>CM023864.1:23334199-23829269 GCA_013389735.1 Phaseolus lunatus
AAACTTCCTGCAGAGTGGGTGGTGGCAGCTGCTTTTGGAGGGATAAGTAGTTGGTTTAAGTTACTGAAATCCACTACTGAAGAGGAAGAAAACGTTGTTGTAGTCGAAGAGAGAAAGAGTGAGTTCCCTCCTCCGCGTTGCGATTTCAGCCTCTCCACACAAGAGTACGACGAGAAGCAACACCATTGGAGCACTTGGGTAGTCCTCTGCAAGTTCTTCAGACCAGACGCGAAAAAACAGAGCCAAGGTATTCTGCAAGCTTCGTTTGGATTCGAAGCTCCTGGTGGTTGCGCAAGTCCAGGTAAGGGAAGCTAGCCTTCATCTTTACTACGAGCCATAGTTGAACCCTTTCTGAAGTGTGGGCGACGTGGGTCGCCGTTTTCGCTTTCGTCTTCGTGAAATGCTCTGTGTTGTGTGCTTGGGCGACGTGGTCGCCTGTTTTAATATACAGCCTTCGAAATACCATATTTTGAACTAGATCGCCGGTTTTGGGCGCTGTTTTGCGAACTCCTTGTGTTTGATGTTGTTTTGAGAACTGCTTGAGATTTACATGAGATATTCGAAAATATGAATCCTTTGAAATGGCTATTGCTGTGATTGAAATCATTCTTTTAAGTGTTGGCATGATGTCTTTGAATGCTGTGAATGTGGGATCGAGGCATAGTATTTTCAGGAAAGAAAATACCGTGTAAGATCTTGTGGTAGGTGCATGATCGGTGATTCCTAAGGGATATCCTGACTCTGCTGAGGTAATGGAATCACGTAGAGGAAGTTACTCAGTTGTTGAGAGTCGAAGGAGGTCTATGATGGGCGTCTCGTGTGAAAAGAACGAGCTCCGTCTGTCCTATGGATTAACCCTGTCATACCAGGAGAAACTATGGTAACATTGAGATGATATATGCGCATGCTGTGTGGATTCACAGCGACCCTGTGTGGATTTCACAGTGGTGTGGTATGACAGGTGCAGATCTCTGAGTCTAATCAACGCACGAGTCAATCCGGAAGTAGTGTCAAGTGTCTTGTGTGGTGAGTCAGTGGAAAGTCTGACATGTGAAATGAGAAACTTGAATATTGATAGACACTTGATGCTGTATTGTGAAATGGAATGACTATGGGTGAATGTTGTGAAAGTTTGTGATTTGGGGCGATCAGCTGAATGCTATGAGCAGCTCTACGTTTACATGGATATTTTGGAACTTGGTTACTTGGATTTTCATGTTCTTGATTTAAACTTCTTTTAATTATTAAATTCTAGCTTACCCTTTATCTGTTATTGTGGTTGTTTTCTCAAAACTGTGATGATCGTGTAATTGTTACACGGGAGCAGATGATCTTCCAGGAAGAAGAGCTCTTAGTGAGTGATCGCCGAGGAGGAGATCGCCGGTTTTCTGTCTCTATCGGGTGATCGCCTGTTTCTGCCTCTATCGGGTGATCGCCGTTTTTTTTTTTTTCTGTCTGATAGGTGATCGGAGGTTTGGCTCCTCCGATAGAGAGATCGGGTTCTTCCGATAGGAGATCGCCTGCTTTGTTTTTTTACTGTATTTTGTTTATGTTTCTGGAAAATTTGACCGAATTGTATTATTAAACTCCCTAAGAGGAGCAACTTCATTTCATATATATATTATTTGTTCATAGAATCTATTTGGTACCTTTATTTTCATTATATACATTTGTATAGTATTTGGCGGGATGTTACATTAATGGTATCAGAGCAGTTCGCCTTAGGATGACCTGAGGGCTGTGGATCCATTGTGTTTCTTCTGCTCATAAAATTTATTTGAGTTTTAAATAACCACTATAGTGGAAGGTTTTCAAACGTTTTAGTTTTGAACTCTTGTGTGCTTGGGTGAACGTGTGCCTAACTGAAAATCTTAGTATTAAGAATAAGAAGGTCTTGATAAAGTGGTGAGGGTGCACACTCATAACTGGATCAAGATAATTCTTAATCTTAATTCCAAAGGTTTGATGTTTAGCCTACATTGAATTCTGGTGTGATTTTTGAGTGTTCTTGAATTTGACTGAGGTGGTAGTTTGGACTGATGTTTGCACACCAGTAACTGTTCTGGTGTTTTGTGTGAAGTTATAAGTGTTATGATTCTGTTGATGAACTCAAATTCTAGATGACTTTGAGATGCTGACCTTTGTAAGGTCTAGCTGTTACCCCTTGAATGAATTGATTCTTATCGATTTCATTCTTATAGTTGTAGGGAATATAGAAGTCAATAGATTCAGAAGATGGCACGTAGACCTGCTACCCCACCCCAACCTTCCTCAGAGATGAGTCAGATCGCCAAGGCCATCGAGATGATGGCGACTGCCATTCAGCAGCAGAATGCGGCGATGGCTCAGAACCATCAAGCCACAATGCAGCACTGGGAAACTGCCCGATCTGCTGAGACAAACTCCCACGTCGGTCAGCCCCAAGAACAGATGGGACTGGCCGAGTTCATGAGGCACAACCCACCTAAGTTCAGTGGGAATGCTACCCCTGACCAGGCAGATCAGTGGGTCAGGGAGGGGGAGAAAATCTTTAGGGCGACCTCCTGCCCTGAAGAGAAGAAGCTGTTGTTTGCCACGTATCTGCTATCAGGAGAAGCTGAGTTCTGGTGGATGGGAGCTCAGCAGATGATGGAGGCCCGAGAGGATGTTCTGGATTGGGAGAGCTTCAGGGTGAAGTTCTTGGAGAAATACTTCCCAGACAGCGCCAAGTTTGCAAGGGAAGCTGAGTTCTTAAAGTTGGAGCAGGGGGACATGTCAGTAAACGCCTATGCTGCCCGTTTTGAGTACCTCGCCCGGTTCTATACCCAGGCGACCT
This sequence comes from Phaseolus lunatus, assembly GCA_013389735.1. Taxonomy (NCBI): domain Eukaryota; kingdom Viridiplantae; phylum Streptophyta; class Magnoliopsida; order Fabales; family Fabaceae; genus Phaseolus; species Phaseolus lunatus. The sequence continues at coordinate 23,337,015 of CM023864.1, forward strand.
CCGAGGCCTGGAGGTGTAGGAAGTTCGAGGAAGGGCTGAAGCATGGGCTGAAGAAGACCATAGCCCCGATGTGCATCAGGGAGTTCCACGCCTTAGTGGAGAAGGCGAAGATGGTGGAGACCCTGGAAAAGGGTGAGTCTCGGGTGATCAGGTCACACCCAGGAGGTCCTTCCAGTGGGAGAGCTAAGGCACAGCACCCACAAAGCAAACCCTATGCGAGACCTCCATCACATCGGGCAGGAGCAGCACCTCCCCAGTTCCAACAGCAACAACCTTGGAAACCTAAGTGTCTTCACTGTGGTGGACCACACGCCTCCAATGCTTGTTTCAAGAAGACTTCAGAGAGGAAATGTTTCGTCTGCCAAAGGACAGGGCACGTTGCTAGAGAGTGCCCTAGCAGGAATGGGGCGACCCAACCCAGTGGCTCCCAACAGTTGAGAAACGAGGGCGGCAGACCTCAGGCAACAGGGAGGGTGTTCGCCATGTCTGGAGCAGAGGCAGCTCAGTCAGGTAACCTCATCCAAGGTGTTGTTTTATTGCTGGTAGAGGGTTGTAAGGGCCTTGTTTGATTCTGGAGCGACACACTCCTTTGTGTCAAGCCTGTGTGTAGCCGAGTTGGGCCTCCTAGTGAAGGAGTTACCTTTCGAGCTGTTGGTCTCTACACCTGCGTCAGGACAGGTGTCGACCTCTACAGTGTGCCCTGAATGTCCAGTGATTGTAGAAGGACGCAGATTCAAGGTGAACTTGATCTGCCTACCCCTTCAGGACCTGGATGTCATCCTGGGAATGGATTGGTTAGCTGCCAATCACGTTCTCATAGACTGTGGTAGGCAGAGAAAGTAGCGTTTCCAGACCCCCAAGAATCGGATGTGTGTCAGTTCAACAAGGGCGATCAGAGCTGGAAGGAGAGGCGAGGTGCTTCGTAGTGCTCGCCCGGTTGGAAGTGGAGAATAAAGGGGACGTAAACAGGATACAAGTGGTGAAAGATTTCACAGATGTATTCCCAGAAGAGGTGCCTGGGTTACCCCCTAAGAGAGAAGTGGAATTCTCTATTGACTTGGTACCTGGAGCTGGACCAGTGTCAATGGCACCTTACAGGATGGCACCAGCCGAGTTAGTGGAGTTAAAGAAGCAAGTGGAAGAGTTGCTGGAGAAGCAGTTCATCAGACCCAGCGTATCTCCATGGGGAGCTCCAGTGCTCCTAGTCAAGAAGAAGGATGGAGGGTCTCGGCTGTGTATAGACTACAGGCAATTGAACAAATTGACCATCAAGAACAAGTACCCCCTACCTCGGATTGATGATTTGATGGACCAAATTCATGGGGCCTCGGTGTTCTCCAAGATTGACCTGAGATCGGGGTATCACCAAATCTTGGTAAAAGCTGAAGATGTTCAGAAGACAGCTTTTAGGTCTCGATATGGGCACTACGAGTATGTAGTGATGCCATTTGGAGTCACCAATGCTCCAGCTCTATTCATGGACTACATGAATAGGATCTTTCGCCCTTCTTGGATAAGTTTGTGGTGGTTCATAGATGACATCCTCATTTATTCAAGGACCGAGGAAGAGCATGAGGAACACCTGAGGACAGTATTGGAAATACTGAGGGAGAAGCAGCTCTATGCCAAGTTCTCTAAGTGTGAGTTCTGGCTAAGGGAAGTCAACTTCTTAGGACACGTGATATCTGCCCAGGGGATCTCGGTAGATCCAGCCAAGGTAGAGGCAGTGCTGCAATGGGAACGTCCTAAGACAGTGACTGAGATAAGGAGCTTTGTGGGGTTGGCGGGCTACTATCGGAGGTTTATTGAGGATTTTTCAAAGTAGTGGCTCCTTTAACACAACTGACCCGCAAGGACCAACCCTTTGCTTGGACCGACCGATGTGAGCAGAGCTTCAGGGAACTAAAGGAGAGGTTGACCAGTGCTCCAGTGCTGGTGATTCCAGAAGTAGGAAGACCTTTTGATGTCTTCTGTGATGCCTCACATCAAGGCTTGGGATGCGTCTTGATGCAAGAGAAGAGAGTGGTTGCATATGCTTCAAGGCAACTCAAGGTGCATGAGAGAAACTACCCTACTCATGATTTGGAGTTGGCAGCGGTAGTGTTTGCCTTGAAGATCTGGAGGCATTATCTTTATGGAGCTCGGTTCCAGGTATTCAGTGACCACAAGAGCTTGAAGTACCTGTTCGATCAGAAGGAACTAAACATGAGACAAAGAAGGTGGATGGAATTCCTAAAGGACTACGACTTTCAACTCATGTATCACCCAGGGAAGGCCAATGTAGTGGCAGATGCCTTGAGTAGGAAGTCTATACAAGTCGCCACCATGATGATGGAAGAGCAGAAACTGATCGAGCAGTTCAGAGACTTAAACTTTGGAGTGGAATTTCACGTGAATCACATTAGTTGTAGTAAGCTGACTATAACTAATGACTTCCTTGGGATGTTGAAGGATAAACAATTGGAGGACCCTAGCCTGAAGCGCACTGTGGAGTCACTAGGGACAGATCAGGCGAGAGGCTTTGAGATGGGCGATGATGGGATCTTGAGGTTTGATGGCAGAATTTACATACCTGCAAATGATGAGTTGAAGAAGATGATCCTAGAGGAAGGTCATAAGAGCCGCCTCAACCTTCACCCAGGCATGAACAAGATGTACCATGACTTGAAGGAGTCATTTTGGTGGTCAGGCATGAAGAGGGACGTCGCCCAGTACGTGGCAACCTGCTTAACGTGTCAAAAGGCGAAGGTAGAGCATCAAAGACCTGGCGGGCTGTTGCAGCAACTGGATATCCCTGAGTGGAAGTGGGACAGCATTGCCATGGATTTTGTCACCCATTTACCCAGATCGACAAAGGGTCATGATGCAATCTGGGTCATCATTGATAGGCTGACGAAGAGTGCCCACTTTCTCCCAGTAAATATGAAGATGCCTATGGTCAAGCTGGCACAGCTATACATCCAGGAAATAGTGAGGCTGCATGGAGTGCCTTCCAGCATCGTTTCAGATAGAGATCCCAGGTTCACTTCACGGTTTTGGCAGACCTTGCAAGAGTGCTTGGGAACCAAGTTGAGGATGAGCTCTGCATATCATCCCCAAACAGATGGTCAGTCAGAGAGGACGATCCAATCTTTGGAAGATCTGCTGAGGGCATGCGTTTTGGATCAATTGGGAGGTTGGGAGGAGGTGTTGCCACTAGTGGAGTTTACCTATAACAATAGCTACCACGCCAGCATTGGGATGGCACCATATGAAGCCCTGTATGGGAGGAAATGCAGAACTCCCTTATGTTGGTACCAGGAGGGCGAGGCAGTCTTGGTTGGGCCAGAGTTGATTCAGCAGACGACCGAGAAGGTGAAGCAGATACAAAGCAGAATGAAAGCCTCTCAGAGTAGGCAGAAGTCCTATGCAGATCAGAGGAGAAAGCCTTTGGAGTTTGCTGCTGGAGATCACGTGTTCATGAAAGTGACACCAACCAAGGGTGTAGGGCGGGCGATCAGGTCAAAGAAGTTGTCCCCTAAGTTCGTGGGACCATATCAGATCTTAAGAAGGATTGGCCCAGTGGCGTATGAGATCGCCCTACCTCCCCATCTGGCGAATCTGCACAATGTGTTTCACGTGTCACAGCTGAGGAAGTACATGGCAGACCCTAGTCATGTGCTGGATGTAGACGACGTGCAGATTAGGGATGACTTGTCCTTTGAAGCCAAACCAGTCAGGATTGACGATCGGCAATGTAAACAGCTCAGGGGCAAGACCATCGACATGGTGAAAGTGGTGTGGGATGAGAAATCGGGGGATTCTACTTGGGAGTTAGAAGAACCCATGAGGGAGGCTTATCCATACCTCTTTTCCTTGTAATCCAATTTTCGAGGACGAAAATTTTTGTTGTTGGGGAGAATGTAAGGACCTGAAATTTATTGGAATGAAAGAGTATGTTTTAAGTAAATTCTAAGTATGTTTTATCTAAGTTAAAAAGGAAGGAAAGTGTAGTCTAGAAAAAACTATAAGAGTTCCTTGTTTATACATCATCGCCGGTCGCCTAGACTACACGTCATCGCGCGGGCGTGAGAGGCATGCAGGCATCGCGCGGGCGTGAGAGGCATGCAGGCATCGCGCGGGCGCGAGAGGCATGCAGGCATCGCGCGGGCGCGAGAGGCATGCGGGCATCGCGCGGGCGCGAGGCACGCGGGCATTGCCAGGGCGCGATGCATGTGGACGTGGCCAAGACGCGAGAGTTATGAGGGCCTCGCCAGGGAAGACATCGGTTGTCTCCCAGAGGAAGACATCGGTCGTTCGCCAGGAAGATGTCATCGGTGGTAGTCTTCGCGCGAGGTCATCGGTGGTAGTCTTCGCGCGAGGTCATCGGTGGTAGTCTTCGCGCGAGGTCATCGGTGGATCGTCTTCGCGCGAGAGGTCATCAGTGGTTTCTCTTCGAGCTGGTAGTCATCGGCGAAAGGTCATCGCGCGACGTTGAGTTACACCCAGAGAACGTGGGCCCCAGACTCCCAGCAAGAGATGTTCTGCACGCGCGCCACGTAGACGAAAAAGTGGTTCAGAATAGTGACCTCATAGCGTAGCCTGCGCAGAGGCATGCTTAGTAGTACTGTGCAGGGAAGCGTACACGCAAACTTCCCTGCAGAGTGGGTGGTGGCAGCTGCTTTTGGAGGGATAAGTTGGTTTAAGTTACTGAAATCCACTACTGAAGAGGAAGAAAAACGTTGTTGTAGTCGAAGAGAGAAAGAGTGAGTTCCCTCCTCCGCGTTGCGATTTCAGCCTCTCCACACAAGAGTACGACGAGAAGCAACACCATTGGAGCACTTGGGTAGTCCTCTGCAAGTTCTTCAGACCAGACGCGAAAAACAGAGCCAAGGTATTCTGCAAGCTTCGTTGGATTTCGAAGCTCCTGGTGGTTGCGCAAGTCCAGGTAAGGGAAGCTAGCCTTCATCTTTACTACGAGCCATAGTTGAACCATTTCTGAAGTGTGGGCGACGTGGTCGCCGTTTTCGCTTTCGTCTTCGTGAAATGCTCTGTGTTGTGTGCTTGGGCGACGTGGTCGCCTGTTTTAATATACAGCCTTCGAAATACCATATTTTGAACTAGATCGCCGGTTTTGGTGCTGTTTTGCGAACTCCTTGTGTTTGATGTTGTTTTGAGAACTGCTTGAGATTTACATGAGATATTCGAAAATATGAATCCTTTGAAATGGCTATTGCTGTGATTGAAATCATTCTTTTAAGTGTGGCATGATGTCTTTGAATGCTGTGAATGTGGGATCGAGGCATAGTATTTTCAGGAAAGAAAATACCGTGTAAGATCTTGTGGTAGGTGCATTGATCGGTGATTCCTAAGGGGATATCCTGACTCTGCTGAGGTAATGGAATCACGTAGAGGAAGTTACTCAGTTGTTGAGAGTCGAAGGAGGTCTATATGATGGGCGTCTCGTGTGAAAAAGAACGAGCTCCGTCTGTCCTATGGATTAACCCTGTCATACCAGGAGAACTATGGTAACATTGAGATGATATATGCGCATGCTGTGTGGATTCACAGCGACCCTGTGTGGATTTCACAGTGGTGTGGTATGACAGGTGCAGATCTCTGAGTCTAATCAACGCACGAGTCAATCCGGAAGTAGTGTCAAGTGTCTTGTGTGGTGAGTCAGTGGAAAGTCTGACATGTGAAATGAGAAACTTGAATATTGATAGACACTTGATGCTGTATTGTGAAATGGAATGACTATGGGTGAATGTTGTGAAGTTTGTGATTTTGGGCGATCAGCTGAATGCTAAGAGCAGCTCTACGTTTTACATGGATATTTTGGAACTTGGTTTACTTGGATTTTCATGTTCTTGATTTAAACTTCTTTTAAATTATCTAGCTTACCCTTTTATCTGTTATTGTGGTTGTTTTCTCAAAACTGTGATGATCGTGTAATTGTTACACGGGAGCAGATGATCTTCCAGGAAGAAGAGCTCCTTAGTGAGTGATTGCCGAGGAGGAGATCGCCGGTTTTCTTCTGTCTCTATCGGGTGATCGCCTGTTTCTGCCTCTATCGGGTGATCGCCTGTTTTTTTTCTGTCCTGATAGGTGATCGGCTGTTTTGGCTCCTCCGATAGGAGATCGGTTTCTTCCGATAGGAGATCGCCTGCTTTGTTTTTTTTACTGTATTTTGTTTATGTTTCTGGAAAATTTGACCGAATTTGTATTAAACTCCCTAAGAGGAGCAACTTCATTTCATATATATATTATTTTGTTCATAGAATCTATTTGTTACCTTTATTTTCATTATATACATTTGTATAGTATTTTGGCGGGATGTAACACTTCCTGCAGAGTGGGTGGTGGCAGCGGCTTTTGTGGACAAGTTGGTTTAAGATTCAAAAACCCACTTCTGAGAAAAAAAGGACGTTGCAGTGGTTCAAGAGTGAAGGAGTGAGTTTACCTTCATCCTTCTCTTTTCTCTCCTTCGCGCTGTGATTCAGGCATCCTCAAGCACCAGTACGACGAGCGAAGACTACCATTAGAGCACCTGGGAGGTTCTCTGCAAGTTCTACAAACCAGACGCTAAAACAGAGCTAAGGCATCTTTAAGCTTCGGTGGGTTTTGGAGCTCTTGGTGTTTTGCGCAAGTCCAGGTAAGGGGAGCTAGCCCTTTTTCCAACGAAAACCTTATATTAGATGATGGAGATGATGGGGCGACGTGGTCGCCGGTTTTCAACTGTTATTGCATATTTCCCTGTTTTTGGACAAGTAGGTTCTGAAGTGAGGGCGACATGGTCGCCGGTTTCATATTCTTTTTCACGATGCTCTGTTTTTACGTGTGGGGCGACGTAATCGCCGGTTTTAAATGTTGTCTTCGAAATCCCCTGTTTTAGTGTCGCTTTGAACTTGTTTGAGATTGATATGTGAAATGCACGTGTTATTGGAAAAATCTGAACCTGGATACGTTTGTTGCTGTGGTTTAGATCGTTCATTTAAGTGTTGTATGGTGCATTGGGTGAATTGATGATCTTTAGCTGTCCTGTGTGGACTTTGTTTGCTGTCCTGTGTGGACTTTACTTGTTGTCCTGTGTGGACTTTGCTTGCTGTCCTGTGTGGACTTTCCTTGCTGTCCTGTGTGGACTTTCCTTGCTGTCCTGTGTGGACTTTACTTGCTGTCCTGTGTGGACTTTACTTGCTGTCCTGTGTGGACTTTGCTTGCTGTCCTGTGTGGACTTTCCTTGCCGTCCTGTGTGGACTTTACTTGCTGTCCTGTGTGGACTTTACTTGCTGTCCTGTGTGGACTTTACTTGCTGTCCTGTGTGGACTTTACTTGCTGTCCTGTGTGGACTTTACTTGCTGTCCTGTGTGGACTTTCCTTGCTGTCCTGTGTGGACTTTCCTTGTTGTCCTGTGTGGACTTTCCTTGCTATCCTGTGTGGACTTTACTTGCTGTCCTGTGTGGACTTTACTTGCTGTCCTGTGTGGACTTTGCTTGCTGTCCTGTGTGGACTTTCCTTGCTGTCCTGTGTGGACTTTCCTTGCTGTCCTGTGTGGACTTTGCTTCCTGTCCTGTGTGGACTTTCCTTGCTGTCCTGTGTGGACTTTCCTTGCTATCCTGTGTGGACTTTAGTTGCTGTCCTGTGTGGACTTTCCTTGCTATCCTGTGTGGACTTTAGTTGCTGTCCTGTGTGGACTTTCCTTGTTGTCCTGTGTGGACTTTCCTTGCTGTCCTGTGTGGACTTTCCTTGCTGTCCTGTGTGGACTTTAGTTGCTGTCCTGTGTGGACTTTCCTTGCTGTCCTGTGTGGACTTTCCTTGCTGTCCTGTGTGGACTTTCCTTGCTGTCCTGTGTGGACTTTCCTTGGTGTCCTGTGTGGACTTTCCTTGCTGTCCTGTGTGGACTTTCCTTGCTGTCCTGTGTGGACTTTAGTTGCTGTCCTGTGTGGACTTTCCTTGCTGTCCTGTGTGGACTTTCCTTGCTGTCCTGTGTGGACTTTACTTGCTGTCCTGTGTGGACTTTGCTTGTTGTCCTGTGTGGACTTTACTTGCAGTCCTGTGTGGACTTTACAGTGGTGTGGTATGTGTCTATGTGTGTTGAATCAGTGGAAGTCCGACGTAAGAAATGAGAAACTTTGAATTTGATAGACACTTGATGCATTATGTGATTTGAACGACTCTTGAGGAATTGAGAAATACATGTTTACTTGATGGTCATGTGAAGAGAATGAGAAAATTGATAGTTTTACGTGGGTGTCTTTAACTTGTTTTATCTTGATTTTTAAGTTTCATATCTAAATTCTCTTTCAAATATCTAGCTTACCCTGTGTTTTTGGTGTTGTGTTTGGCTTTTTCTTAACCCTGTGATGATCGTGTATAATTTACACGGGAGCAGATGATGTTGTAAGAAATAGAGCTCCTCTGTGAGTGGTCGCCGGAAGGAGATCGCCTGTTGCTGTTTCTGTCGGGCGATCACCCCTTTTCTGTTTTCTGATAGGAGATCGCCGTTTATGATAAGAGATCGCCTTGTTCTGTTAGGAGATCGCCTGTCTTTCTATTTTACTGTATTTTGTTTAAGTTTTTGGAAAACTAACCGTTTATGTATTAAACTCCCTGTGAGGAGAAACTTCATTACATATATATAATTATGTTCACTTCGATATAATTGTTTCACCTTTATTTTATTACATAAATATGAAAAGAAATTTGGCGAGATGTTACAAAAAACATCACCTTTTTTCTTGTCCAAATTATCTTTCGACAAAGTTGATTCATTTTATTCGGCAAATTTTATCCTTTTGCTTTTACAAGATTCTAAAAGAATAGAACTTCATTGTTAGAAGTTAAGTAAGTATCCAAGAGTCTTTTTGTGTGCCTTTTTCTTGCTTGTCTCTCTTTAAAAAGTTTTGTTAAAATCTCTTTTTCCGAATTTGGTTTAGCTTACTTTGTTTTTAGCTTTTCTTGTTTGTCTTTAAAAGATCTTAGTTTTTGTTGTTGTTCTTCTGAGATCAACTGATTAGGGCTTTGTCCTTTTTCATTTGAGAATTTTCAACACCAAGATAGACCTTTCTAAGAGGATAAAATTATTTTTGAGTGCTAATCCGGTCGGTCATCGGTAGTCGATGACGTCAGCAGCAGTTGACCACGTGGACCATTCACAGGGTGACATGTAAGGACCTGTAAAATTGAATTGGAATAAAAAGAGATATATTTTAAATGAATTCTAAGTATGTCTTTATTTAAAATAAAAAGGAAGGAAAGTGTAGCTTAGAAGACTATGAGATCGCCTAGTTAGTACTTAATCGCCGGTCGTCTACTACACATGATCGCCAGGGCGCGAGGCATGTGGACGTCGCCAGGGCGCGAGAGGCATGCGGGCATCGCCAGGGCGCGAGGCATGTGAACGTCACCAGGGCGCGCGAGGCATGCGGGCAACGCCGGGGCGCGAGGCATGCGGGCAACGCTGGGGCGCGAAAGGCATGCGGGCGTCGTCGGGGCGCGAGGCATGCAGGCATCGCCGGGTCGCGAGAGGCATGCGGGCATCGCCAGGTATAGACATCGGTCGTCTCCCAGGGAGAGACATCGGTCGTCTCCCAGGGAGAGACATCGGTCGTCTCCCAGGGAGAGACATCGGTCGTCTCCCAGGGAGAGACATCGGTCGTCTTCCAGGGAGAGACATCGGTCGTTTGCCAGTATGAGACCTCAGTGGATAGTCATCGCGCGAGCGGTCATCGGTGGAAGGTTATCGCGCGATGTCGAGCTTCACACAGATAAAGTGGGACCCAGGCTCCCAGCATGAAACGTCCTGCACGCGCGCCACGTAGACAAAAAGGGTGGTTCAGAATAGTGACATCAGAATGTTGGCATGCGCAAGAGACACTCGCGGTCGTACTGTTTAGGGCAGTGGTTGGCATGCACAAGAGACAACAGTGGTCGTACTGTTCAGGGTAGAGGTTGGCATGCACAAGAGACAACAGTGGTCGTACTGTTCAGGGCAGTGGTTGGCATGCACAAGAGACAACAGTGGTTGTACTGTTCAGGGCAGTGGTTGTCAGGCTTTCCTGCAGAAGGGGTGGCAGCAGCAGCATATGTAAGAACCTAGAAGTTTATATTGGAATAAAAGTGTTACATTATAAATAAATTCGAAGCACGTGTTTATTTAAATATAAAGGAAGGAATGTATAGCTGAGAAGCCTACGAGATCGCCGTTATTAAGCGGGTAGGCGATCTCCAACTTCTCTGGCACTTGAACGCCTATCGCCTAGCTTATGCTTGAACGCCTATCGCCTGTGTGTACCTAGTAACCTGTCGCCTAGAGTACACCTAATCGCCGAAACTACACTTAGTGTGTAGCCAAAATGTTGGATCAACCCTGGTACGTCCCAAAAGCCACGCGTATCAAGGTGTGGGTTAAACCTTGGATACGCTGGGCAGGCGAAGCTCTATACTTGAGCATAAGAGAATCATCCTTAACGTTACACGCTTGGGCGCACGAGGACTTGTGCTAATCAACTCTTGGAAGTGTGAAGCTACCGACGTCACCAAGCCTTGTGGAGAGAATACCTTGGATGTAACATAGTGGAATGAAGAACCTCCAGGGGGGAGTGGCGAGTGTCATCGGGCATCGCAGGGCGCGAGGCATGCTGCGGGGTGTGTCTTCGCGCGAGGGGTCATCGGTCGAGAGTCTTCGCGCGAGAGGTCATCGGTCGAGAGTCTTCGCGCGAGAGGTCATCGGTCGAGAGTCTTCGCGCGAGAGGTCATCGGTCGAGAGTCTTCGCGCGAGAGGTCATCGGTCGAGAGTCTTCGCGCGAGAGGTCATCGGTCGAGAGTCTTCGCGCGAAAGGTCATCGCGCTACGTTAAGTTATACACAGAGAACGTGGGACCCAGACATCCAGCATGAGACGTTCTGCACGCGCGCCACGTAGACGAAAAGGGTGGTTCAGAATAGTGACATCAGAATGTTGGCATGCGCGGGAGACACTCACGGTCGTACTGTTCAGAGCAGTGGCTGGCATGCACAAGCGACAAACAGTGGCAGTACTGTTCAGAGCAGTGGTTGGCATGCACCAGAGACAACAGTGGTAGTACTGTTCAGGGCAGTGGTTCTCAGACTTCTCTGCAGAGTGGGTGGTGGCAGCTGCTTTTGGAGGGATAAGTTGGTTTAAGTTACAGAAATCCACTGCTGAGAGAAAAGGAAGACATTGTTGTAGTCGAAGAGAGAAAGAGTGAGTTCCCTCCTCTCCATTTCTCTCCTTCACACTGCGATTCTAGTACACCTTCACGCGGGAATACGACGAGCGACAGCCACCATTGGAGCACTTGGGTGGTTCTCTGCAAGCTCTTCAAAACCAGACACAAGAACAGAGTCAAGGCGTTCTTCAAGCTTCGTTGGATTTCGGAACTCCTGGTGTTTGCGCAAGTCCAGGTAAGGGAAGCTAGACCCCTTTTTCCATACGAGCCATAGCGTAGTCTTTCTGAAGTGAGGGCGACGTGGTCGCCATTTTCGTTTGTTTCTGTGTGAGATGCCCTATGTTGTCTGCTTGGGCGACGTGGTCGCCGGTTTTAAACATAATCTTCGAAACACTCTGTTTTTGAACTAGATCGCCGGTTTTGGCGCTGTTTTGCGAACTCCTCTGTTTTTGATACTGTTTTGAAACTACTTGAGATTTACATGAGGTATTCGAAGATCTGAAGCTTTGAAATGGTTGTTGATGTGATTTGAATGATTTATTTGAATGGTATGATGTGTTGGATGTGGTGAGTGTGAGGTCGAGGCATAGTATTTTCAGGAAAGAAAATACCGTGTAAGACCTTGTAGTAGGTGCATTGATCGGTGATTAAGAACGAGATATCCTGACTCTGCTGAGGTAATGGACTCACGTAGAGGAAGTTACTCAGTTGTTGAGAGTCGAAGGAGGTTCACCTGTATGGGTGGGTTGTTTGAAAGAGAACAAACCGACCTGTTTTGCGTGGATTAACCCTGTCATGCTGTATGGTGATGTGTGAGATTCATTATACGCTTGTGAATGTGAGAGATTTCACGGTGACCCTGTGGATGTGTGAGATTCCACAGTGGGCAATATGGCAGGTGCAGATCTCTGAGTCTAATCAATGCACGAGTATTCCGGAATTAGTGTCTTGTGTCTATGTATTGTGAGTCAGTGGAAAACCTGACGTGAGAAATGAGGAACACTGTATGTGGATAGACACTTGCTGCACTGTGTGATATGAACTACTCTTGAGGAATTGTGAAATGTGGGTTTTTACTTGATGGTATGTGGGAAGAATGAGAAAGCTGATGTTTTTACGTGGGTGCCTTAAATTAATTTATCTTGATTTTTAAAGTTCATATCTAAATTCTCTTTTAAAACTGTCTAGCTTACCCTGCGTTTTCGTTTGTGGATGTTCTTCTTAAAACTTGTGATGATCGTCTATGATTTACACGGGAGCAGATGACGTTGCAGGAAAGTGAGATCGCCGGTCTGATAGGAGATTGCCTGGCTGATAGGAGATCACCTGATTGACTAGGAGATCGCCCTTTTGTTAGCATATCGCCCGATTTGTCTTTTGTTGTATTTTTGGTTAAGTTTTTTTGGAAAGATTCACAGTTTATGTATTAAACTCCCGATGAGGAGAAACTCCATTATATATATATGATTATGTTTATTTCAAAATACTTGTTTATCTTCATTTATATTATATAAATATGAAATGTATTTGGTGGGATGTTACATTAATGGTATCAGAGCAGTTCGTCCTTAGGATGACCTGAGGGCTGTGGATCCATTGTGTTTCTTCTGCTCATAAAAGTTATTTGAGTTTTTAAATAACAACTATAGTGAAAGGTTTTCAAACGTTTTGTATTGAAAAGTTTGTGTGTGCTTCTGTGCTTTAGTGAATGTATGCTCAAATTGAAAATCTTGGTATCAAGAATGAGAAGATCCTGATAAAGGAATGAGGGTGCACACTCATAACTGGATCAAGATAATTCTTAATCTTAATTCCAAAGGTTTGATATTAGCCTACATTGAATTCTGGTGTGATTTTCGAGTGTTCTTGAATTTGACTGAGGTGGTAGTTTGGACTGATGTTTGCACACCAGTAACTGTTCTGGTGTTTTGTGTGAAGTTATAAGTGTTGTGATTCTATGGATGAGCTCAAATTCTTAATGATTTTGAGATGCTGACCTTTGTAAGGTCTAGCTGTTACCCCCTTGAATGAATTGATCTCTTATCGATCTCATTCTTTTAGTTGTAGGGAAATATAGGAATCTTATAGTTTCAAAATCTGAAAACGAAGGAGATGGCACGTAGACCTTCTACCCCTCCCCAACCTTCTTCAGAGATGGGTCAGATCGCCAGGGCCATGGAGGTGATGGCAACTGCCATCCAACAGCAGAATACGGTAATGGTCCAAATTCATCAGACTGTAATGAATCATTTAGAAACTGCTGGATCGGCTGCAACAGCTTTCCATGTCAATCAGCCTCGGGAGCAGATGGGGATGACCGAGTTCATGAGGCACAACCCAACCCAGTTCCGTGGGAACGTTTCTCCGAACCAACCAGATCAGGGGATCAGAGAGTTCCATGCCTTAGTGGAGAAGGCAAAGAGGGTGGAGACCCTGGAGAGGGGTGGTTCCAGGGTAATCAGATCACACCCAGGGGGGTCCCTCCAGTGGGAAAGCCAAGGTACAGCAACCACGAAGCAAGCCTTATGCGAGACCTCCACCACATCGGGCAGGAGCAGTTCCGCCCCAGTTTCAGCAACAACAACCATGGAAACCAAGATGTTTCCGTTGTGGTGGATCACAGAACGTCAAAGTGTGCCCCAAGGGGAATTCAGGGAGAAGATGCTACATCTGCCGAAAGACGGGACACGTTGCTAGAGATTGTCCTACCCAGAATAGGATGACTCAACCCAGTGGATCCCAACAGTTGAGGAATGGAGGTAGTCGACCTCAGGCAGCAGGGAGAGTGTTTGCCATGACTGGAGCGGAGGCATCTCAGTCAGGTAACTTAGTACAGAATGTTGCTCTATAGCTGGTAGATGCGTTAGAATTTTGTTTGATTTTGGAGCGACACACTCCTTTGTGTCAAGCCTGTGTGTAGCCGAGTTGGGCCTTCTAGTGAAGGAGTTACCGTTTGAAACTGTTGGTCTATACACCTGCATCAGGACAGGTGTTGACCTCTACAGTTTGCCCGAATGTCCAGTGATTGTAGAAGGACGCAGATTCAAGGTGAACTTGATCTGCCTACCCCTTCAGGACCTGGATGTCATCCTGGGAATGGATTGGTTAGCTGCCAATCACGTTCTCATAGACTGTGGTAGGCAGAAGGTAGCGTTTCCAGGCCCCCAAGAACCGGATGTGTTGTCAGTTCAACAAGGGCGATCAGAGCTGGAAGGAGAGGCGAGGTGCTTCGTGGTGCTCGCCCGGTTGGAAGTGGAGAATAAAGGGGACGTAAACAGGATACAAGTGGTGAAAGATTTCACAGATGTATTCCCAGAAGAGGTGCCTGGGTTACCCCCTAAGAGAGAAGTGGAATTCTCTATTGACTTGGTACCTGGAGCTGGACCAGTGTCAATGGCACCTTACAGGATGGCACCAGCCGAGTTAGTAGAGTTAAAGAAGCAGTTGGAAGAGCTGCTGGAGAAACAGTTCATCAGACCCAGTGTATCTCCATGGGGAGCTCCAGTGCTCCTAGTCAAGAAGAAGGATGGAGGGTCTCGGCTGTGTATAGACTACAGGCAATTGAACAAATTGACCATCAAGAACAAGTACCCCCTACCTCGGATTGATGATTTGATGGACCAAATTCATGGGGCCTCGGTGTTCTCCAAGATTGACCTGAGATCGGGGTATCACCAAATCTTGGTAAAAGCTGAAGATGTTCAGAAGACAGCTTTTAGGTCTCGATATGGGCACTACGAGTATGTAGTGATGCCATTTGGAGTCACCAATGCTCCAGCTCTATTCATGGACTACATGAATAGGATCTTTCGCCCTTTCTTGGATAAGTTTGTGGTGGTCTTCATAGATGACATCCTCATTTATTCAAGGACCGAGGAAGAGCATGAGGAACACCTGAGGACAGTATTGGAAATACTGAGGGAGAAGCAGCTCTATGCCAAGTTCTCTAAGTGTGAGTTCTGGCTAAGGGAAGTCAACTTCTTAGGATACGTGATATCTGCCCAGGGGATCTCGGTAGATCCAGCCAAGGTAGAGGCAGTGCTGCAATGGGAACGTCCTAAGACAGTGACTGAGATAAGGAGCTTTGTGAGGTTGCATGGAGTGCCTTCCAGCATCATTTCAGATAGAGATCCCAGGTTCACTTCACGGTTTTGGCAGACCTTGCAAGAGTGTTTGGGAACCAAGTTGAGGATGAGCTCTGCATACCATCCTCAAACAGATGGACAGTCTGAGAGAACAATTCAGTCCTTAGAAGATCTGCTGAGGGCGTGTGTCTTGGATCATTTGGGGAGCTGGGATGAAGTGTTGCCACTGGTGGAGTTTACCTACAACAACAGTTACCACGCCAGTGTTGGGATGGCACCATATGAAGCCCTGTATGGGAGAAGATGCAGAACTCCCTTGTGTTGGTACCAGGAGGGCGAAGCAATCTTGGTTGGACCAGAATTGATTCAGCAGACAACCGAGAAGGTGAAACAGATACAAGGCAGCATGAGAGCTTCTCAAAGCCGACAAAAGTCCTATGCAGATCAGAGAAGAAGGCCTTTGGAGTTTGCTGCTGGAGACCATGTGTTCATGAGAGTAACACCAACCAAGGGCGTAGGAAGGGCGATCAGACCAAAGAAGTTGTCCCCCAAGTTCGTGGGACCGTATCAAATCTTAAGGAGGATTGGTCCTGTGGCCTATGAGATCGCCCTACCTCCCCATCTGGCGAATCTGCACAATGTCTTTCACGTGTCACAGCTGAGGAAGTACATGGCAGACCCCAGTCATGTGCTGGATGTAGACGACGTGCAGATCTGAGATGACTTGTCCTTTGAAGCAAAACCAGTTAGAATTGATGACCGGCAGGGTAAACAACTCAGAGGCAAGACCATCAACATGGTGAAAGTGGTGTGGGATGAGAAATCGGGTGATTCAACGTGGGAGTTAGAAGAACCCATGAGGGAAGCCTACCCATACCTCTTTTCCTTGTAATTCATTTTCGGGGACGAAAATTTTTCTTGTTGGGGAGATTGTAAGAACCTAGAAGTTTATATTGGAATAAAAGTGTTACATTATAAATAAATTCGAAGCACGTGTTTATTTAAATATAAAGGAAGGAATGTATAGCTGAGAAGCCTACGAGATCGCCGTTATTAAGCGGGTAGGCGATCTCCAACTTCTCTGGCACTTGAACGCCTATCGCCTAGCTTATGCTTGAACGCCTATCGCCTGTGTGTACCTAGTAACCTGTCGCCTAGAGTACACCTAATCGCCGAAACTACACTTAGTGTGTAGCCAAAATGTTGGATCAACCCTGGTACGTCCCAAAAGCCACGCGTATCAAGGTGTGGGTTAAACCTTGGATACGCTGGGCAGGCGAAGCTCTATACTTGAGCATAAGAGAATCATCCTTAACGTTACACGCTTGGGCGCACGAGGACTTGTGCTAATCAACTCTTGGAAGTGTGAAGCTACCGACGTCACCAAGCCTTGTGGAGAGAATACCTTGGATGTAACATAGTGGAATGAAGAACCTCCAGGGGGGAGTGGCGAGTGTCATCGGGCATCGCAGGGCGCGAGGCATGCTGCGGGGTGTGTCTTCGCGCGAGGGGTCATCGGTCGAGAGTCTTCGCGCGAGAGGTCATCGGTCGAGAGTCTTCACGCGAGAGGTCATCGGTCGAGAGTCTTCGCGCGAGAGGTCATCGGTCGAGAGTCTTCGCGCGAGAGGTCATCGGTCGAGAGTCTTCGCGCGAAAGGTCATCGCGCTACGTTAAGTTATACACAGAGAACGTGGGACCCAGACATCCAGCATGAGACGTTCTGCACGCGCGCCACGTAGACGAAAAGGGTGGTTCAGAATAGTGACATCAGAATGTTGGCATGCGCGGGAGACACTCACGGTCGTACTGTTCAGAGCAGTGGCTGGCATGCACAAGCGACAAACAGTGGCAGTACTGTTCAGAGCAGTGGTTGGCATGCACCAGAGACAACAGTGGTAGTACTGTTCAGGGCAGTGGTTCTCAGACTTCTCTGCAGAGTGGGTGGTGGCAGCTGCTTTTGGAGGGATAAGTTGGTTTAAGTTACAGAAATCCACTGCTGAGAGAAAAGGAAGACATTGTTGTAGTCGAAGAGAGAAAGAGTGAGTTCCCTCCTCTCCATTTCTCTCCTTCACACTGCGATTCTAGTACACCTTCACGCGGGAATACGACGAGCGACAGCCACCATTGGAGCACTTGGGTGGTTCTCTGCAAGCTCTTCAAAACCAGACACAAGAACAGAGTCAAGGCGTTCTTCAAGCTTCGTTGGATTTCGGAACTCCTGGTGTTTGCGCAAGTCCAGGTAAGGGAAGCTAGACCCCTTTTTCCATACGAGCCATAGCGTAGTCTTTCTGAAGTGAGGGCGACGTGGTCGCCATTTTCGTTTGTTTCTGTGTGAGATGCCCTATGTTGTCTGCTTGGGCGACGTGGTCGCCGGTTTTAAACATAATCTTCGAAACACTCTGTTTTTGAACTAGATCGCCGGTTTTGGCGCTGTTTTGCGAACTCCTCTGTTTTTGATACTGTTTTGAAACTACTTGAGATTTACATGAGGTATTCGAAGATCTGAAGCTTTGAAATGGTTGTTGATGTGATTTGAATGATTTATTTGAATGGTATGATGTGTTGGATGTGGTGAGTGTGAGGTCGAGGCATAGTATTTTCAGGAAAGAAAATACCGTGTAAGACCTTGTAGTAGGTGCATTGATCGGTGATTAAGAACGAGATATCCTGACTCTGCTGAGGTAATGGACTCACGTAGAGGAAGTTACTCAGTTGTTGAGAGTCGAAGGAGGTTCACCTGTATGGGTGGGTTGTTTGAAAGAGAACAAACCGACCTGTTTTGCGTGGATTAACCCTGTCATGCTGTATGGTGATGTGTGAGATTCATTATACGCTTGTGAATGTGAGAGATTTCACGGCGACCCTGTGGATGTGTGAGATTCCACAGTGGGCAATATGGCAGGTGCAGATCTCTGAGTCTAATCAATGCACGAGTATTCCGGAATTAGTGTCTTGTGTCTATGTATTGTGAGTCAGTGGAAAACCTGACGTGAGAAATGAGGAACACTGTATGTGGATAGACACTTGCTGCACTGTGTGATATGAACTACTCTTGAGGAATTGTGAAATGTGGGTTTTTACTTGATGGTATGTGGGAAGAATAAGAAAGCTGATGTTTTTACGTGGGTGCCTTAAATTAATTTATCTTGATTTTTAAAGTTCATATCTAAATTCTCTTTTAAAACTGTCTAGCTTACCCTGCGTTTTCGTTTGTGGATGTTCTTCTTAAAACTTGTGATGATCGTGTATGATTTACACGGGAGCAGATGACGTTGCAGGAAAGTGAGATCGCCGGTCTGATAGGAGATCGCCTGGCTGATAGGAGATCACCTGATTGACTAGGAGATCGCCCTTTTGTTAGCATATCGCCCGATTTGTCTTTTGTTGTATTTTTGGTTAAGTTTTTTTGGAAAGATTCACAGTTTATGTATTAAACTCCCGATGAGGAGAAACTCCATTATATATATATGATTATGTTTATTTCAAAATACTTGTTTATCTTCATTTATATTATATAAATATGAAATGTATTTGGTGGGATGTTACAGCATACGTGGACAGGTAGGCTTGGATTCAAAAGCCCACTGCGGGAAGGCAAAGAAGGTTACAGTGGCTCAAGAGTGAAAGAGTGTCTGCACCTTCATCCCTCTCTTTTCTCTCCTTCGCGCTGCAACTCAGGCAACCTCCAGCACCAGTGCGACGTGCGGTGACTGCCCTTAGAGCACCTGGGAGGTCCTCTGCAAGTTCTACAAACCAAACACTGAAAACAGAGCTAAGGCATCCTTTAAGCTCGGTGGATTTTGGAGCTCTTGGTGTTTGCGCAAGTCCAGGTAAGGGAAGCTAGCCTTCATTTTCAATACAAGTCATAGATTAGCTGTTTCTGAAGTGAGAGCGACGTGGTCGCCGGTTTCGTTTTCATCTTCGTGAATGCTCTGTTCTATGTGCTTGGGCGACGTGGTCGCCGGTTTTATATACAGACTTCGAAATACCTTGTTTTTGAACCAGATCGCCGGTTTTGGTGTTGTTTGCGAACTCCCTGTTTTTGGTGTTGCTTTGAACCTGTTTGAGATTTAAATGAGATATTCGAAAATAAGAACCTTGGAGTGAGTTTTGCTGTGATTGAAATCATTCCTTTAAGTGTTACGTGATGTGTTGAATGTGGTGAATGTGGGATCAAGGCATAGTATTTTCAGGAAAGAAAATACCGTGTAAGATCGTGTAGGATGTGCATTGATCGGTGATTCCTAAGGAGATATCCTGACTCTGCTGAGATAATGGAATCACATAGAGGAAGTTACTCAGTTGGTGAGAGTCGAGGGAGGTTCATATGAATGGGTGAGTCGTGTGAAAAAGAACGAGCTCGGCCTGTTCCATGGATTAACCCTGTCATACTGGGAGAATGATGAACTTGAGATCGAAATTGTGTTGATGCGCATAGCTGGGGAAACATTACAGCTGTTTAGTATGACAGATGCAGATCTCTGAGTCTAATCAATGCACGAGTCTTCCGGAAGTAGTGTCAAGTGTCTTGTGTGCTGAGTCAGTGGTAGTCTGACGTGAGAAATGAGGGACCTTGAAATTGATAGACACTTGGTGCATTATGTGAATAGAACAATTCTTGAAAATATTGTAAAGTGTGTGATTTCTTGGCGATCAGGTGAAGGAAATGAGAAACTTTATAGTTTTATGTGGGTATCTTGAATTTGTTTTATTCTGATTTTTTATGTTCATATTTAAACTCTCTTTAAAATATATAGCTTACCCTGCGTGTTCTGCTCTATGGCTGTTTTTCTCTTAAAACTGTGATGATCGTGTAATTTTTACACGGGAGCAGATGATCTTCCAGGAAGTAGAGCTCCTTAGTGAGTGGTCGCCGGGGAAGAGATCGCCTGTTTCTATCTCCTGGTGGTGATCGCCGGATTTATGTCCTGATAGCAGATCGCCTGTTTTGGGGTCTTCTGTTAGGAGATCGCCGATTTATGTATGGAGACCGCCGTTTTCGTTGTATTTGATTGATTTCGTTAAGTTTTGAAAAACATTTGACTGGTTATGTATTAAACTCCCTGTGAGGAGCAACTTCATTACTTATATATATAATTATGTTCTCTTCAACATTATTTGTTTACCTTTATTTTCATTATATAAATTAGAATATTTTTTGGCGGGATGTTACATGACACGTGGTAGAAGATAGCAGGTGAATCAGGGAGGAGATCACTCAGAATGGTGATTGGTGGTCGGTTCTTAAGGGATCACCACCCGCAGATCAGTGCCAGGTGAGCGCCTGGAGGCAGAGCGCGATGAGCGCCTGGAAGCAGAGCGCGAGAAGTAAAAAAGCACTGATCAGTCATCGGGGTTTCCTGTTAACACACAGTTAAGCTGGGACCCAGGCTCCCAGCGAGAGCGTTACGCAAGAAGCACAGATCAGTAATCGCCTATCGCCTGTGAGGATGAGTAATCGCCTATCGCTGTGTGTGAAGATCAGTAATCGCCTAGATTGCACATGATCGCCGTGCGTGAAGGTTAGGAGATTAGGTGGTCAGCAAGTCGCCGAAAGGAGCACATCGTCGGGTATTTGAGAAGACTTGGTAAGCACTTGTTATATGGTCTAAATACAGAAGGTAAGTGGCATGTCTGCCGCCGAAGTAGGGAAGATAAGTGGCATATCTGCCACCATGAGTAGCGTGAGCCGTGATACCCAGCGTTAACCAGCTCATCATGTTAAGGTTCCGCCCAGAGTAGCCTGTGCACTAATCTACTCCCTGTGTGGATAACTTAGTCGCAGGAGCAAAGTGGAAGTAACGTTTCAGCTGCAGGTACTCCAGATGGTGACACGTGTATGACCAGATGTTATCCACGTGTCAAGAGGAATAACCGTCAGGAGAGAGAAAGACTCAGGTATATATACGAAATTCTTAACAGAATTAAGGGAGGAGATTCATTTTTTGGTGTGATTCACTTGTACACGGTTCTGAGTTTCTTTAAGATTCTTTGCTGATTCAATCACTGACTTGAGCGTCGGAGCGCAACCGGCCGCAGAGGCGCCATATTGTTCTTTCAGGTTTCTTGGAGGATTTTCAGGTGAAGGTCATTTGTGTACTTGGCGTGAAGCTGGTGAGGACGAGGTTCAAGAAGGAGAAGCTCTAACGCTTTGGTCAAGAGGCTGGATCAAGTGCTTTGAGTGTTCTCTTCTTGATTTCTTTTTACCAAAAGTGACGCGAACTTGAGAGAGTATTTTCTAACTTCTATTTCACTAAATGTTTGTTCACTTGTGAATTATGTATCATCTATCTTCAGGGAAATCTTCTAAACCACAATCTCCTCAAAAGGCACGTCTTTTGGGAGAGCTTAAGGATGCCCGGAGGAGTTTAGCCCACAAAGAAGACAAAATGCGGCAACTAGTGGAAAGAATGCAAAGGCTAGAGGAAGCTCAAGAGAGGCAATCTCAAGAAAGGAGATGGGAGCCGCCTAGAACGGACATTCCATGCACTATGGGAGTCAAGAACATGATTGGCGAGTGCACAATTTTGATAAACGCACCATCAACACCAACCACAACCACAACATTCTTTTGATTTTGTAAAGTTACCTAGTTTTAATTGGTCCAATGACCCTACTTTGTATTTAGAATGGGAAACTAAAGTTGAACATCTTTTAATGTGTATAAGGTCACCGAGGACCAAAAGGTTAGGTTAGCTTCCCTAGTTTTTTTAGACTATACCAACCAATGGTGGCAACAAAATGTAATGGACATTGGGCTAAAAAAGAGGCTAACAATGGTCTCTTGGTATGATTTGAAAGAATGTAAGCGCGCACGGTTTGTTTCTCCTCATAGGAAGGAACTCTTATTGAAGCTCCAATGGCTTCATCAAGGACCTAGGATGGTAAAGGAATATTTTGAAGACTTAGAAATAACTTTGACTAAAATTAATATGCATGAAAGTGAAAAGTCAAAGATTGCTAGATTTGTGAGTGGATTATTGCGAGAAGAAATACAAGATGTTGTAAAATTATGAGTATACTTCTTTAGACAAATTGGTTCACCTAACCATCAAGGTTGGATCACAAGTTTTGAAGAAAAATTCTTTTAAAAATACTCATAATGATGGCTTTTACAAAACATTTTGGAAGGACAAAACCAAATTTCAAAACCAAGATTCTCCTTCTAATTTGTCAAAAGAAACCATCCCACATCATAAAGATTCTAAAGATAAACCTTCTCCTCCTAAGTCACCCACCAAATTCTCAAGCACAAAATGTTTTAAATGTTTAGATTTTAGACACATAGCATCCAACTGTCCAACTAAAAAAACCATGATGGTAAATAAAGATCAAGTAAAAATGAAAAAAAAGACAAAAATAACGAGACAGGGCTCATCACCCCACTAAAAGTGGTCAAATCCTTAATAAAAACTGCCAGCTCACTTCATTACTTTCCTTCCTTCTCTTGTTTATCTATTCATAGCTTTAAGTACATACAATATTTGTTACAGAAATGTGGGAAATTTTTTCAAAACCCTTCTAAAGGTTTACACCTTATAAGAAGTTTTTCGCACCAAGTTCCCTTTTCTCTACAAACATTACATGTAACTAGAACCATGCCACCCAAACTCTGGAAAATCAATGAACATAAGTGATCCTGCCGCTGACTCGAATGTGGAGGATATGCCTCGTCACTCCTTCGCCTAGCCTTCTGCAGCTGCGTGTTCTACAAGAACGCTCCAAGAACCTTCTCTGAAACTCCAAACGATGCCTGCAAAACAACACAGACAGCGCCTCTAGCGGCCGTTGGCACTGCGACACTCAAGTCAGGTAACAGAACCACCAAAAACTCTCTCTGAATCTCTCTGTGAGACTCGTGTGTCCTCTAAGATCCACTTTCTGATGGCCTTCACATGTTGAGCTCTCCTTGGATGTTGAAGATGGTGCGGAAGCAATGGTTGAAATGAGCAAGACCCTCCTAGGACTGATGGTGATCTTGAAGGTGCATGATGTGTATGGGAGTAGGGAGGTTCGGCCAACCCTTGGTGAGGTGAAGGAGATGAAGATCAATTCCTAGAAACTAGGAGAGAGCAAAGCTTGGCACAAATTTGGCAGCATAACTTTACGCATATTAATCTTGAAAATACATGAGGTAGGCCTCCTTATTTATAGATTTAGGAGCCTTGGTGAGCAACCTTAAAGGGTAGGGATGGAAATACAAAAAGTGGGGGCTGCCTAGGGTATTGACTTTAGTCAAACCACACCATCATCCTAATATTCTAGAAGATAGGTCAAAAATGCAACATTTGATAGTACACCCCTCCTTCTTTTGCTAAAGGCACCTATTTGCTAGCACACCCCTCCTTCTATTGCTAAGGGCACCTTTTTGATAGCACACCCCTAAGTGAGCAAGTTTTGCTTTCTACACTACACTAATCTACTAAGCTACCCCTAATGGGCCTCCAAGTAGCATGTACAAGGTCTTCTCCCTCCCATCCGTGGCTTGACTCATTTGGGCGTGAATGTGCTTGGCCATGGACCTTGTGAGAGGTCCTAGACGGCCTAGGCTCCCTCCTAGATGCTCCTCATGTAGCTCCCGCTTGTCTTGTGCTAGACGCTCTCTATGTGGTTCTAGACGGTCTAGTCTTGGCCCTTGGCTTTCATGGTGGGGTGAGTTTGGCCTCTCTCCATCATCCCCTCCCCCTTGGAAAGGATTTGTCCTCAAATCCAAGTCGTCATTGGTACCTACAAATGGAGATAGGTCAATTACATTAAATGTGTCATGCACTCCATATTCAAGAGGTAGGTCCAACTTGTATGCATTGTTGTTGACTCTCTTGAGGACTTGAAAGGGTCCATCTCCTCGGGGACTTAGTTCTATAGGCGGGCCTATTTGGTAGGCTTTCCCCCGGAATAAAGTCAATTTGGTGTTCTATACCTCTAATGGGAGGGAGTCCATTGGGCCCCTCATTAGAGAATACATCATCAAATTCACTTAAAAGTTTTTCTACTTTAGGAGGTAGACGCATAAGTTCACTACTTGTGACGGTGCATGCAAGTGTTCCTTTACAAAAGACAAGGCTTGGTTGTTCAACAAGAAGTAAATTTTCCAAGATGTTTTCAAAAGGCTTCTCTTGTTGAGCAACCTCGGGGGAAGGAACACTCTTCTCCCCCTTCTACCTATCCCTAAGGAATTTTTCCTTTTCAAGCTCTCTTTTCTTTTTCTTTTCCTCATCCCTCTTTTCTTTCATTTGTATTTGGTCTTTCACCACTAGGGAATGTGGTAAAGGACTAAGTACAAACTTTTTATGCTTATGGGTGAAGGAAATCTCATTAGTAAGACCATCATGCAAGGTTTTTTTATCAAATTGCCATGGTCTTCCTAAGAGTATATGGCAAGCTTCCATAGGCACTACATCACATAAAACCTTGTCTTTGTAGTTCCCTATGGAAAACTTGATTTCCACTTGCTTATCTACACTTAGTTCCCCATTCCCATTTATCCATTGCAACTTGTATGGCTTAGGATGAGGAACTACTTGTAGATTGAGCTTTTCAATCATTCTAGAGCTACAACAATTGCAGCTTGATCCACTATCCACAATGAGAGAACATGTATTTTCTAAAACTTTACATCTTGTGTGAAAGATGTTCTCTCTTTGTGTCTTCATGGATGCACTAGGATGATTGTTGAGGGTTCTCCTAATCATTAGCAATTCTCCCTCTAATGGATCTACCCTCTCATCCTCTCCCCCTTCCTCTCTTACTTGGCTCATCCTCGCCACTAGTGTACTCATCTACACCTTTAAAAAACAAAGTCCTTTGGTTTGGGCATTGTGCTTGCACATGCCCTCTTCCATGGCACTTAAAGCACTTAACGTCCCTAGCTCGGATGGGTGGGGTGGAGGCATCTTTGGCTAAGGGTTTGGTAGTTTCCCTAGGTTTTTCTTTTGATGTACTACCCTCCCTTCTATATTCTCTCTTGTGATAGAAGTTAGAGTAGGATCCAACCTTTAGACTTGAAGTTTTGCGCAAATTTTGTTGCTCAACTTTAATGCAAAGTTGGACCAAGTCATTCAAGTCTTGGTATGGAAGGAGTTCTACTCTATCCCTTATCTCAAGTGAGAGGCCACTAAGGAACCTAGCTATGGTGATATGCTCCTCTTCTCTAATGGAGGCTCTCATCATGTAGAGCTCCATTTTTTGTCTATACTCCTCAACACTCATATTGTTTTGCCTGAGTCTTTGGAGCTTGTCCATCAACTCCCTATGGTAGTATGAGGGTATGTGGCGACGTCTTAGGGCTCCCCTAAGGTCGTTCCAATATTCAATTGGAGGTTCCCTATGAAGACGTCTTTCTCTTTCGAGAGAGGTCCACTAATACATGGTGTTCCCTTGGAAGCTAAGGGTGGCTAGAGGTACCTTGCGTTCTTCACTCACCCTATGGCAAGCTAAGAGTTACTCTACTTTCATCTCCCAATCTAGGTAGGTTTCTACACTCTCCTTACCATGGAAATGAGGTAGGTCTACTCTAACCTCCCTTGGACCCTCTTTCTCCCTTTGCCTATTTCTTCTAGGGGGTGGTTGGTAGTAGTCATACATTCTAAGGCTTCCCTCCCCTAGAGACTCTTGGACTTGTCAATGAGATGCATGAGTTTGAGATTTTTTTGATTTTTGTGACTTCTCTTCTTGGGCTTTAGTCAACTCATTAATTTTAGACTCATTCTCCAATTGTCTAAAAGAAATCATTTGCACGGCTTGTGAAACTTCTTCCAATAGAGTTTTCATAGATTTTAATTCATTTTCAATAGGCTTTGGAGAATGAGAAGAAGAAGACATGACTAAAGCTTTGTGTGTAGAAGTATTTTATCTTGAGAAAATTTAGGGAATTCAAAGAAGGTAGTCTTCCAAGTAAGGGAGGTGAGTCACAATGGACTACTGAAATACCAAGCCTTGCCTTAGCCAAAGACTATCCCTCAATGTCTTCACACAAAGCTTTCTCTTAGTAAACCACTTAAAACACAATCAAGTTGAAGAAATCCTTTTTGATGCAAGAAAACAATGCAACTAGCTAATTAACCAAGCAAAGAATTAACAAACTTAAACAAGGTAAAACAAATGAGCAAACGTAATTAATTAAGCAAGGAAAACAATTAAAAACAATTAACACATGCTAAATCAATTAAAGTCTACACTAGTCGGCCCTAGGTGAGGCTTCTTGGACACTTGGAGCCCTTGAAGACACACTCACTGTCTAATCACGTAATTAAAGAAGTAATTAACAAGGTTAAGTTGCAAAGAAGATTAAGAAAAACCCCCTTTTGTTGATCCTTGTTTTGCTATTGGCACTCCCTTGGTTGTCTTTTTCTTTGTTGGGCCCTCCAAGTGTTTGTGGTGTTTTTGGGTAATATTTGTTTGCTGCCCTTGCTTTGGCTCCTCTTAGAATTAGGAAATTAATTCTCCAATCCAGCACCCATCACACAAGCTATACCTCACTCAAGTTAAATTTCTACTCAAATAGGCACCAATTGAGAAATAATTCCAGCACCAAATTTAGAGGCCAAAGGATTAAAGCAAGAAACAAATTAATTAGAAAAACAGTACCACCAAATGGAGTTAAAATTTGTGACAACTAGAAAGAGTTCCAAAGAAATATAAAACAAGCAAATAAAGGTAGGCACACAAAGTGAATCCTAAGAATAGCACTAGAATAGATTTAAAAAAAACAAAAACAGCACCACTGAAAATCTGTTGTGGCCAGAAAACGTGACTTTCCCCAATTTATACTGAGCTTTCCTTTAAACATTTGCCTCTGAAAATTGATATGCAAATATTTAAAGATCTCAAAAAAATTCTGGGACAGATTTCACCCAAAACGCATGAGCCATTTTTTTTTAATGAATTTTGCAAAATCAGTGTTCAGTTATGCCAGCTGGAGCGCCCAAATTTGCACACTGTTTTTAAAATATTTTTCATTTTTTTTCTATTTCTTTTTTTGACCTGATTCTTTTTTCTTTCTTTTCAATAACACCTCAATCTTGCATATTCCAGAGAACCAAAATTTTTTTATGTGGCAAAATAATTTTTCTAAGCAAAAACAGCCAGCACAGATTGATGCAAAACAGGAGATTCTGGGTAAAATGGAAAAAAACAGCAAGATATACCAAAAGACACAAAGGAAAAGATGTGAATGAATTTGTGTAGAACTAAAACACAAATATGAACTCAACCTAAAAATAAAAAGGCACCAAAAGCTCAAAAACCCAGCAGATTCAAATCAAACTTTTAGACCCAAAATCAAGAAACAAATAAGCCAAACAAAGTACTACTTATGATTTTATGACATTTTGGAGAAACATGACTTAGACAACATATATTGATCCGGTCGGTCATCAGTAGTTGATGACGTCAACAGCAGGTGACCACGTTGACCATGCACAGGGTGGCACGTGGTAGAAAGAGCAAGTGAATCAGGGAGGAGATTACCTACAACGGTGATCGGTAGTCAGATACCAAGTGGCCACCACCCCCAGAGCGGTGCCTAGATAAGCGCCTGGAAGCACCGCACGGACGTCGGTGGATAGGCACGAGGCACCGCAGGGTCATCGGTGGATATGCATGAGGCACCGCAGGGTCATCGGTGGATATGCATGAGGCACCGCACGGTCATCGGTGGATAGTTATGAGGCAACACCCGGTCATCGGTGGATAGTTATGAGGCAACACCCGGTCATCGGGGGGAAGTTATGAGGCACCGGTCAGTCGTAAGTGCATGCAGAGGGCGGTCGGTCATCGGTGTTCTTGCCAACGCGTGCTAAGCTAGGGCCAAGGTTCCCAGCGAGAGCGTTACACAAGAAGTACAGATCAGTAATCGCCTATCGCCTTGAGGATGAGTAATCGCTCATCGCCGGTATGGATCAGTAGTCGCCTAGCTTGCACATGATCGCCATGTGTGAAGGTTTGGAGATCAGGTGGTCAGCAAGTCGCCGAAAGGAGCACATCGCCGGGTATTTGAGAAGACTTGGCAAGCACTTGTTGTATGGTCTAAATACAGAAGATAAGCGGCATATCTGCCACCATGTGTAGTGTGAGACGTGATACCCAGTGTTAATCAGCTTATCAGGTTAAGGTTGCGCCCAGGGTAGCCTGTGCACTAAGCTACTCCCTGTGTGGATAACTTAGTCACAGGAGCAAAGTGGAAATAACATTTCAGTTGCAGGTACTCCAGATGTCGACACGTGTATGACCAGATATTATCCACGTGTCAAGAGGAATAACCGTCAGGAGAGAGAAAGACTCAGGTATATATACGAAATTCTTAACAGAATTGAGGGGTCTTTTCAGTTGCGATTCACTGTTACACGGTTCTAAGTTTTCTTTGAAGTTCTTTGGTGATTCACTCACTGACTTGAGCGTCGGAGCGCAACCGGCCGCAGAGGCGCCATATTGTTCTTTCAGGTGTCTTGGAGGAGCTGAAGGTGGAGGTCATTGGTGTTTTTGGCGTGAAACTGGTGAGGACGAGGTTCAAGAAGGAGAAGCTCTAGCGCTTGGGTCAAGAGGCAGGATCATCTGGCGCCCACCGTGGGGCCGTGTAATCTGTGATTCCCATCCACAGTTGATTTTGTGAGGTTTTCGGTAGTTTCTGTTCAATTGCTTGCTGTTGCAATCGTTTTTCGGGAGGTTTAGATCGTTTGAGTTGAAGTTCAATCGGTGAGGAGTGTTTTTCTGGAGGTTTTTACCGATTGATTCCTTGATCGATCGTTGTGCGAAGGAAGTTGTGCGCGAAGGAAGTTGAAGGTTTCTTGAGCATTGTTGCAAGATAGGTTTTGCGTGTTGAAAAGCAATTGTGTGAGATTAGCAGAAGTTGAGGAAAATGAGGACAACCAGATCTAGTTCAGTTGCGCCACAATCTGAAGAGAATAACGTGACGATGTCGCAAATGCTGGAGATGATGCGTGTTTTGCAAGAGAATGTCGCAGCGTCGCGCGTCGAGCAGACGAAGATGCACGATGACCTGGTCGCTTCTCAGGCCAGGAACGAAGAGCTGAGTAAGGTTAATGAAGAGTTACGTCAGGCTCTTCGCGAGCAGAGGGAAAGTGCTGCGACCAGCGGAGGTGCGTCACCGTCTCCGCCACGAGTTTTTCCAATGCCATTTTTGCAGGCGATCATGGATGTTGCGATTCCTGCAAACATCACAGCGGTGAAGGCCTCCTTCACTGTAGTGGAAGATCCAGAGGCTCACCTTACCGCGTTTCATACGCAGATGATGCTGTCGGGAGGATCTGATGCGGCCTATTGCAAGATGTTCATGAGCACTCTCCACGGCACAGCGTTGGATTGGTTTGTAAGCTTGCCTAATGGACACATCTCTAGTTTCCAACAATTCTCTAAGCTTTTCGTCGATTAGTACATTGTGAATAAGGCGCCGCCTATGGTGTCGTATGACCTGTTTGACGTAAGGCAGTTCCAGGGGGAATCTTTGAAGGACTATCTGAATAGGTTTGGAGCTCAGATAGTCCGATTACCAGGTAAAGATGAGGAGATGTTCGTGCACGCCTTCAAGAAGGGCGTACTACCTGGACCTTTCAGCGAATCATTAATCAGGAGCCACCCTGTGACGTTCGCAGAGATTCGGCGACGTGCTGTGGCTCACATCGCCGCTGAGAATGAAGTGATAGAGAAGAGAGGGAATATGGCTCCTGCGAAACCACGTGCCCAAGCCAAGACTCAGCCTCAGAGGGTGTTGGAAACGGCGGTGGTGAAAAAGGATCAAAGGACATATCGTCCTTATGATCCAAAGAAAAACAAAGGTGATGGCAGTAATAGAGGAAAAGGGCCAGGTCGCCCGAGGGAATTCAAGTGCCCTCCAAGGCATGAATTTGTGATGGGATTGGCGGACCTGATCGCCATTCCCAATATAGCAGCCAAGCTGAAGGTGCCTGAAAAGGTGTCGAATAAGGTGTTGGGGCCAAAGCCAGACGCGTGGTGTGAATTCCACAAAAGTTTTGGCCACACCCTTGATTCTTGCCTGTTGCTGGGATATCAACTCGACGAGTTGGTTAGAAGTGGATTTCTGAAGGACTATTTGCTGGAGAAGAAGGCAGCAAATGCGTTGAGCTCCCATCCGGCGAGCAGTGAGGGCCAGCAACATGAAGTGCCCATTCACGGGGAAATCCACACTATAGCTGGGGGTTTCTCAGGAGGTGGGTGCACTGCGTCACAGCGCAAGAAATATGCTCGATCTGTGATGGCAGTGGAAGCATTCGAGGACCACTCGCCCGATGTGGACATCACGTTTACCAAAGAAGACCTTAGGCATGTTGTCCCACATGACAATGATCCTATAGTAATCTCGCTTGTCACGGCAGGAAGGAAGATCCACCGAGTGCTGGTTGACCAGGGAAGTTCGGCTCATGTTATGTTCTGGCCAACTTTCAACAACCCCTTGACCAGCTGAGACCTTATGGGGGATGTTTGTATGGTTTCGCTGGCGATCAGGTGGAGGTCAGGGGGTATATTGAGTTGAGAACCACATTCACGGATGACGCGGCTTCAAGAACGGAGAAAATCAGGTACCTTGTTGTGAATGCCCCCTCAGCATACAACTTCTTGTTAGGGAGGCCAACTCTCAACCGGATAGGGGCAGTGCCTTCAACAAGGCACATGAAGGTTAAGCTCCCTTCAATGGAAGGTGTGGTAATAACCCTGCGATCTGATCAAAAGGAGGCAAAGAGGTGTTACAAAAACAGCCTCAAGAACAGGCGATCAGTAAGCTACGTCACAACCACGCCGCCTCCTGGGGTGGAGTCAAGGCGAGAAGGGGGGCAAGTCATCGATGTTGCGATGGAGGTGATCGCCGAGGGGAGTGCACGTAGGGTAGGTGTTGAGGAAGGAGGTGGAAATGTTGATCACCCTGAGGAGGCTAGGGAGACAGGGATCGCCAGAGCGGTGATCGCCAGTGAAAGGAGACTTCAACCAGTGGAAGAGTGGGTTGAAAGGGAGATAAAAGGCAAGGTCTTCAAGCTGGGAAAATCTTGGAGCGCGAGGCACAAGACCAGATCGCCGGGGTGTTGGAAAGGCATCTGGACGCGTTTGCGTGGTCTGCTTCAGATATGCCTGGTATTGACCCTGATTTCTTGTGCCATCATCTGGCAATGGACCCCCAGGTTAGACCAATGCGACAAAGAAGGCGAAAGTTCAACGAGGAGAAGAGGCAGGCGATCAGAAATGAAACGCAGAAGCTTCTCGCAGCAGGCCACATTCGGGAGATTCAATACCCTGAGTGGCTCGCTAATGTCGTGCTGGTTAAGAAGAGCAACGGGAAATGGCGCATGTGCGTCGATTTCACGGATTTAAACAAGGCTTGTCCAAAGGACTCATATCCTTTGCCAAGTATAGACGCCCTGGTTGACAGCGCAGCAGGTTGCAAGTTGTTGAGCTTTCTGGATGCCTTCTCGGGGTATAATCAGATCAAGATGCATCCTATGGATGAGGAGAAGACTGCCTTCATGACAGAGAGGTCGTGCTACTGCTATAAAGTAATGCCATTTGGGCTGAAGAACGCTGGGGCCACGTACCAGAGGTTAATGGATAGGGTACTTGCACCAATGCTGGGGAGAAATGTGCAGGCCTATGTTGATGATATGGTGGTGACTTCCCTGGAGAGGAGCAGCCACGTCTCGGATTTGGAAGAATTGTTTGTCACGATAGCCAAATATAGGCTGAAACTGAATCCCGAGAAGTGCATCTTTGGCGTGGAGGCGGGGAAATTTCTAGGTTTTCTTTTGACTGAAAGAGGAATAGAGGTAAACCCTGATAAGTGTGCTGCAATTATGGCGATGAGAAGGCCAGCTACGGTGAAGGAGGTGCAGCAGCTTACAGGTCGGATGGCTGCTCTTTCACGCTTTGTGTTAGCTAGCGGCGAGAAAAGCCACCCTTATTTTCAATGTTTAAAGAGAAACAACAGGTTTGTCTGGACCAAGGAGTGTGAAGAAGCTTTCGTGAAGCTTAAAGTATATTTAGCAAGCCCGCCGGTGCTGTGCAAACCGATAGTTGGAGTGCCTCTCAGGTTGTATTTCGCTGTGACTGAGAGAGCGGTGAGTGCGGTGCTTGTCCAAGACCAAAGTCAGGTCCAGAAGCCCATTTATTTTGTGAGCAAGGTGCTACAAGGTCCTGAAGTAAGGTATCAGGCCTTGGAGAAAGCTGCTTTAGCAGTTGTGTTTTCGACGAGGAGGTTGCGTCATTACATTCAGAGCTTCACTGTCTTGATAATGACCGATTTGCCCATTCAGAAGGTTCTGAAGAAACCTGATGTAGCTAGAAGAATGGTGAAGTGGGCAGTAGAACTGTCAGAGTTCGACATTAAATATGAACCCCGAGGGCCAATTAAGGGGCAGATTTTTGCTGATTTCGTCGTCGAGCTCTCATCAGAGGCAACTCAGGTTAAAGGAGATGGCTTTCGTTGGGTCCTTTCGGGAGATGGTTCGTCGAACCAGCAGGGTAGCGGTGCTGGAGTGACTCTGGAGGGGCCCAACGGCGTGCTGATAGAACAGTCCCTAAGGTTCGCTTTCAAAGCCAGCAATAATCAAGCAGAATATGAGGCATTGATTGCAGGTATCTTGTTGGCCAAGGAGATGGGGGCTAAAGTGTTGGTGGTCAAAAGTGACTCGTTGCTGGTCACAGGGCAAGTAGGGGGCGAGTTCCAAGCCAAGGACCTGCAGATGGCGGCTTACTTGGCATATGTGCGGGAGTTGAAGAGTTCTTTTACCCTGTTTGAGGTAGTGCATGTACCAAGGGAGCAAAATGCCCGAGCTGACTTGCTGGCCAAGCTCGCCAGTTCGGGCAAGGGGGGCAGACAGAGGACTGTTATTCAAGAAACATTGAAGACACCAAGGGTGTAACATCCCACCAAAATACTATACAAATGTATATAATGAAAATAAAGGTAACAAATAGATTCTATGAACAAAATATTATATATATGAAATGTAGTTTCTCCTCACAGGGAGTTTAATACAAATTCGGTCAAATTTTTCCAGAAACATAAACAAAATGCAGTAAAAAAAAAACGAAGCAGGCGATCTCCTATCGGAAGAGACCGATCTCCTATCGAACGAGGCCGATCTCCCATCGGAGGACCCAAAACAGCCGATCTGCTTCCGGCGACCACTCCCTAAGGAGCTCTACTTCCTGGAAGATCATCTGCTCCCGTGTAAGTTATACACGATCATCACAGTTTTAAGAGAACAGCCACAGAACCAAAACACGCAGGGTAAGCTAGATATTTTAAAGAGAGTTTAAATCATGAACATGACAATCAAAGTAAAACAAGTTTCAAAATATCCATGTAAAACGTAGAGTTGCTCATATCATTCACCTGATCGCCCAAAATCACACATTTCACAACATTCACCCATAGTCATTCCATTTCACAATACTGCATCAAGTGTCTATAAAAATTCAAATTTCTCATTTCACCTGTCAGACTTTCCACTGACTCACCACACAAGACACTTGACACTACTTCCGGATTGACTCGTGCGTTGATTAGACTCAGAGATCTGCACCTGTCATACCACACCACTGTGAAATCCACACAGGGTCGCTGTGAATCCACACAGCATGCGCATATATCATCTCAATGTCAATAGTTCTCCTGGTATGACAGGGTTAATCCATAGGACAGGCGGAGCTCGTTCTTTTTCACACGAGACGCCCATCATATAGACCTCCTTCGACTCTCAACAATTGAGTAACTTCCTCTACGTGATTCCATTACCTCAGCAGAGTCAGGATATCCCCTTAGGAATCACCGATCAATGCACCTACTACAAGATCTTACACGGTATTTTCTTTCCTGAAAATACTATGCCTCGATCCCACATTCACAGCATTCAAAAACATCATACCACTCGAGTAATTGATTCAAGTCACAGCAACGAATCATTTCAAGGTTCAGATCTTCGAATATTTCATTTAAATCTCAAGTAGTTTCAAAATGATGGAGATCAAATAGAAGAGGAAAGTGAGGATAAAAGCCAAGAACCTCAAGGACAAGTTAGCTCAAAATCCTTCATACCTCAAAGGATCACAAGGAGCAAGGCTAGAGATTTCGGTAAAGAACATCAATTGTTTTCTCTTTTTGTAATTACCCATGTACAAACATTTGTAAATATTTGTAAATAAATATAAAATTAGCTTTAGGAATATGCCAAAGAGGGAAACCAAAGAAACCTCTAATGTAAGGCATTTTAGGCACTTTCTTTAGGAAAAAGTGGAAAAAGTGACTATTCTACTCCTTTCTCTCTTAGACACTAGAAGGAGCTAGAAGAGTGACTCTTCCCACTCCTTCCCCTTTGTAACATGTCCAGCCCTCCTTATTATAAATAGGAGTGCTTGGTCCTTAATAAAAAAAACAAGTTGAAAGTTAGAAGAAAAGAAACTATCTTGAAATTGAGAGAGAGTGAGTTTGTGAGACTTGTCTCTTCTTCT
This sequence comes from Phaseolus lunatus, assembly GCA_013389735.1. Taxonomy (NCBI): domain Eukaryota; kingdom Viridiplantae; phylum Streptophyta; class Magnoliopsida; order Fabales; family Fabaceae; genus Phaseolus; species Phaseolus lunatus. Next base: position 23,371,740 of record CM023864.1, read on the forward strand.
CCTTCATGTCTTATCTTGTGAGCTTTGGAGACTCTCAAGTGGCGGCACCACCCACTCATCTTGGAAGAACCACCCTCCAAGTGGCGTGAATCACATCTCCAAAAGGCTACAACCACATAAGTCATTTCTATTCATCTTCTAAAAATACCCATTTGTGTTTTCTTGTAGTTTTTCCATTTTTAATCGGTTCAATCTTTTCCATGAGTTGTTTCCTTTCATTTGCTGCCATTGTTCTGCACTTTGTTTGGTTTATTTCCTTGTTTTCTTGCTGTTTTAATTTCGTCCAAACCATGGGTTTCCATATACATGTGTTGTTCTTGTTTTCCATCCATGGGTTTTTTGTTCTTTGATGAGTTTCTTGTGATTTTCTAATTCCTATTGAATTTCAATCAGTATTTTCACTTCTTCTTGGTGTTCTTATGATGTTCTTGTGTTTCCTTTGAAGTTTGGTACTGTTCTTGAATTACCCATTCATATTCCATTGTTATCTTACACTACAAGTTACCTATTCATGTGTTTTTAGTATGAACCTTTGTTTTCTTGAGTAGAAACTGTATTAATTGCTCTTTAGAATTTTGATCCTAATTCTTGAAAGTGTCATGAATACAATGAAATCTATATCAACTCAACCCAAACCAAGAAAGGTTCATAAGAGACTCACATCATGTGGTATCTAGAGCCATGGTGTTGATTTGTTGATTGTGAGTTGAATAGACACTTTCTTTTTGGGCAATTTTTTTTCCAGCACCTATAATTTCGTGTTTCTTGTTTTTCCAGCACCTTATATTCATACTTTTGTTTGGTTTGAATATGTTTTAGTTGTGCCTTTTCATTGATCATACTTTTTGCTTTGAGTTTTATGTTCATAGTGTTCTAGGTGTCCAAATCTTGTCTCTACTTGCTTGCTTTTGATTTTGAAAGTTTGTGTTTCTCTTGAATTTGTTTTAGTACTTGTGATTGGAGGTTCCAAACATTTGATTTCAAGTGTTCAGTTGTCTTGAATCCTTCATAAAATTTTTGTGCAATTTGATTGATGTTTCAACTTCCATATGATGCATATTATGGTTCTTTCACTACATAAGTTCCATTTGGTATAAAAAAAAAAAAAGAAAAAAAAAACAGAAATGAAACAGAACAAAACAGAACCAATTCTGTTTTTAAATCCTTCAAAACAGTTTGGTATTTGCATCTATTCATTCTTTTGCACATTAATTTTCATACCAAAGTTGGATTCATAGTGATTGGCAAATTGTTGTCTACTTTGTGGAACTTTTGATCCTTGTATTTTGACAAGTTTATGAGCTGTACTTTCTTTCTTGATTATAAAGTTTAGTGAGTATTCTTTGAGTCTTATTGTGTACCTTTTATTGCTTGTCTTTCATTCCTTAAGTTTTGTCATATATCTTGTATTCCTTTTGCACTACCCTTTCTTGTTTTGTACCTTTTCTTGCTTGTCTTTTATTGTTCTTCAAGTTTTGTGGTGGTTATTTTTGGATGAGTGGTTGAGTGCTTTGGCATCTTTCATTTGAGGTTACTCCATTCCACAAGAGAAGCTTGATTGAGGGAAGTATAATTTCTTGGAGTGATTTTGAGTGCCTTAATTTTTTTACCAAAACCGCACCACTTATTTCTTTGTTTTCTAACCTTGTTTTCTTTAATTGTTTGCTATTTGTGTTTGCTGTACTGTTTTGAAAATGGCTCAATATTCAAGTGGAGAATCTTCCAAACCACACTCTCCACAAAAAGCTTTCATTCTTGGTGAATTAAAAGAAGCCAAAAGGTCACTTGCACAAAAAGATGAAGCTATAAGACAATTGGAAGAAAGATTGCAAAGGCTTGAAGTGACTAATGAAAGGTCCAGCCATACACACCATATAAGACGCCATTCTTCAAGGCATTCATCAAGAACTTCTTCCAACTATCATGGACATGAAGATGAAACCGAATGGAGGAGGCATCATCATTATGAAGAAAGGCGCCAACATGTGGCAAAGCCTTATATGCCTTTTGTAAAATTACCTAGCTTTAGTGGTGAAGGTGATCCAAATGTATATTTGGGGTGGGAAGCAAAGGTTGAACAAATCTTTCATGTACATGAGGTCCAAGAAGACCAAAGGGTAAAACTAGCTACTTTAGAATTTCTAGACTATGCCATGCAATGGTGGCATAAAACTCTTATGGACATTGGGCTAAACAAGAGACCTCCCGTGGTTTCTTGGAACAATTTGAAAGAGTGTATGCGCGCTAGATTTGTTCCACCACACTTTAGGAAAGACCTATTGTTGAAGCTCCAAAGGCTTCACCAAGGCACGCTAAGTGTGGATGCTTATTTTAAAGAGCTAGAAACGCTTATGCTTAAAGTTGATATACATGAAAGTGATGAAGCTAAGATGGCTAGATTTGTAAGTGGTCTTAGAAGGGACATTCAAGATGTTGTTGAACTTTATGAGTACTCTTCTTTAGAAAACTTGGTTCACCTTGCCATCAAGGTTGAAACCCAAATTGCAAAGAAACATGCTTTCAAAAATACTCATAATGATGGCTATTACAACAACTCTTGGAAAAATAAAAAAAAGTCTTTGTCCAAATTTCCTTCTAAAGATTCATCTTTCAAATCCAAGGATTCAAAGCCTTCCACTTCAACTAATAAATCTCCAACCAAATCGTCTAGTAAGAAATGCTTTAAATGTTTAGGATATGGTCACATAGCTTCTAATTGCCCTTCTAAAAGAAATATGATGATGCATGATGGCATAGTAGTTAGTGAGCATGATTCATCTTCTTCTAGACATTCTACACCGCCTAGTTCATCTAATGAATGTGATAGTGAAAGTCCACTTGAAGGTGACTTGTTAGTAGTGAGACGCATGCTTGGCCAAGTTTTAAAATCTTTTGATGAAAGCCAAAGAGAAAACATTTTCCATACAAGGTGTCTCATTAATAACAAGTTATGTTCATTGATTGTGGATGGTGGTAGTTGTGCTAATGTGGCTAGCACAAGAGTGGTAGATAAACTTGGATTATCTACTATCTCTCATGCAAAGCCCTATAAATTGCAATGGTTGAGTGAAGTAGGAGAAATCATTGTTAACAAACAAGTCCTCATAGCATTCTCAATTGGTAAATATAAAGATGAGGTCTTGTGTGATGTTGTACCTATGGAAGCAACACATGTACTTTTGGGTAGGCCATGGCAATATGATAGAAAAGTTTTTCATGATGGCTTTACCAACAAACTTTCTTTTGACTTCCATGGGCACAAGGTCATATTAAAGTCACTCTCTCCAAAAGAAGTCCATGAGGACCAAGTTACAATGAAGAAAAATAGAGAGAATGAAAATGAAAAAAAAGTTTCTAAAAAGAGCCTTCTTATTTCAAGCCAAGAGGTCCACAAGGTAATTGTTTCGCAAAAGCCTATTTTTTTAGCTATGCCTAGATCTCTTGATTGTGATTCGGCTAAGGTTAGTCCAACATATTTGGATAATTTGGTTAAGGAATTCCAAGATGTGTTTCAAGACCCTCCTAAAGGCTTACCACCTCTAAGAGGCATTGAACACCAAATTGATTTTATACCCGGGGCTTCCTTACCAAATCGTCCAGCTTATAGGACCAACCCAACCGAAACAAAAGAAATCCAACAACAAGTAGAGGAATTACTTGCTAAGGGGTGGGTGCAAGATAGTATGAGCCCTTGTGCTATGCCTGTGATACTTGTCCCTAAAAAGGATGGATCATGGAGGATGTGTACGGATTGTAGGGCCATAAACAACATTACCATCAAATATAGGCATCCCATTCCTAGGCTAGATGACTTGTTGGATGAATTGTATGGGTCTAAAATATTTACCAAGATTGATCTCAAAAGCGGCTATAATCAAATTAGAATTAAAAAAGGTGATGAATGGAAAACCGCTTTTAAGACCAAATTTGGTTTATATGAGTGGTTAGTTATGCCATTTGGTTTGACTAATGCTCCTAGTACCTTCATGCGACTTATGCATCATGTCTTAAGAGCATTCATTGGCAAGTTTGTTGTAGTTTATTTTGATGACATTCTCATATATAGCTTGTCTTTGGAACAACATGAGTTGCATGTTAGGGAAGTTCTTGAAACCCTTAGGAAGGAACATTTGTATGCTAACCTTGCTAAATGTATGTTTGGGCTTGATCATATAGAATTCCTAGGGTTTGTTGTAAGTTATAAAGGGGTGCATGTTGATCAATCTAAGGTTGTAGCAATTCAACATTGGCCTACACCCACCAATGTGAATGAGGTACGAAGCTTTCATGGACTTGCTTCTTTCTATAGAAGGTTTGTGAAAGACTTTAGTACAATTGCCGCACCACTCAATGCTATAGTAAAAAAGGATGTGGTTTTTAAGTGGGGAGAAGAGCAACAAAAAGCTTTTGATACTTTGAAAGAAAAATTGACTAAAGCTCCCATCTTAGCCCTTCCTAACTTTGCTAAAACATTTGAGATTGAATGTGATGCTTCAAATATAGGCATTGGGGCTGTTCTCCTTCAAGAGGGCCACCCCATAGCTTATTTTAGTGAGAAATTGAAAGGAAGTCATCTCAACTATTCCACTTATGATAAAGAGTTATATGCACTTGTTAGAGCTTTGCACAATTGGCAACACTATCTTTTTCCTAAAGAGTTTGTGATACATAGTGATCATGAATCTCTTAAATATTTGAAAGGCCAAAGCAAGCTCAACAAGAGGCATGCTAAATGGGTGGAATTCATTGAGCAATTTCCTTATGTGATCAAACACAAACAAGGTAAAATAAATGTGGTAGCCGATGCACTTTCAAGAAGATATACCTTGTTAAATCTTTTAGATGTTCAATTTCTTGGGTTTGATCACATAAAGGATCTTTATCATGATGACCCTGATTTTTCTAGCATCTATCAAGAGTGTTCTAAAGGTGGTCACAAAGATTTTTTCATACAAGATGGATTCCTTTTTAAAGGCAAACGACTTTGTGTTCCACATGGGTCTATTCGACAATCTCTTGTTAGAGAAGCACATGAGGGAGGTTTAATGGGACATTTTGGGGTAGCCAAAACTTTAGATACATTGCATGAGCATTTCTTTTGGCCACACATGCGAAAATCCGTACATAGCTTTTGTGATAAGTGTCTAGCATGTAGAAAGGCTAAGTCTAAAGTGCAACCCCATGGCTTGTATACCCCTCTTCCAATTCCTACAATGCCTTGGGTAGATATTTCTATGGATTTTATCTTAGGTCTTCCCAAGACATCAAAAGGTATGGATTCCATCTTTGTGGTTGTGGATAGATTTTCAAAAATGGCTCATTTTATACCATGCCACAAATTTGATGATGCTTGTTATATTGCCAATCTATTCTTTAAGGAAATTGTTAGATTGCATGGGATTCCTAGAAGCATTGTTTCTGATAGAGATTCTAAGTTCTTAAGCCACTTTTGGAGGACCTTATGGGGCAAACTTGGCACTAAACTCTTGTTTTCTACTACCTGCCACCCCCAAACTGATGGTCAAACTGAGGTGGTTAATAGAACTTTGGGTCAAATGCTTCGATGCTTTATTTCTGGAAATCCTAGGGTATGGGAGAATTTACTACCTCACATTGAATTTTCTTATAATAGAGTAGTCAATTCTACCACATCCCATTCTCCTTTTGAGGTAGTTTATGGTTTTAATCCTTTGACACCTCTAGATCTTCTTCCAATTCCTGTACTTGATGATTTTTTATGCAAGGATGGATTTGAAAAAGCTTCTTTTATAAAAGACTTGCATAATCACATCAAGCTACAAATTGAGAAGAAAGTTGGCAAGTATGCTGAAAACGCCAACAAAAGGAGAAAGGCATTAATCTTTGACCCGGGTGATTGGGTTTGGCTTCATTTGAGAAAGGATAGATTCCCAACTCAAAGAAAGTCCAAGCTTATGCCTCGTGGAGATGGTCCTTTTCAGGTCATCAAGAGGATTAATGATAATGCCTATGAGTTAGATGTACCTAATACTTTTCTTGGTAGTCATACTTTTAATATCAGTGATCTAACTCCCTTTTCTACAGGTCTTCAAAATTCGTGGACGAATTCTCTCCAACCCGGGGAGCATGATGGAGATCAAATAGAAGAGGAAAGTGAGGATAAAAGCCAAGAACCTCAAGGACAAGTTAGCTCAAAATCCTTCATACCTCAAAGGATCACAAGGAGCAAGGCTAGAGATTTCGGTAAAGAACATCAATTGTTTTCTCTTTTTGTAATTACCCATGTATAAACATTTGTAAATATTTGTAAATAAATATAAAATTAGCTTTAGGAATATGCCAAAGAGGGAAACCAAAGAAACCTCTAATGTAAGGCATTTTAGGCACTTTCTTTAGGAAAAAGTGGAAAAAGTGACTATTCTACTCCTTTCTCTCTTAGACACTAGAAGGAGCTAGAAGAGTGACTCTTCCCACTCCTTCCCCTTTGTAACATGTCCAGCCCTCCTTATTATAAATAGGAGTGCTTGGTCCTTAATAAAAAAAACAAGTTGAAAGTTAGAAGAAAAGAAACTATCTTGAAATTGAGAGAGAGTGAGTTTGTGAGACTTGTCTCTTCTTCTCCTTCATGTCTTATCTTGTGAGCTTTGGAGACTCTCAAGTGGCGGCACCACCCACTCATCTTGGAAGAACCACCCTCCAAGTGGCGTGAATCACATCTCCAAAAGGCTACAACCACATAAGTCATTTCTATTCATCTTCTAAAAATACCCATTTGTGTTTTCTTGTAGTTTTTCCATTTTTAATCGGTTCAATCTTTTCCATGAGTTGTTTCCTTTCATTTGCTGCCATTGTTCTGCACTTTGTTTGGTTTATTTCCTTGTTTTCTTGCTGTTTTAATTTCGTCCAAACCATGGGTTTCCATATACATGTGTTGTTCTTGTTTTCCATCCATGGGTTTTTTGTTCTTTGATGAGTTTCTTGTGATTTTCTAATTCCTATTGAATTTCAATCAGTATTTTCACTTCTTCTTGGTGTTCTTATGATGTTCTTGTGTTTCCTTTGAAGTTTGGTACTGTTCTTGAATTACCCATTCATATTCCATTGTTATCTTACACTACAAGTTACCTATTCATGTGTTTTTAGTATGAACCTTTGTTTTCTTGAGTAGAAACTGTATTAATTGCTCTTTAGAATTTTGATCCTAATTCTTGAAAGTGTCATGAATACAATGAAATCTATATCAACTCAACCCAAACCAAGAAAGGTTCATAAGAGACTCACATCACAAAACAACACCCAAAAACAGAGAGTTCACAAACAACGCCAAAACCGGCGATCTAGTTCAAAAACAGGGTGTTTCGAAGACTGTATATAAAACCGGCGACCACGTCGCCCAAGCACACAAACAGAGCATTTTACGCAGATGAAAACAAAAATGGCGACCACGTCGCCCTCACTTCAGAGATAGCTACACTATGGCTTGTATGGAAAAAGAGGTCTAGCTTCCCTTACCTAGACTTGCGCAACCACCAGGAGCTTCGAAATCCAACAGAGCTTGAAGAATGCCTTGGCTCTATTCTTGAGTCTGGTTTTGAAGGAGTTGCAGAGAACTTTCCCAGGTGCTCCAATGGTGTTGCTTCTCGTCGTACTCTTGTGTGGAGATGCTGAAATCGCAACGCGGAGGAGGTAACTGGAGGAGAAGGGAGGGAACTCACTCTTTCTCTCGTCGAATACAACAATGTTTTCTTTTCTCTCAGCAGTGGATTTTTTGTAACTTAAACCAACTTATCCCTCCAAAAGCAGCTGCCACCACCTACTCTGCAGGGAAGTTTGCGTGCACGCTTCCCTGAACAGTACTACTAAGCGTGCCTCTGCGCAGGCTACGCTCTGAGGTCACTATTCTGAACCACTCTTTTGTCTACGTGGCGCGCGTGCAGAACATCTCTTGCTGGGAGTCTGGGGCCCACGTTCTCTGGGTGTAACTCAACGTCGCGCGATGACCTTTCGCCGATGACTACTAGCTCGAAGAGAAACCACTGATGACCTCTCGCGCGAAGACGATCCACCGATGACCTCGCGCGAAGACAACTACCGATGACCTCGCGCGAAGACAACCACCGATGACATCTTCCTGGCGAACGACCGATGTCTCCTTCGCCCTGGAAGACGACCGATGTCTTCCTCTGGGAGACAACCGATGTCTTCCCTGGCGACGCCCTCATAACTCTCGCGCCTTGGCCACGTCCACATGCCTCGCGCCCTGGCAATGCCCGCGTGCCTCGCGCCCGCGCGATGCCTGCATGCCTCTCGCGCCCGCGCGATGCCTGCATGCCTCTCGCGCCCGCGCGATGCCTGCATGCCTCTCACGCCCGCGCGATGCCTGCATGCCTCTCACGCCCGCGCGATGCCTGCATGCCTCTCGCGCCCGCGCGATGCCTGCATGCCTCTCACGCCCGCGCGATGCCTGCATGCCTCTCACGCCCGCGCGATGCCTGCATGCCTCTCACGCCCGCGCGATGTCCACCTGGCGCTCATGTGTAGCAGGCGACCGACGACCTCGTAGCCTTCTAAACTTAACTTTTTCCTCCCTTTCTATTCTAAATAAAAACATACTTAGAATTCATTTAAAATATAACTCTTTTATTCCAATTTAATTTTTCAGGTCCTTACAAAGGGCATTTGTGGCAGATCACCAGGTGCTTCAAGTGAGCAAGTCGACAGGGGGAGCGGCGAGGAGTCACAGGTCTTTGACTCAGGAGACCTTGAGAACGCCAAGGGTAAGGGCATCTCCTGTGGATGAAATGAGCATCGCGCAGGTCTGTGCCACACATAAGCCAGATACATGGATTACACAGTACCAGCGTTACTTAGCTGATGGCTTGCTCCCAGAAGATCCGGTAGAGTCCAGGAAGATCAAGAAGAACTCTGCCAGGTTTACCATGATAGATGGCGAGTTGTACAGGTTTGGGTTCACACACCCACTCCTGGTGTGTATACACGGGGAGAAATGCACGAGGATTATGGCTGAGCTCCATGAAGGCATATGCGGGAGTCACGTCGGGGGTCGAGCTCTAGCTGCTAGAACTCTTTGTGCAGGTTATTACTGGCCGACAATGAGAAAGGATTGCAAGAGGTACGCCCAGTGTTGCAAGTAGTGCCAGCAGCACGCTGACTGGCACAAGGCGCCTCCGGAAGAGCTTAAGTCGATTTATAGCCCTTGGCCATTCCATACATGGGGAATCGACATTCTGGGGCCCTTTCCAATGGCGATCAGGCAAAGGAAATACTTGGTGGTGGCGATCGAGTACTTCACTAAGTGGATTGAAGCAGAGCCAATTGCCCAAATCACAGCACCCAAGATTGAAAACTTTGTGTGGAAGAACATTGTGTGCCGATTTGGGGTGCCTAAGCGTCTAGTATCGGATAATGGGACTCAGTTTGCAAGCCACCTGTTGAAGAAGCTGTGTGAGGATGTGGGAATTCAACAAGTGTTTGCATCCGTGGAGCACCCACAGACGAATGGCCAGGTAGAATCCGCTAATCGGGTTCTTTTGACAGGTTTGAAGAGGAGGTTAGATAAAGTTAAAGGATCGTGAGCTGATGAGGTACCTCGCATAATTTGGGCGTACCACACAACCGAGCAGTCAGGCACCCATGAAACCCCTTTTAGTTTAGTGTATGGCTGTGACGCGATGATTCCAGTCGAAATCCAGGAGAGCTCGCTGAGATTTCAGCACTTTGTAGCAGAAGAATCAAATGAAGAGAGAAGAATGAACCTGGATTTACTGGATGAGGTCAGAGAGGAAGCAAGAGTGAAAGCTGAAGCGGTAAAAAGAAGAATAGAACGAAGGCACAGTTCTAGAGTAATACCGAGGCAGTTCAGAAGCGGCGATCTGGTGATGAGGAAGGCCCACCAGTACGAGATGGAGAATAAGTTGTCACCCAAGTGGACAGGACCGTTTAGAATAACTGAAGCACTCGGGAACGGCGCCTACCGCTTGGAGACACTAGAAGGAGGGGCGATTCCTCGTACTTGGAACGCCACACACCTCAAATTTTATTTCAGTTAAAGCTTTGTAAGTAATGCAAACTCAGGGGAATCATAAACAGTTTTGTAAAAACAGTTACAAGGGGGCACTCTTTTTTCCCTAAGGAGGGTTTTTAACGAGGCCACCCAAGAAATAAGATATTCAAAATTGAAATTTTGAAGTATACTGAAGTTTGTGTGCATATTGTCTTAAAGAAGTTTTTGAAAAACCTTATCACCTAAACTGATGCGAGGTAGAAGTAAAATAAGTGTGCACGTTTGAAGTGAAAATTTTTAAAGTCCTCATCGCCCTTAGGCGATCAGGGGCACAAGTGAAAAGTTTTAAAGTCCTCATCGCCCTTAGGCGATTAGGGGCACAAGTGAAAAGTTTTTAAAGTCCTCATCGTCCTTTGGCGATCGGAGGCATCCAGTGAAGTTCAAAGTCCTCGATGTTTTCACGCATCTTGAGGCAAAAGAGGAAGTCCTCCTTGCCTTTGAGTAAGTGTAGGCAACAGAGGAAGACCTCCTTGCCTTTGAGCAAGTGTAGGCAAAAGAGGAAGACCTCCTTGCCTTTGAGCAAGTGCAGGCGAGAACAGAGGAAGTCCTCCTTGCCTTTGAGCAAGTGTAGGCAACAGAGGAAGACCTCCTTGCCTTTGAGCAAGTGTAGGCAAAAGAGGAAGACCTCCTTGCCTTTGAGCAAGTGGAGGCGAGAACAGAGGAAGTCCTCCTTGCCTTTGAGCAAGTGTAGGCAATAGAGGAAGACCTCCTTGCCTTTGAGCAAGTGTAGGCGAGAAAGAAGAAGACCGCCTTGCCTTTGAGCAAGCAGAGGTGAGAAAGAAGAAAGTCCTCCCTCGACTTCGTACAGCGAGGTGCAGGCGAGTGAAAGTCCTCACCTCGACTTTGTACAGCGAGGCTGAGGCAAGAGAGAAAGTCCTCTTCCTCTGCTTTTTACAGCAACGTTGAGGCAAGAAGAAAAGTCCTCTTCCTCTGCTTCTTACAGCAAGGTTGAGGCAAGAGAACCAAGTCCTCTTGCTCTACATCTTATAGCAAGGTTGAGGCAAGAGAACCAAGTCCCTTCCCTCTGCTTTTTACAGCGAGGCTGAGGTGAGAGAAGCAAGACCTCACCCACGACTTCTTACAGCGAGGTTGAGGCAAGAGGGGTCGTCGAGAAGCACTTTTCTTCCCCAAAACACAGGCGTCATAGTTGGTGTTCAGGCCCTCTATGCACTCAGCGCTGGTGTGGAAGAGAAGTGTAGCGAAGCCAGAAGCGCGATGACTGATCGGTGGCGCACTAATATGCTAGTCGGTGGTCGGTGGTAGAAGTAAGTTCTGTGGCGTGAAGTCGAAGCGTTTAGGCCCCGTTAAGTCAGTCATCCAGCACGAAGTTATGTTGAAGGCAATGCTAAGCTAAAGCCTAAGCTAGTTAACAGTTAGTCACATGCAGAGAGTTAAAGAGAAGAAACGCAGCGAACCCTAGCGTGGTTGAAAAGAAGAAAACAGAAAAGGTGAATCTCTAGATGATCCAGAGGGATACGCACGCTTCTGTTGAATGAAGGAAATGGTAGCGACCACTTAGTCTCTTCGCTGAGAACAAGTTCACAGCTCGAGACTGGGGGGCTTGTGATCCGGTCGGTCATCAGTAGTTGATGACGTCAACAGCAGGTGACCACGTTGACCATGCACAGGGTGGCACGTGGTAGAAAGAGCAAGTGAATCAGGGAGGAGATTACCTACAACGGTGATCGGTAGTCAGATACCAAGTGGCCACCACCCCCAGAGCGGTGCCTAGATAAGCGCCTGGAAGCACCGCACGGACGTCGGTGGATAGGCACGAGGCACCGCAGGGTCATCGGTGGATATGCATGAGGCACCGCACGGTCATCGGTGGATATGCATGAGGCACCGCATGGTCATCGGTGGATAGTTATGAGGCAACACCCGGTCATCAGGGGGAAGTTATGAGGCACCGATCGGTCGTAAGTGCATGCAGAGGGCGGTCGGTCATCGGTGTTCTTGCCAACGCGTGCTAAGCTGGGGCCAAGGTTCCCAGGGAGAGCGTTACACAAGAAGTACAGATCAGTAATCGCCTATCGCCTTGAGGATGAGTAATCGCTCATCGCCGGTATGGATCAGTAGTCGCCTAGCTTGCACATGATCGCCATGTGTGAAGGTTTGTAGATCAGGTGGTCAGCAAGTCGCCGAAAGGAGCACATCGCCGGGTATTTGAGAAGACTTGGCAAGCACTTGTTGTATGGTATAAATACAGAAGATAAGCGGCATATCTGCCACCATGTGTAGTGTGAGACGTGATACCCAGTGTTAATCAGCTTATCAGGTTAAGGTTGCGCCCAGGGTAGCCTGTGCACTAAGCTACTCCCTGTGTGGATAACTTAGTCGCAGGAGCAAAGTGGAAGTAACATATCAGTTGCAGGTACTCCAGATGTCGACACGTGTATGACCAGATGTTATCCACGTGTTAAGAGGAATAACCGTCAGGAGAGAGAAAGACTCAGGTATATATACGAAATTCTTAACAGAATTGAGGGGTCTTTTCAGTTGCGATTCACTGTTACACGGTTCTAAGTTTTCTTTGAAGTTCTTTGGTGATTCACTCACTGACTTGAGCGTCGGAGCGCAACCGGCCGCAGAGGCGCCATATTGTTCTTTCAGGTGTCTTGGAGGAGCTGAAGGTGGAGGTCATTGGTGTGTTTAGCGTGAAGCTGGTGAGGATGAGGTTCAAGAAGGAGAAGCTCTAGCGCTTTGGTCAAGAGGCAGGATCATATATAGATTCAAAAATTAAAGACTCAAAGAGCATAAAATGAACCAAAATAAAAATCGCAATAAAGACTCAAAACCTAAAAGAAAAACAGCAACACAAAGGTGTATGGAATCCTACCAAAAATTGCACAAAGATTGCTCAAGAACAATTGAACAAGATGCACCAATTAGAATTTCCAAACAGCACACCAATTCAAATTAAAAATTAAAAAACAGCAAGACAGGTATGGAAAACAAAGATGAACAACAAGGATTAAAGAAGAACTCAAAATGAAAAAGGACCAAGAACTACTCATCTTTGAAGAACCCCATGCTCATGATACCAAATGATGGCCTTCACATGTTAAGCTCTCCTTGGATGTTGAAGATGGTGCGGAAGCAATGGTTGAAATGAGCAAGACCCTCCTAGGAGTGATGGTGATCTTGAAGGTGCATGATGTGTATGGGAGTAGGGAGGTTTGGCCAACCCTTGGTGAGGTGAAGGAGATGAAGATCAATTCCTAGAAACTAGGAGAGAGCAAAGCTTGGCACAAATTTGGCAGCATAACTTTACTCATATTAATCTTGAAAATACATGAGGTAGGCCTCCTTATTTATAGATTTAGGAGCCTTGGTGAGCAACCTTAAAGGGTAGGGATGGAAATACAAAAAGTGGGGGCTGCCTAGGGTATTGACTTTAGTCAAACCACACCATCATCCTAATATTCTAGAAGATAGGTCAAAAATGCAACATTTGATAGTACACCCCTCCTTCTTTTGCTAAAGGCACCTATTTGCTAGCACACCCCTCCTTCTATTGCTAAGGGCACCTTTTTGATAGCACACCCCTAAGTGAGCAAGTTTTTCTTTCTACACTACACTAATCTACTAAGCTACCCCTAATGGGCCTCCAAGTAGCATGTACAAGGTCTTCTCCCTCCCATCCGTGGCTTGACTCATTTGGGCATGAATGTGCTTGGCCATGGACCTTGTGAGAGGTCCTAGATGGTCTAGGCTCCCTTCTAGACGCTCCTCATGTAGCTCCCCCTTGTCTTGTGCTAGACGCTCTCCATGTGGTTCTAGACGGTCTAGTCTTGGCCCTTGGCTTTCATGGTGGGGTGAGCTTTGCCTCTCTCCATCACTTTCTCTCTCTATCACTGAATTCTGTTATCACTGTGCAACGTGTGTAAAACGTGCTCACAATGACTCAGAAATGTGTGTGATGAATATTCCTTTGTAAATCTCTGAAAGCTGTAAAAAACTATGTACCGTACATGACGTGGAGTGCTTTTATACCTGGGCCGCACCTCTCTCTCAATTGGTGACACGTGGAGGCATGCAACTTACATCTAACCATACGCGTGTCACACCTGAAGGGCCTTTGCGCTTTTCTCTGTGCGCCTAAGTTATTCCCTTGCAGAGTAACTTAGCGCATTTCTTTCCTCTGAGTGAGTCACATGCTCCCAAGAGAGCACCAGGTGTGGTTGGTCTAAACACACTCACCAGGCGCTGCATCCTGCATGCATGATCTCATCGCACAATGCCATGCACGTAATGGGTTAAGAGAGTCACTGATCACTGACAAGTTTACTAGCTCTCTTGTACCATCCTCATGCACGACCCTACTGGCGAGCAGCTCTTCTTCTTCTGGTTTGGAATCATGCGATGTGCATGCGTAACGCTCTCGCTGGGAGCCTGGGTCCCAGTTTAACTGCGTGTAGAAAGAAACCCTGATGACCATGCACTAATGACTGATCGGTGCTTCATTACTTCTCGCGCTCTGCTTCCAGGCGCTCATCTAGCCACTGATCTGGGGGTTGTGGTCACTCGGTAACTGACCACCGATCACCGTTCTGAGTGATCTCCTCCCTGATTCACTTGCTATCTTATTCCACGTGTCACCCTGTGAATGGTCCACATTGTCATCTGCTGCGGTCGTCATCGACTACTGATGACCGACCGGATCACAAGCCCCCCAGTCTCGAGCTGTGAACTCGTTCTCAGCGAAGAGACTAAGTGGTCGCGCCCTCGGTCCATGTGGCAGGTGGGGCCACACCACGTGCTTCTCACGCGTCCGCTCTTTAACGTTATGACTTCCAAGCTTTATCTCTCGACACATGGACGCATCAATGGCCCACACTGAGTGTCGCTAACGTTTCCTTCATTCAAAAGAGGCGCGCGCATTCTCCTTGATCTTTCGACCTTCAACCCTTCTCTGATCATCTAAAGGTTCGTCTTTTCTTCGCACGCATTCTCCTTGATCTTTCGACCTTCAACCCTTCTCCGATCATCTAAAGGTTCGTCTTTTCTTCTTGTAACATCCCGCCAAATCCTTTTCATATTTATAAAATGAAATAAAGGTAAACAAATATATCGAAGTGAACATAATTGTATATATGTAATGAAATTTCTCCTCATAGGGAGTTTAATACATAATCGGTCAATTTTCCAAAACTTAAACAAAATACAGTAAAGTAGAAAGACCGGCGATCTCCTAACAGCAAAAAGGCGATCTCCTATCAGGAAAAGCGATCTCCTATCAGAAAAACAGAAAAAGGGTGATCGCCTAACAGAAACAGAAACAGGCGATCTCCTTCCGGCGACCACTCCCAGAGGAGCTCTACTTCCTGCAACATCATCTGCTCCCGTGTAAATTATACACGATCATCACAGTTTTAAGAAAAACAGCCACAGAACCAAACACAGGGTAACCTAGATATTTGAAAGAGAGTTTAGATATGAAACTTTAAAATCAAGATAGAACAAATTTAAGACACCCACGTAAAAACCATCAATTTTCTCATTCCCTTCACATGACCATCAAGAAGTCACACATTTCACAGTTCCTCAAAGGTCTTTCAATTCACATAATTCATCAAGTGTCTATCAATTTCATGTTTCTCATTTCTCACGTCAGACTTCCACTGATTCAACACACATAGACACATACCACACCACTGTAAAGTCCACACAGGACAGCTAGTAAAGTCCACACAGGACAGCAAGTAAAGTTCGCACAGGACACTTGACACTACTTCCGGAAGACTCGTGCGTTGACTAGACTCAGAGATCTGCACCTGTCATACTGCACCACTGTGAAATCACACACATTCACAGGGTCGCTGTGAAATCACACACATTCACAAGCGTATAAATGAATCTCAATATCATCACCATCCTAGCATGACAGGGTTAATCCATACAACGGGTCGAGCTCGTTCTCTTTCAAACAACTCACCCATACATATGAACCTCCTTCGACTCTCAACGCCTGAATAACTTCATCCATATGATTCCATTATATCAGGAGAGTCAGGATATCTCATAAAAACGAATCACCGGTCAATGCACACTCTACACGATCTTACACGGTATTTTCTTTCCTGAAAATACTATGCCTTGATCCCACATTCACAATATTCAACACATCATACAACACTTAATGAATCATTCCAGTCACAGCAACATTCATTCCGCGATTCAGATTTTTGAATATCACATTCATTTCACATTTAAATCTCAAACATTTTCAAACAACACTAAAACAGGGGAGTTCGAAAAACAACACCAAAACCGGCGATCTGGTCCAATAGCAGGCGATTATGCATTAACAGTTGAAAACCGGCGACCCCGTCGCCCCATCATCTCAATCATCTAATATAAGGTTTTCGTTGGAAATAAGGCTAGCTTCCCTTACCTGGACTCGCGCAAAACACCAAGAGCTCCAAAACCCATCGAGCTTAAAGGATGCCTTGGCTCTGTTTTAGCGTCTGGTTTGTAGAACTTGCAGAGAACCTCCCAGGTGCTCCAAGGGCAGTCGTCGCTCGTCGCACTGGTGCTTAAGGATGCCTGAATCGCTGAAGGTGAGTTCACTCTTTCACTCTTGAACCACTGCAACGTCCTTTGCCTCTCAGAAGTGGGTTTTTGAATCTTAAACCAACTTGTCCACAAAAGCCGCTGCCACCACCCACTCTGCAGGGAAGTTTGCGTGTACGCTTCCCTGAACAGTACGACCACGCGTGACTCTACGCATGCCAACTCTCTGATGTCACTATTCTGAACCACCCTTTTTGTCTACGTGTCGCGCGTGCAGTACATCTGATGCTGAGAGCCTGGGTCCCACCTTATCTGTGTGAAACTCGACATCGCGTGATAACCTTTCACCGATGACCGCTCGTGTAAGGACCTGTAAAATTGAATTGGAATGAAAGTGGTATATTTAAATAATTCTAGAAGATGTTATTATTTAAAATACAAAGAGCTGGTAAATGAAGTTTCGTAGTAGTCGGACCTCGGACGTCGCCCAAGATCTGGGGTCAGCTGGTAGAGGTCGGTCGGATGATGTGTGGATCAAGAAGAGTAAAGGAAGAAAAGTTAAGTTTAGAAGGCTATGGGATCGCCGGTCGCCTGCTAAACATGAGCGCCAGGTGGACGTCGCCAGGGCGCGAGCCATGCAGGCATCGTGCGGGCGCGAGAGCCATGCAGGCATCGTGCGGGCGCGAGAGCCATGCAGGCATCGCGCGGGCGCGAGGCATGCGGGCATTGCCAGGGCGCGAGGCATGCGGGCATTGCCAGGGCGCGAGGCATGTGGACGTGGCCAAGGCGCGAGAGGCATGCGGGCATTGCCAGGGCGCGAGGCATGTGGACGTGGCCAAGGCGCGAGAGGCATGCGGGCATCGCCAGGGCGCGATGCATGTGAACGTAGCCAGGGCGCGAGAGTTATGAGGGCGTCGCCAGGGAAGACATCGGTCGTCTTCCAGGGCGAAGGAGACATCGGTCGTTCGCCAGGATGAGTCAGTAGTGGAAGGTTATCGTGCGATGTCGAGTTGCACACAGAGAAGGTAAGACCCAGACTCCCAGCATGAAGCGTAGTGCACGCACGCCACGTAGAAAAAAAGGGTGGTTCAGAGTGGTGACATCAGAATGTTGGCATGCGCAGGAGACACTCGTGGTCGTACTGTTCAGAGCAGTGACTGGCATGCACAAGCGACAACAGAAGTCGTACTGTTCAGAGCAGTGGTTGGCATGCACAAGCGACAACAGTGGTCGTACTGTTCCGGGCAGTGGTTCTCAGACTTCTCTGCAGAGTGGGTGGTGGCAGCAGCAGCATGCGTGGACAGGTAAGTTGAGATTCAAAAGCCACTGCGTGAAGGCAAAGAGCATTACAGACTCAAGAGTGTGAGGGTGAGTGCAAACTCCCTCCCCCCTTCTCCTCTCCTTTGCGCTGTAACTCAGGCAACCTCCAGCACCTGTGCGACGAGCGACGACAGCCCTTGGAGCACCTGGGAGTTTCTCTGCAAGTTCTACCAACCAGGCACTGAAAACAGAGCTAAGGCATCCTTCAGGCTCGGTGGGTTTTGAGCTCGCGGTATTTTTTACGCAAGTCCAGGTAAGGGAAGCTAGCCTTCATTTTCAATACAAGCCATAGATTAGCTATTTCTGAAGTGTGGTCGCCGGTTTCATGTTTCTTTTTGCAATGCTCTGATCTATGTGGTTGGGCGACGTGGTCGCCGGTTTTAAACCCCTTTTCATGATGTTCTGTTTCTATGTGGTTGGGCGACGTAGTCGCCGGTTTTAAATGCAGACTTCGAAATACCCCGTTTTGAACTAGATCGCCGGTTTTGGCGCTGTTTTACGAACTCCCCTGTTTTTGGTGTTGTTTTGAAACTGTTTGAGATGTAAATGTGATATTCGAAAATAAGAACCTTGGAGTGAGTTTTGCTGTGATTGAAATCATTCTTTAAGTGTTGTATGACATGTTGGATGTGGTGAATGTGGGATCGAGACATAGTATTTTCAGGAAAGAAAATACCGTGTAAGATCGTGTAGGATGTGCATTGATCGGTGATGTCTATAATGAGATTATCCTGACTCTCCTGAGATAATGGATTCATATAGATGAGGTTATTCAGGCGTTGAGAGTCGAAGGAGGTTCATATGTATGGGTGAGTCGTGTGAAACAGAACGAGCTCGGCCTGTCATATGGATTAACCCTGTCATACTGTGAGAATGGTGAACTTGAGATCGAGAATGTGTTGATGTGCATAGCTGTGGAAACATTACAACAGCTTGTATGACAGGTGCAGAATCTCTGAGTCTAGTCAATGCACGAGTCTTCCGGAAGTAGGTCAAGTGTCTTGTGTGCTGGGTCAGTGGTGGTCTGACATGTGAAATGAGGAACTTGAAATTTATAGACACTTGATGCAGTTTTGTGAAAATGAATGACTCTTGTGAATATTGTGAAATGTTGTGATTTCTGGGCGATCAGGTGAAGGGTATTGAGAAAATCTATAGCTTTACGTGAATATCTTGAAAATTGCTTACCCTGATTTTAATGTTCTTATTTAAACTCTCTTTAAAATATCTAGCTTACCCTGCGTGTTTTGCTCGTTGGCTATTTTTCTCTTTAAACTGTGATGATCGTGTATAACTTACACGGGAGCAGATGATTTTTCCAGGAAGTAGAGTTCCTTAGGGAGTGGTCGCCGGAAAGAGATCGCCTGATTTCTGTTCTGGCAGCAGATCGGCTGTTTTGGGTCTTCCGATAGGAGATCGGCCTCGTCCGATAGGAGATCGGTCTCTTCCGATAGGAGATCGCCTGCTTTGTTTTTTTTTACTGTATTTTGTTTATGTTTCTGGAAAATTTGACCTAATTTGTATTAAACTCCCTGTGAGGAGAAACTACATTTCATATATATAATATTTTGTTCACTTCAATCTATTTGTTACCTTTATTTTCATTATATGAACATGTATGGTATTTTGGCGGGATGTTACATTAATGGTATCAGAGCAGTTCGTCCTTAGGATGACCTGAGGGCTGTGGATCCATTGTGTTTCTTCTGCTCATGAAATTTATTTGAGTTTAAAATAACAACTATAGTGAAAGGTTTTCAAACGTTTTTGTATTGAAATTTTGGGCGTGCTTTGGTGAATATATGTTCTAACTGAAAATCTTAGTATTAAGAATGAGAAGGTCTTGATAAAGTAGTGAGGGTGCACACTCATAACTGGATCGAGATGAGTCTCAATCTTAATTCCAAAGGTTTGATGTTTAGCATATATTGAATTCTGGTGTGAGCTATTTCATTTTCTTGAGTGTCTTTGTAATGATTGAAAATGGTTGATTGGATTGATGACTGCATACCAGTAGTTGTTCTGGTATTATGCTTGATGTTATAAGCATTATGATTCTGTTGATGAGCTCAAATTCTTAATGACTTTGAGATGCTGACCTTTGTAAGGTCTAGATGTTACTTCCTGAATGAATTGATTTTTAATCGATCTCATTCTTGTAGTTGTAGGGAATATAGAAACCCATAGTTTCAAAATCTGAAAACGAGGAAAGATGGCGCGTAAACTTCCTACCCCTCCCCGACCTTCTTCAGAGATGGGTCAGATCGCCAGGGCCATGGAGATGATGGCAACTGCCATCCAACAGCAGAATACGGTAATGGCCCAGATTCATCAGGCTGTAATGAATCATTTGGAAACTGCTGGATCGGCTGCAACAGCTTCCCATGTCAATCAGCCTCGAGAGCAGGTGAGGATGACCGAGTTCATGAGGCACAACCCAACCCAGTTCCGTGGGAACGTTTCTCAGAACCAACCTGATCAGTGGATCAGGGAGTTCCATGCCTTAGTGGAGAAGGCAAAGAGGGTGGAGACCCTGGAGAGGGGTGGTTCCAGAGTAATCAGATCACAACCAGGGGGTCCCTCCAGTGGGAAGGCCAAGGTGCAGCACCCACAAAGCAAGCCTTATTCGAGACCCCCACAGCATAGGGCAGAAGCAGCACCGCCCCAGTTTCAGCAGCAACAACCCTGGAAACTTAAATGTTTCCACTGTGGTGGACCACACACAGCCAATGTGTGCCCCAAGAGAGATTCAGAGAGAAGATGTTTTGCCTGTCAAAAGACGGGACACGTTGCTAGAGATTGTCCTACCCAGAATAGGATGACTCAACCCAGTGGATCCCAACAGTTGAGGAATGGAGGCAGTCGACCTCAGGCAGCAGGGAGAGTGTTTGCCATGCCTGGAGCGGAGGCATCTCAGTCAAGTAACTTAGTACAGAGTGTTGCTTTATAGCCGGTAGATACGTTAGAGTTTTGTTTGATTCCGGAGCGACACACTCTTTTGTGTCAAGCTTGTGTGTAGCCGAGTTGGGCCTTCTAGTGAAGGAGTTGCCTTTCGAACTGTTGGTCTCTACACCTGCGTCAGGACAGGTGTTGACCTCTACAGTTTGCCCTGAATGTCCAGTGATGGTAGAGGGACGCAGATTCAAAGTAAACTTGATCTGCCTACCTCTTCAGGATCTGGATGTTATCCTGGGAATGGATTGGCTAGCTGCCAATCACGTTCTCGTAGTCTGCGGTAATCAGAAGTTAGCATTTCCAGATCTCCAAAAGCCAGATGGCGAGGAGCTTCGTGATGCTAGCTCGGTTAGAAGTGAAGAATGAAGAGGACGTAAGTAAGATACCTTGGTGAAAGATTTCATGGATGTATTTCCAGAAGAGATACCTGAATTACCCCCTAAGAGAGAGGTGGAACTCTCTATTGTTTTGGGTGCCTGGAGCTGGACCGGTGGCAATGGCTCCAGCTGAGTTGATGGAATTAAAGAAGGAAGTGTAATTTAGATTTAGTGTACCAAAGTTTAGTTTCAGCTACATATAAGTTATGGAGAGTATATAAGCAGAATGTTGAGGGTTTAAAGACTTAAGCATGTGTATCCATAGGAAGTACCGGGGTTAAGTTCCAACAAAATGAAAGAATGAATTTTCTTTATTTGAAGCTTGGGAGATGTTTATGTCGATGAAACAACATGAGATGACTCTAGCTTAACCACAAGCTTAAAAGGAAAGAGGAGATATTGTATTTATGTCTAAAGTTCAATTAGACAGAGAAATTTGCTGAAAAATACCAAGTAGAGAAGTTACTGGGAGAAGAGAGAAAGCTTCACGCAGAATGGATGCTGTTTTGTGGATCGTGAATTGGAAGATGAGTATGGAAATGGTGGAGGAGGAGTGATGAGAAAGGGAAATGGAAAGATATTCTTGTATCCAAATATGACTCGGAACTTGGGAGAAGCTGAGCTCATTCGAAATATAAATCGTGGTGGTGGAGAGACGTACGTAGGATGTGCGAGGAGGGTGAAGATGATGGTTAGTTCCAAAAAGTCATTGTTTGGAAAGTTGGAGGCGGAAGGGATGTGAGATTTCAGGAGGATGCGTGGGCCACTAACTTTAACTTTAAAGCAACGTGGCTGGTCTATGTGCTTCAAGTGGATAAGTGTTCTACTTGTTCGACATAAGGATTTGAGGTCCCACCTTGAGAACTTTTATCTTATACGTATGTCATCCAAGTAGGATCAGGTGTGGAAGGGAATGTGGGTGGCAATAGTATGTGGTATCTTGGAGAAGAGGAATAGAGTTGTCCTTAAGCAAGAAATTCTGGATGCAGAGGAAATTTTCCAATCGGCTCCACTACTTACATGGTTGTGGTTAAGATATATAGTGCGTTCGTTCTTGTATGCCTTTTCAGATAGGCACCTGAACCCAAATCAATGCATCCAATGTATACATTGAACAAGGAGGAAATGATGGGAACAGGGAGCCGAGTTGGCAAAAGAAGTCATAATGATGATTTAGAAAGTAACAGCAACAAGAACTTTGTTTTTTTATAAGGTGTTCCTTTAGGGAGCGTGAGAATTAGATCAGCAGTTGGGAAGTCGACGGATGGTTTTGATCAAGATGCGGAAGTTTATTCCTAGAAGGAGATTTCGGATCCTAGTTTGAATTGGATGGGGGACACGAGCAGTAGTCAGCTGTCCTCTTTCCTTCCGATGAAGGGATCTTGCTCACTTTTTCTCTACAGGGGGCTAGTCCTGGTTCTGTTAAGGGCTTAGTTCTGGACTTGCTCGACCAAGTCTTCAGGGTCGGAAGTAGAGTGTGAGTACTGGAGTTGGCGCTCAATGGAGCAGCATACTCCATATGCAGGGATGGAGAATGGAATTTAATGAAGTATTGGAGTAGTAAGAGTTGGTTCAACCGACAACCAAGAAGGGGAAACTGATGCAAGGCAGAATGAAAGCTTCTCAAGGTCGACAGATGTCCTATGCAGATCAGAGGAGAAGACCTTTGGAGTTGCTGTTGGAGATCATGCATTTATGAAAGTGACACCGACCAAGGGTGTAGGACGAGCTATCAGATCTTAAGGAGAATCGGTCTAGTGGCTTATGAGATCGCCCTACCTCCCCATTTAGCGAATCTGCACAATGTCTTTCACGTGTCACAACCTTAGTCACGTGTTAGAAGTAGACGATGTGCAGATCAGGGATGACTTGTTGTTGGGAGCGAAACCAGTCAGGATTGACGTTCAGCAGAGTAGGCAGCTCAGAGGCAAGACCATCAATATGGTGAAAGTGGTGTGGGATGAGAGATCGGGTGATACAACTTGGGAATTAGAAGGAACCATGAGAGAAGCCTATCCCTACCTCTTTTCCTTGTGATTCAATTTTCGAGGACGAAAATTTTTCTTGTTGGGGAGAATGTAAGGACCTGTAAATTGAATTGGAATGAAAGTGGTATATTTAAATAATTCCAGAAGATGTTATTATTTAAAATACAAAGAGCTGGTAAATGAAGTTTCGTAGTAGTCGGACCTCGGACGTCGCCCAAGATCTGGGGTCAGCTGGTAGAGGTCGGTCGGATGATGTGTGGATCAAGAAGAGTAAAGGAAGAAAAGTTAAGTTTAGAAGGCTATGGGATCGCCGGTCGCCTGCTAAACATGAGCGCCAGGTGGACGTCGCCAGGGCGCGAGCCATGTAGGCATCGTGCGGGCGCGAGAGCCATGCAGGCATCGTGCGGGCGCGAGAGCCATGCAGGCATCGCGCGGGCGCGAGGCATGCGGGCATTGCCAGGGCGCGAGGCATGCGGGCATTGCTAGGGCGCGAGGCATCTGGACGTGGCCAAGGCGCGAGAGGCATGCGGGCATTGCCAGGGCGCGAGGCATGTGGACGTGGCCAAGGCGCGAGAGGCATGCGGGCATCGCCAGGGCGCGATGCATGTGGACGTAGCCAGGGCGCGAGAGTTATGAGGGCGTCGCCAGGGAAGACATCGGTCGTCTTCCAGGGCGAAGGAGACATCGGTCGTTCGCCAGGATGAGTCAACAGTGGAAGGTTATCGCGCGATGTCGAGTTGCACACAGAGAAGGTAAGACCCAGACTCCCAGCATGAAGCGTAGTGCACGCACGCCACGTAGACAAAAAGGGTGGTTCAGAGTGGTGACATCAGAATGTTGGCATGCGCAGGAGACACTCGCGGTCGTACTGTTCAGAGCAGTGACTGGCATGCACAAGCGACAACAGAAGTCGTACTGTTCAGAGCAGTGGTTGGCATGCACAAGCGACAACAGTGGTCGTACTGTTCCGGGCAGTGGTTCTCAGACTTCTCTGCAGAGTGGGTGGTGGCAGCAGCAGCATGCGTGGACAGGTAAGTTGAGATTCAAAAGCCACTGCGTGAAGGCAAAGAGCATTACAGACTCAAGAGTGTGAGGGTGAGTGCAAACTCCCTCCCCCCTTCTCCTCTCCTTTGCGCTGTAACTCAGGCAACCTCCAGCACCTGTGCGACGAGCGACGACAGCCCTTGGAGCACCTGGGAGTTTCTCTGCAAGTTCTACCAACCAGGCACTGAAAACAGAGCTAAGGCATCCTTCAGGCTCGGTGGGTTTTGAGCTCGCGGTATTTTTTACGCAAGTCCAGGTAAGGGAAGCTAGCCTTCATTTTCAATACAAGCCATAGATTAGCTGTTTCTGAAGTGTGGTCGCCGGTTTCATGTTTCTTTTCGCAATGCTCTGATCTATGTGGTTGGGCGACGTGGTCGCCGGTTTTAAACCCCTTTTCATGATGTTCTGTTTCTATGTGGTTGGGCGACGTAGTCGCCGGTTTTAAATGCAGACTTCGAAATACCCCGTTTTGAGCCAGATCGCCGGTTTTGGCGCTGTTTTACGAACTCCCCTGTTTTTGGTGTTGTTTTGAAACTGTTTGAGATGTAAATGTGATATTCGAAAATAAGAACCTTGGAGTGAGTTTTGCTGTGATTGAAATCATTCTTTAAGTGTTGTATGACATGTTGGATGTGGTGAATGTGGGATCGAGGCATAGTATTTTCAGGAAAGAAAATACCGTGTAAGATCGTGTAGGATGTGCATTGATCGGTGATGTCTATAATGAGATTATCCTGACTCTCCTGAGATAATGGATTCATATAGATGAGGTTATTCAGGCGTTGAGAGTCGAAGGAGGTTCATATGTATGGGTGAGTCGTGTGAAACAGAACGAGCTCGGCCTGTCATATGGATTAACCCTGTCATACTGTGAGAATGGTGAACTTGAGATCGAGAATGTGTTGATGCGCATAGCTGTGGAAACATTACAACAGCTTGTATGACAGGTGCAGAATCTCTGAGTCTAGTCAATGCACGAGTCTTCCGGAAGTAGGTCAAGTGTCTTGTGTGCTGGGTCAGTGGTGGTCTGACATGTGAAATGAGGAACTTGAAATTTATAGACACTTGATGCAGTTTTGTGAAAATGAATGACTCTTGTGAATATTGTGAAATGTTGTGATTTCTGGGCGATCAGGTGAAGGGTATTGAGAAAATCTATAGCTTTACGTGAATATCTTGAAAATTGCTTACCCTGATTTTAATGTTCTTATTTAAACTCTCTTTAAAATATCTAGCTTACCCTGCGTGTTTTGCTCGTTGGCTATTTTTCTCTTTAAACTGTGATGATCGTGTATAACTTACACGGGAGCAGATGATTTTTCCAGGAAGTAGAGTTCCTTAGGGAGTGGTCGCCGGAAAGAGATCGCCTGATTTCTGTTCTGGCAGCAGATCGGCTGTTTTGGGTCTTCCGATAGGAGATCGGCCTCGTCCGATAGGAGATCGGTCTCTTCCGATAGGAGATCGCCTGCTTTGTTTTTTTTTACTGTATTTTGTTTATGTTTCTGGAAAATTTGACCTAATTTGTATTAAACTCCCTGTGAGGAGAAACTACATTTCATATATATAATATTTTGTTCACTTCAATCTATTTGTTACCTTTATTTTCATTATATGAACATGTATGGTATTTTGGCGGGATGTTACATTAATGGTATCAGAGCAGTTCGTCCTTAGGATGACCTGAGGGCTGTGGATCCATTGTGTTTCTTCTGCTCATGAAATTTATTTGAGTTTAAAATAACAACTATAGTGAAAGGTTTTCAAACGTTTTTGTATTGAAATTTTGGGCGTGCTTTGGTGAATATATGTTCTAACTGAAAATCTTAGTATTAAGAATGAGAAGGTCTTGATAAAGTAGTGAGGGTGCACACTCATAACTGGATCGAGATGAGTCTCAATCTTAATTCCAAAGGTTTGATGTTTAGCATATATTGAATTCTGGTGTGAGCTATTTCATTTTCTTGAGTGTCTTTGTAATGATTGAAAATGGTTGATTGGATTGATGACTGCATACCAGTAGTTGTTCTGGTATTATGCTTGATGTTATAAGCATTATGATTCTGTTGATGAGCTCAAATTCTTAATGACTTTGAGATGCTGACCTTTGTAAGGTCTAGATGTTACTTCCTGAATGAATTGATTTTTAATCGATCTCATTCTTGTAGTTGTAGGGAATATAGAAACCCATAGTTTCAAAATCTGAAAACGAGGAAAGATGGCGCGTAAACTTCCTACCCCTCCCCGACCTTCTTCAGAGATGGGTCAGATCGCCAGGGCCATGGAGATGATGGCAACTGCCATCCAACAGCAGAATACGGTAATGGCCCAGATTCATCAGGCTGTAATGAATCATTTGGAAACTGCTGGATCGGCTGCAACAGCTTCCCATGTCAATCAGCCTCGAGAGCAGGTGAGGATGACCGAGTTCATGAGGCACAACCCAACCCAGTTCCGTGGGAACGTTTCTCAGAACCAACCTGATCAGTGGATCAGGGAGTTCCATGCCTTAGTGGAGAAGGCAAAGAGGGTGGAGACCCTGGAGAGGGGTGGTTCCAGAGTAATCAGATCACAACCAGGGGGTCCCTCCAGTGGGAAGGCCAAGGTGCAGCACCCACAAAGCAAGCCTTATTCGAGACCCCCACAGCATAGGGCAGAAGCAGCACCGCCCCAGTTTCAGCAGCAACAACCCTGGAAACTTAAATGTTTCCACTGTGGTGGACCACACACAGCCAATGTGTGCCCCAAGAGAGATTCAGAGAGAAGATGTTTTGCCTGTCAAAAGACGGGACACGTTGCTAGAGATTGTCCTACCCAGAATAGGATGACTCAACCCAGTGGATCCCAACAGTTGAGGAATGGAGGCAGTCGACCTCAGGCAGCAGGGAGAGTGTTTGCCATGCCTGGAGCGGAGGCATCTCAGTCAAGTAACTTAGTACAGAGTGTTGCTTTATAGCCGGTAGATACGTTAGAGTTTTGTTTGATTCCGGAGCGACACACTCTTTTGTGTCAAGCTTGTGTGTAGCCGAGTTGGGCCTTCTAGTGAAGGAGTTGCCTTTCGAACTGTTGGTCTCTACACCTGCGTCAGGACAGGTGTTGACCTCTACAGTTTGCCCTGAATGTCCAGTGATGGTAGAGGGACGCAGATTCAAAGTAAACTTGATCTGCCTACCTCTTCAGGATCTGGATGTTATCCTGGGAATGGATTGGCTAGCTGCCAATCACGTTCTCGTAGTCTGCGGTAATCAGAAGTTAGCATTTCCAGATCTCCAAAAGCCAGATGGCGAGGAGCTTCGTGATGCTAGCTCGGTTAGAAGTGAAGAATGAAGAGGACGTAAGTAAGATACCTTGGTGAAAGATTTCATGGATGTATTTCCAGAAGAGATACCTGAATTACCCCCTAAGAGAGAGGTGGAACTCTCTATTGTTTTGGGTGCCTGGAGCTGGACCGGTGGCAATGGCTCCAGCTGAGTTGATGGAATTAAAGAAGGAAGTGTAATTTAGATTTAGTGTACCAAAGTTTAGTTTCAGCTACATATAAGTTATGGAGAGTATATAAGCAGAATGTTGAGGGTTTAAAGACTTAAGCATGTGTATCCATAGGAAGTACCGGGGTTAAGTTCCAACAAAATGAAAGAATGAATTTTCTTTATTTGAAGCTTGGGAGATGTTTATGTCGATGAAACAACATGAGATGACTCTAGCTTAACCACAAGCTTAAAAGGAAAGAGGAGATATTGTATTTATGTCTAAAGTTCAATTAGACAGAGAAATTTGCTGAAAAATACCAAGTAGAGAAGTTACTGGGAGAAGAGAGAAAGCTTCACGCAGAATGGATGCTGTTTTGTGGATCGTGAATTGGAAGATGAGTATGGAAATGGTGGAGGAGGAGTGATGAGAAAGGGAAATGGAAAGATATTCTTGTATCCAAATATGACTCGGAACTTGGGAGAAGCTGAGCTCATTCGAAATATAAATCGTGGTGGTGGAGAGACGTACGTAGGATGTGCGAGGAGGGTGAAGATGATGGTTAGTTCCAAAAAGTCATTGTTTGGAAAGTTGGAGGCGGAAGGGATGTGAGATTTCAGGAGGATGCGTGGGCCACTAACTTTAACTTTAAAGCAACGTGGCTGGTCTATGTGCTTCAAGTGGATAAGTGTTCTACTTGTTCGACATAAGGATTTGAGGTCCCACCTTGAGAACTTTTATCTTATACGTATGTCATCCAAGTAGGATCAGGTGTGGAAGGGAATGTGGGTGGCAATAGTATGTGGTATCTTGGAGAAGAGGAATAGAGTTGTCCTTAAGCAAGAAATTCTGGATGCAGAGGAAATTTTCCAATCGGCTCCACTACTTACATGGTTGTGGTTAAGATATATAGTGCGTTCGTTCTTGTATGCCTTTTCAGATAGGCACCTGAACCCAAATCAATGCATCCAATGTATACATTGAACAAGGAGGAAATGATGGGAACAGGGAGCCGAGTTGGCAAAAGAAGTCATAATGATGATTTAGAAAGTAACAGCAACAAGAACTTTGTTTTTTTATAAGGTGTTCCTTTAGGGAGCGTGAGAATTAGATCAGCAGTTGGGAAGTCGACGGATGGTTTTGATCAAGATGCGGAAGTTTATTCCTAGAAGGAGATTTCGGATCCTAGTTTGAATTGGATGGGGGACACGAGCAGTAGTCAGCTGTCCTCTTTCCTTCCGATGAAGGGATCTTGCTCACTTTTTCTCTACAGGGGGCTAGTCCTGGTTCTGTTAAGGGCTTAGTTCTGGACTTGCTCGACCAAGTCTTCAGGGTCGGAAGTAGAGTGTGAGTACTGGAGTTGGCGCTCAATGGAGCAGCATACTCCATATGCAGGGATGGAGAATGGAATTTAATGAAGTATTGGAGTAGTAAGAGTTGGTTCAACCGACAACCAAGAAGGGGAAACTGATGCAAGGCAGAATGAAAGCTTCTCAAGGTCGACAGATGTCCTATGCAGATCAGAGGAGAAGACCTTTGGAGTTGCTGTTGGAGATCATGCATTTATGAAAGTGACACCGACCAAGGGTGTAGGACGAGCTATCAGATCTTAAGGAGAATCGGTCTAGTGGCTTATGAGATCGCCCTACCTCCCCATTTAGCGAATCTGCACAATGTCTTTCACGTGTCACAACCTTAGTCACGTGTTAGAAGTAGACGATGTGCAGATCAGGGATGACTTGTTGTTGGGAGCGAAACCAGTCAGGATTGACGTTCAGCAGAGTAGGCAGCTCAGAGGCAAGACCATCAATATGGTGAAAGTGGTGTGGGATGAGAGATCGGGTGATACAACTTGGGAATTAGAAGGAACCATGAGAGAAGCCTATCCCTACCTCTTTTCCTTGTGATTCAATTTTCGAGGACGAAAATTTTTCTTGTTGGGGAGAATGTAAGGACCTGTAAAATTGAATTGGAATGAAAGTGGTATATTTAAATAATTCCAGAAGATGTTATTATTTAAAATACAAAGAGCTGGTAAATGAAGTTTCGTAGTAGTCGGACCTCGGACGTCGCCCAAGATCTGGGGTCAGCTGGTAGAGGTCGGTCGGATGATGTGTGGATCAAGAAGAGTAAAGGAAGAAAAGTTAAGTTTAGAAGGCTATGGGATCGCCGGTCGCCTGCTAAACATGAGCGCCAGGTGGACGTCGCCAGGGCGCGAGCCATGTAGGCATCGTGCGGGCGCGAGAGCCATGCAGGCATCGTGCGGGCGCGAGAGCCATGCAGGCATCGCGCGGGCGCGAGGCATGCGGGCATTGCCAGGGCGCGAGGCATGCGGGCATTGCTAGGGCGCGAGGCATCTGGACGTGGCCAAGGCGCGAGAGGCATGCGGGCATTGCCAGGGCGCGAGGCATGTGGACGTGGCCAAGGCGCGAGAGGCATGCGGGCATCGCCAGGGCGCGATGCATGTGGACGTAGCCAGGGCGCGAGAGTTATGAGGGCGTCGCCAGGGAAGACATCGGTCGTCTTCCAGGGCGAAGGAGACATCGGTCGTTCGCCAGGATGAGTCAACAGTGGAAGGTTATCGCGCGATGTCGAGTTGCACACAGAGAAGGTAAGACCCAGACTCCCAGCATGAAGCGTAGTGCACGCACGCCACGTAGACAAAAAGGGTGGTTCAGAGTGGTGACATCAGAATGTTGGCATGCGCAGGAGACACTCGCGGTCGTACTGTTCAGAGCAGTGACTGGCATGCACAAGCGACAACAGAAGTCGTACTGTTCAGAGCAGTGGTTGGCATGCACAAGCGACAACAGTGGTCGTACTGTTCCGGGCAGTGGTTCTCAGACTTCTCTGCAGAGTGGGTGGTGGCAGCAGCAGCATGCGTGGACAGGTAAGTTGAGATTCAAAAGCCACTGCGTGAAGGCAAAGAGCATTACAGACTCAAGAGTGTGAGGGTGAGTGCAAACTCCCTCCCCCCTTCTCCTCTCCTTTGCGCTGTAACTCAGGCAACCTCCAGCACCTGTGCGACGAGCGACGACAGCCCTTGGAGCACCTGGGAGTTTCTCTGCAAGTTCTACCAACCAGGCACTGAAAACAGAGCTAAGGCATCCTTCAGGCTCGGTGGGTTTTGAGCTCGCGGTATTTTTTACGCAAGTCCAGGTAAGGGAAGCTAGCCTTCATTTTCAATACAAGCCATAGATTAGCTGTTTCTGAAGTGTGGTCGCCGGTTTCATGTTTCTTTTCGCAATGCTCTGATCTATGTGGTTGGGCGACGTGGTCGCCGGTTTTAAACCCCTTTTCATGATGTTCTGTTTCTATGTGGTTGGGCGACGTAGTCGCCGGTTTTAAATGCAGACTTCGAAATACCCCGTTTTGAGCCAGATCGCCGGTTTTGGCGCTGTTTTACGAACTCCCCTGTTTTTGGTGTTGTTTTGAAACTGTTTGAGATGTAAATGTGATATTCGAAAATAAGAACCTTGGAGTGAGTTTTGCTGTGATTGAAATCATTCTTTAAGTGTTGTATGACATGTTGGATGTGGTGAATGTGGGATCGAGGCATAGTATTTTCAGGAAAGAAAATACCGTGTAAGATCGTGTAGGATGTGCATTGATCGATGATGTCTATAATGAGATTATCCTGACTCTCCTGAGATAATGGATTCATATAGATGAGGTTATTCAGGCGTTGAGAGTCGAAGGAGGTTCATATGTATGGGTGAGTCGTGTGAAACAGAACGAGCTCGGCCTGTCATATGGATTAACCCTGTCATACTGTGAGAATGGTGAACTTGAGATCGAGAATGTGTTGATGCGCATAGCTGTGGAAACATTACAACAGCTTGTATGACAGGTGCAGAATCTCTGAGTCTAGTCAATGCACGAGTCTTCCGGAAGTAGGTCAAGTGTCTTGTGTGCTGGGTCAGTGGTGGTCTGACATGTGAAATGAGGAACTTGAAATTTATAGACACTTGATGCAGTTTTGTGAAAATGAATGACTCTTGTGAATATTGTGAAATGTTGTGATTTCTGGGCGATCAGGTGAAGGGTATTGAGAAAATCTATAGCTTTACGTGAATATCTTGAAAATTGCTTACCCTGATTTTAATGTTCTTATTTAAACTCTCTTTAAAATATCTAGCTTACCCTGCGTGTTTTGCTCGTTGGCTGTTTTTCTCTTTAAACTGTGATGATCGTGTATAACTTACATGGGAGCAGATGATTTTTCCAGGAAGTAGAGTTCCTTAGGGAGTGGTCGCCGGAAGGAGATCGCCTGATTTCTGTTCTGGCAGCAGATCGGCTGTTTTGGGTCTTCCGATAGGAGATCGGCCTCGTCCGATAGGAGATCGGTCTCTTCCGATAGGAGATCGCCTGCTTTGTTTTTTTTTACTGTATTTTGTTTATGTTTCTGGAAAATTTGACCTAATTTGTATTAAACTCCCTGTGAGGAGAAACTACATTTCATATATATAATATTTTGTTCACTTCAATCTATTTGTTACCTTTATTTTCATTATATGAACATGTATGGTATTTTGGCGGGATGTTACAGCTCGCGCGATGACTATCCACCGAGGCCTCATCCTGGAGGACAACCGATGTCTCTCCCTGGGAGACGACCGATTTCTCTCCCTGGGAGACGACCGATGTGTCTCTCATACCGGTGATGACTGATGTGCCTCATCCCGGTGATGACTGATTCCTCTTCCTGACGGACGACTGATTCCTCATCCTGGCAGACAACCGATGTATCACCCTGGAGGTCCACCGATGTCTTACCCTGGCAGACCACCGATGTCTCTCCCTGGCATACCACCGATGTGTCTCCCATCCTGGTTGATGACCGATGTTCCTCTCATCCTGTTGGCGATCTCTTATCGCCCTTGTGTGTGACGAGAACACGTCGCCTTACTCTGGTCACCGATGTCACATCGTCACACCTTGCTGAAGGTTCATCCTCCCATTATGTTACGTCCAAGGTATCACCTCCACATGGCTTGTTACCGTCAGTAGCTTCACATTTCCAAGAGTAGATCAGCACCACTCCTCTTGCGCCCATGCATGCAACACTAAGGACGATCTCTTATGCTCAAGCATATAGCTTCGCATGCACAACGTATCTAAGGCTTAACCCACACCTTGATACGCGTGGTTTTTGGAACCCACTATGGTTAATCCAGCATCTTAACCACATACTACGTGCACTCCCGTCGATCACGTACACCATAGGCGATTGGCGGTCATGTCTCCCCTAGGCGATTGGCGGTCATGTCTCCCCTAGGCGACAGTCGATTATGTCCCAGAGAAGTCGGAGATCGCCTCCGTCTTCAATAACGGCGATCTCGTAGAAGACTTCTTAGCTACACTTTTCTTCCTTTACTCTTCTTGATCTACATGCCAGCCGATCGACCTCTACCAGCTGACCCCAGACCTTGGGCGACGTCCGATGTTCGACTACTACGAAACTTCATTTACCAGCTCTTTGTATTTTAAATAATAACATATTCTGAAATTATTTAAATATAACACTTTCATTCCAATTAAAGTTTCTAGGTCCTTACACTTCTCCCTTGGCGTATTTAGAGCATTTCTACCGTTTGCACTCATGTTTTTCATCACTGTTCATTCATCTTCTCTGTTTGCATTCATCTGATCTTGCTCCTTCCTTTCCTCCATTGCAGCTTCTGGCAATGGCTCGTGTAAAGCAAACGGCACGCCTCGTTGCTTCTTCTTCTGGTGCCCAGCCCCCAAGGCCTACACCATCGCCACCCTCTGCCCCAACTCCACCCCAACCTAACACACAAGCCAGGGTATATGAGTGGGCTTCTTTGGCGCTCCTAGCTGAGACCTCCACGCAACTCCCTCCACATCACCTAAAAACCATACTTAGTGATCCGGTCGGTCATCGGTAGTCTATGACGTCAGCAGCTGATGACGACGTGGGTCAGTCACAGAGTGACGCGTGGCACGAGAAAGCAGATGAACCAGGGTGGAGATCGTTCAAGAACGGCGATCAGTGGTCAGCTACCGAGTGACCACCACCAGAAGATCGGTTCCTACTTGAGCACCTGGAAGTAGAGCACGAGAAGTGATGAAGCACCGATCAGTCTGCGTGCAGAGTGATCAGTCATCGGTGCATGCATTATGATCAGTCATCGGTGCATGCAGAGTGATCAGTCATCGGTGCATGCAGAATGATCAGTCGTCGGGGGTTCCTTGCCAACACGTGTTAAACTGGGACCGAGGCTCCTAGCGAGAACGTTACTCAAGGACCTCGCCTGATTCCATAAACAGAGCACGACAACGTGAAGAAGCGCCATCGGACATCGGCCAGGATGAGAGACACCTCGGTCATCGGTATGTGTCGAGGTGACATCGGCCGCGCGATGTGAACAACGCAACCAAAGATCAGTAAAGCGCCCAGAGGCAGGGAGTGGCCTTAGTCGCAAGACGACCACGCATGAAGATGAGAAGACGCAGTTAGGTGCAGAATCCTGCTGGGACGAGAACCCATCAAGGTTAGAGTCTCCCAGTGGGTTGCATGTCTGCCACGTGGATGGTGAAGATGTTCCCAGAGAATAGGTAGGGCAGATAGGCACAGAAGTCAAGGGGTGCAGAGGCACCCACGCAGCCTCCCCTGTCAGACTTGGCACTCAAGTGAAGAAGGCTGGCACGCAAGGTAGCCCTGGGGAGTGGAAACGACAGTGCAGAGTAATTAAGTGGCCCTAGAGGTAGCCTGTAGGGGCTACGCGGGTTTATATGAAGAAGAAGAACACCAAACCAGGTATGCAGTCTTTACCTCAGAATACACAACACAAAACCAAGGGCACTCAGTTTTCGAATCAAAGAGGACTGAGGGCACACACACACGGGTCTCACACAGAGAGATCCGAGAGAGAGTTTTGGTGTTCCCGTTGCCTGACTTGAGCATCGGCGCTACAACGACCGCTAGAGGCGCCGTCTGTGTGTTTTGCAGGCATCGTTTGGAGTTCCGGTGAAGGTTCCTAGAGCCTCCTTGCAGAACGCGCAGCAGATAGAAAGCTAGACGAAGGAGTGACGAGGCATTTTTCCCACGCTCGAGTCCGCGGCGAGATCACTTAGCAACGACCCAAATGAACCCTCCTGTGCCATTCATAAGGAAAATGACTTCCAAGTAGGCGTATGTATTCCTCCACGAGGGATACCCATCTGCGCTGATGACAAGGCTACCAATGGGGTACCCTTCACCTTCGTGTACTCCGCCATCTTCAAGAGGTTAAAGCTGCGTCTGCCCTTCACCTTCTTTGAGAAAGAACTGATGATGGAGCTGAATGTCGCACCATGCCAGCTTCATCCAAATGCTTGGGCCTTCATCCGAGCATTTGAAATTTTGTGTGATTACTTCGGTCACCCTGCCTCCATCGACGTCTTCCTACACTTTTTTGAGGCGAAGAACCCAGGGGACAGGTCTTGGGTGAGCCTAAATGGGGTTGCTGGTAGAGTCATCTTAGGCTTATACCAGCAATCCTTCAAGGACTGGAAAGGCAGGTTTTACATGATCTCTGCCACCCCTCGAGACCCCACACTGCTCGAAGGATTCCCGCTTTACTGGGTGCCAGGGGTAGAGTTCAAGAGGCCCAGGGATTTGGAGGCCCTGACCCCCTATGAACGTGAACTGTGCAGACTTCTGCTAGGGGTAAAATACAATTCTGCTACACTCATCAAACATGAGTTTGATGTAGTATCCCTGAAGAAATACATAGGTAGATCATCTTTCCACTTAACTCTTGCATCACTCCATGCATCTGCATGGCATTCTCATGTGCATTGGCTTTCAACTTACTGATTCAGTCTTGTTATCTGATTTTTCTTCTTAACCTTTGATGCAGATATGACTTCAGGGAAAGATAGGAAGAATGCCTTGCTAGCACTGGCTCAGTCCATGCTTGCTTCTGCACCAACCAGGACCGAGAATGCTCCTGTCTCCACCTCCTCCACCTCCGAGCCACTTATGGCTCCTCCACTCTCGGTGGCACCTGCAAGAGGTCCTGAGGCTGGAAGGAAAAAGAGGAAGCTGGTTAAGGCATTCCCTACTTGTGCAGCCACTGTTGCTGCTGCTGCTGCTCCCTCGACCGAAGAGGAGAGTTCTGATGTTCCCCTCCTTCGCCGCAAGAGGACTCGGCAGAAGATTGGGGGGTCTTCAGCAGCTGAGGCTGGAGAAACTGAAGTGGTTCAGGTTGAGGAAGAAGAAGAAGATGAAGATGGAGCCTTAGCTCCTACCTCTCAACCTGCACCTGGGCCTACCCCACCATCATCTCCCCCACAGCTACCTTCTCCCACACCTCCATCACCAAACCCTCAACAACCTTCTCCAAGCACCATTCCTTCCCCTTCAACTCCACTTGCACCACCACTCCCAGTGGGCCAAACACCAAGCTCACTCAATCTACCTGCTGGGAGTGGACCTGCTCACTCAGGGGGTCCGCCAAGGCCTCATGCCTCTCCAGCAGTGTAAACCACTGCTGCAACCTCTCAAGGTGGTGGGGCCTCTTCTCAACCGAGCATTCCTGGGGCTAACAACGAGAACCTCAGCAAGGTAATCTCCTTGGCGAGGCGTTACATTCAAAACCAGGAATTGATCACGTGGAGTGGGCAGGATGTGGATGCACATCTGGCCAACAGCCTGGTACTCTTCCTGCAATTCTCCACCCAGCAGCACAAACAAGAGCTCTTAGAAAAGAAGATCCAAGAGCTTGAGCACGACAAAGACTGCTTGATGAGTGACTTTGAAGCTTCTCAAGGTATGGTGAACATGCTGAGTGGTATGGTGGAGAAGGCCAAGAAGGACTACTTTCTGCAGGTGCAGGAGACCATCAGGACTGAGCTCCTGATGGGTGAGGCTGTGACTGCTTTAGATGGTAGAGCCATGGAGCTGAAGGGGCAGAACATTCGTTTAGAGGCTGAGACTTCTTCCTTACCTCACCTGAACGACAAGCAGGCGGAGGATCTCAAGGCTTCTAGGGAGGAGATTGCTCTGAAGGAGAAAAAGCTCGAAGAGGTCCAGGTCCAACTCCTCGAGGCGCAGAACAAGCTGACAAATGCGCACAGTGAGTTGACCAAGACACAGGAGGAGCTCAAAGGAGCCAAGGGCAAACTGGAAGAGGCTGAGTCTTCCTTTGCCAAAGAGAAGAAGGAGCTTGAAGCCGATGTATCCGAGACCATGGCTGCTGGTGCTGAGGCTTTGATAGATGGGTTCAGGATGGCCTTGGAGCAGGTTCATTGCATCCTACCCAACTTGGACCTTACCCAATTCAGTCTCCGCCATTCAGTGGTCGATGGCAAGCTCATTCCTCCTCTTTGAGCTTCTTCCCTTGCAACTTCTTCTTTTGTGTAATTTCTTTTTCTGCTACATAACTTGTGTATAAACCTTTTAGCTGTAAAGGCTCTCTGTATTGACATCAATGTGAATTGATCCTGCCGCGGACTTGAACGTGGAGGATGTGCCTCGTCACTCCTTCGTCTAGCCTCCTGCAACTGCGTGTTCTGCAAGAACGCTCCAAGAATCGTCACTGGACCTCCAAACGATGCCTGCAAAACAACGCAGACGGCGCCTCTAGCGGCCGTGTGCACTCCGACGCTCAAGTCAGGATATAGGAACACCAAAAACTCTCACTGAATCTCTCTGTGAGACTTGTGTGTGCTCAAATCCACTTTCTCTCCCTCTCTGTTACTCCATTCTGTATCACTGTGCAACGTGTATAAACGCTCCCACAATGACCCAGAAGAGTGAGTGGTGACTACTGTGTAACTTGTGTGTAAATTGTGTAAGCTTGTGATCTGAAAAGAACTCTCCCTCGATGACCGGGCGGTGCCTCATAACTTCACGCTCTGCTTCCAGGTGCTTATCTATGCTCTGAACTGGGAGTGGTGGCCACTTGGTATCTGACTACCGATCACCGTTCTAGGTGATCTCCTCCCTGATTCACTTGCTCTTTCTACCACGTGCCACCCTGTGAATGGTCCACGTGGTCAACTGCTGCTGACATCATCAACTACTGATGACCGACCAGATCACAAGCCCCCCAGTCTCGAGCTGTGAACTTGTTCTCAGCGAAGAGACTAAGTGGTCACGCCCTCGGTCCACGTGGTAGGTGGGGCCACGCCACGTGCTGCTCACGTATCTGCTCCTCGGCGTTATGGCTTCCATACTTTATCTCTCGACACATGTCGACACATGGACGCATTAATGGCTGCCACTGAGTGTCGCTACCGTTTCCTTCATTCAACAGAGGCGTGCGCATCCCTCTGGATCATCTAGAGATTCACCTTTTCTGTTTTCTTCTTCTCAACCGCGCTAGGGTTTGCTGCGTTTCTCCTCTTTAACTCTCTGCATGTGACTAACTGTTAACTAGCTTAGGCTTTAGCGCGATCTCACTGCAACCCCTCAAACTTGGCTTCTAACTTCATTGCGGCTAACTGTTACCTTAGCATTGCCTTCAACATAACTTCGTGCTGGATGACAGACTTAATGGGGCCTAAACGCTTCAGCTTCACGCAGTAGAACTTCCTTCTACCACCGACCACCGACTAGCATGTTAGTGCACCACCGATCTGTAAGGACCTGAAAAATTAAATTGGAATAAAAGAGTTATATTTTAAATGAATTCTAAGTATGTTTTTATTTAGAATAGAAAGGGAGGAAAAAGTTAAGTTTAGAAGGCTACGAGGTCGCCGGTCGCCTGCTACACATGAGCGCCAGGTGGACATCGCGCGGGCGTGAGAGGCATGCAGGCATCGCGCGGGCGCGAGGGGCATGCGGGCATCGCGCGGGCGCGAGGCACGCGGGCATTGCCAGGGCGCGATGCATGTGGACGTGGCCAAGGCGCGAGAGTTATGAGGGCGTCGCCAGGGAAGACATCGGTTGTCTCCCAGAGGAAGACATCGGTCGTTCGCCAGGAAGATGTCATCGGTGGTAGTCTTCGCGCGAGGTCATCGGTGGTAGTCTTCGCGCGAGGTCATCGGTGGTAGTCTTCGCGCGAGGTCATCGGTGGATCGTCTTCGCGCGAGAGGTCATCAGTGGTTTCTCTTCGAGCTGGTAGTCATCGGCGAAAGGTCATCGCGCGACGTTGAGTTACACCTAGAGAACGTGGGCCCCAGACTCCCAGCAAGAGATGTTCTGCACGCGCGCCACGTAGACAAAAGAGTGGTTCAGAATAGTGACCTCAGAGTGTTAGCCTGCGCAGAGGCACGCTTAGGTGTACTGTTCAGCGAAGCGTACACGCAAACTCCCTGCAGAGTGGGTGGTGGCAGCGGTTTTTGTGGAGAAGTCAGCTTAAGATGCAAAAACCCATTTCTGAGGGAGAAGGAAAGAAACGTTGCTGTGGTTCCAGAGCTAAAGGGTGCGTTTATCTCCCTTCTCCTCCATTCTCTCCTTCGCGCTGCGATTCTAGCACCTTCACACGAGAGTACGACGAGCGACGGCCACCATTAGAGCACCTGGGAGGTTCTCTGCAAGTCCTTCAACCAGACGCAAAAACAGAGCCAAGGCGTCGTTCAAGCTTCGTTGGGTTTCGGAGCTCCTGGTGTTTGGCGCAAGTCCAGGTAAGGGAAGCTAGACCTCTTTTTCCATACAAGCCATAGTGTAGCTATCTCGGAAGTGAGGGCGACGTGGTCGCCATTTTTTTTTTCATCTGCGTAAAATGCTCTGTTTGTGTGCTTGGGCGACGTGGTCGCCGGTTTTATATACAGTCTTTGAAACACCCTGTTTTTGAACTAGATCGCCGGTTTTGGCGTTGTTTGTGAACTCTCTGTTTTTGGGTGTTGTTTTGAAACTACTTGAGATTTAAATGAAATATTCGAAGATCTGAACCTTGAAATGATTCGTTGCTGTGACTTGAATCAATTACTCGAGTGGTATGATGTTTTTGAATGCTGTGAATGTGGGATCGAGGCATAGTATTTTCAGGAAAGAAAATACCGTGTAAGATCTTGTAGTAGGTGCATTGATCGGTGATTCCTAAGGGGATATCCTGACTCTGCTGAGGTAATGGAATCATGTAGAGGAAGTTACTCAGTTGTTGAGAGTCGAAGGAGGTCTATATGATGGGCGTCTCGTGTGAAAAAGAACGAGCTCCGCCTGTCCTATGGATTAACCCTGTCATACCAGGAGAACTATTGACATTGAGATGATATATGCGCATGCTGTGTGGATTCACAGCGACCCTGTGTGGATTTCACAGTGGTGTGGTATGACAGGTGCAGATCTCTGAGTCTAATCAACGCACGAGTCAATCCGGAAGTAGTGTCAAGTGTCTTGTGTGGTGAGTCAGTGGAAAGTCTGACGTGAGAAATGAGAAACATTGATAGTTTATAGACACTTGATGCAGTATTGTGAAATGGAATGACTATGGGTGAATGTTGTAAAATGTGTGATTTTGGGCGATCAGGTGAATGATATGAGCAACTCTACGTTTTACATGGATATTTTGAAACTTGTTTTACTTTGAATTTCATGTTCATGATTTAAACTTCCTTTAAATTATATAGCTTACCCTGCGTGTTTTGGTTCTGTGGCTGTTCTTTTAAAACTGTGATGATCGTGTATAACTTACACGGGAGCAGATGATCTTCCAGGAAGTAGAGCTCCTTAGGGAGTGGTCGCCGGAAGCAGATCGGCTGTTTTGGGTCCTCCGATGGGAGATCGGCCTCGTTCGATAGGAGATCGGTCTCTTCCGATAGGAGATCGCCTGCTTCGTTTTTTTTACTGCATTTTGTTTATGTTTCTGGAAAAATTTGACCGAATTTGTATTCAACTCCCTAAGAGGAGCAACTTCATTTCATATATATAATATTTTGTTCATAGAATCTATTTGTCACCTTTACTTTCATTTTATATTTATTTCAAAGTAATTTGGAGGGATGTTACACGATCAGTCATCACGCTTCTGGCTTTCCTACACTTCTCTGCCACTCCAGCGCTGAGTGCATAGAGGGCCTGAACACCAACTATGATGCCTGTGTTTTGGGGAAGAAAAATGCTTCTCGATGACCCCTCTTGCCTCAACCTCGCTGTAAGAAGTCGCGGGTGAGGTCTTGCTTCTCCCACCTCAGCCTCGTTGTACAAAATCGAGGTGAGAGGACTTTCTCTTGCCTCAGCCTCGCTGTACAAAGTCGAGGTGAGGACTTTCTCTTGCCTCAGCCTCGCTGTACAAAGTCGAGGTGAGAGGACTTTCTCTTGCCTCAGCCTCGCTATACAAAGCCGAGGGTGAGGACTTTCTCACCTCTGCCTCGCTGTACAAAGTCGAGGGAGAGGACTTTCTCTCTTGCCTCAGCCTCGCTGTACAAAGCCGAGGGTGAGGACTTTCTCTCGCCTCTGCCCCGCTGTACAAAGCCGAGGGAGAGGACTTTCTCTCTTGCCTCAGCCTCGTTGTACAAAGCCGAGGGTGAGGACTTTCTCTCGCCTCTACCCCGCTGTACAAAGCCGAGGTGAGGACTTTCTCTCTTGCCTCAGCCTCGCTGTACAAAGCCGAGGGTGAGGTCTTTTTATCTTAGTGGGTGCATGCTCCCAGGAGAGCACTAGGTGTGGCTCTCTAAGCGCACTCACCAGGGGCATCCTGCCTGCATGGTCTCACTGCACGCCTTCTGAGTGGGTGCATGCTCCCAGGGGAGCACCAGGTGTGGCTGTCTAAGTGCACTCACCAGGCGCATCCTGCCTGCATGGTATCACCGCACGCCCTTTGAGTGGGCAACTCCTCTTCTTCTGGTTTTGAATCACGCGAGGTGCATGCGTAACGCTCTCGCTGGGAGCCTGGGTCCCAGCTTAACACGTGTTGGCAAGACCCCGATGACCATGCACCGACCGAGTGATCTGCATCTGGAATCATGCGAGGTACATACGTAACGCTCTCGCTGGGAGCCTGGGTCCCAGCTTAACACGTGTTAGCAAGACCCCGATGACCATGCACTGATCGAGTGATCTGCATCTGGAATCATGCGAGGTGCATGCATACGCTCTCGCTGGGAGCCTAGGTCCCAGCTTAACACGTGTTAGCAAAACCCCGATGACCATGCACCGACCGAGTGATCTGCATATGGAATCATGCGAGGTGCATGCGTAACGCTCTCGCTGGGAGCCTGGGTCCCAGCTTAACACGTGTTAGCAAGACCCCGATGACCATGCACCGACCGAGTGATCTGCATCTGGAATCATGAGAGGTGCATGTGTAACGCTCTCGCTGGGAGCCTGGGTCCCAGCTTAACACGTGTTGGCAAGACCCCGATGACCATGCACCGACCGAGTGATCTGCATCTGGAATCATGCGAGGTGCATACGTAACGCTCTCGCTGGGAGCCTGGGTCCCAGCTTAACACGTGTTAGCAAGACCCCGATGACCATGCACCGACCGAGTGATCTGCATCTGGAATCATGCGAGGTGCATGCATAACGCTCTCGCTGGGAGCCTAGGTCCCAACTTAACACGTGTTAGCAAAACCCCGATGACCATGCACCGACCGAGTGATCTGCATATGGAATCATGCGAGGTGCATGCGTAACGCTCTCGCTGGG
Source organism: Phaseolus lunatus (assembly GCA_013389735.1). NCBI lineage: Eukaryota > Viridiplantae > Streptophyta > Magnoliopsida > Fabales > Fabaceae > Phaseolus > Phaseolus lunatus. The sequence continues at coordinate 23,414,010 of CM023864.1, forward strand.
AGCCTGGGTCCCAGCTTAACACGTGTTAGCAAGACCCCGATGACCATGCACCGACCGAGTGATCTGTATCTGGAATCATGAGAGGTGCATGTGTAACGCTCTCGCTGGGAGCCTGGGTCCCAGCTTAACACGTGTTAGCAAGACCCCGATGACCATGCACCGACCGAGTGCTCACTCCTTACATTCACCGACGGCCGTTCGCGGTCTGCATGCACTGATGGCTGATCGCGCTCTACATCCAGGCGCTTATCTAAGGGCTGATCTGTGGGTGGTGGCCACTCGGTAACTGACCACCGATCACCTGTACTTGCACCTGGGGCAAGGAGAACTTTAAACTGGGAACACTTGCACACTTTATGTACTGAAATCTCTTTTTATTGGGTGGCCTTGTTAAAAAAGGTGCCCCCTGATCTGCTCAACTGTTTACAGTTGATATACTGAGGTTGTGTACAGCGCGAGAACACATCTACTTTACAACTTAACCGGAATAGAAACTTAAGTGTGCAGCGTTCTACATCCTGGGGATAGCTGCTCCATCCAGAGTCTCCAGCCAATGAGCTCCACTCTCCAACACCTCAACTACTCTGGACGGGGTCTCCTTTCTTCGGCGATGACCGCCCTGGCTACACCTGACTCATGAGGGGCGATCATGCCCTCTGCTTCAGCTTCCACCTGGGCTACCTGGGATCCCCCCAGCGTAGCATCTTCCATCATCTCACGTCCCCATGCACAGGGACTTCGTGTTGCTGATCACCTGCCTGGGACCCCGAAGCGCGATCACCTGGCGCCTCTCTTCTTAGAGACCTCTGCCTCTGCTACTATGTGCGCCATCGCGCGTCGCCGAATCTCAGCAAAGGTGGCAGGGTGGCTCCTGATGAGCGATTCACTGAAAAGGCCAGGCAGCACGCCTTTCTTGAACGCATGCACCAGCATGTCCTCGTCCTTGCTGGGCAATCTCACCACGTGCGCGCCAAAACGGCTGAGGTAGTCCTTCAGCGACTCCCCCTGGTACTGGCGCACGTCGAACAAATCATAGGACACCACTGGTGGTGCTCTGTTGACGATGTACTGCTCTGTGAACAACTTTGCAAACTGATGGAAAGAGGTGATGTGGCCCTCTGGCAGGCTCACAAACCACTCCATAGCTACTCCGCTCAGCGTGCTCATAAACACCTTGCAGTATACAGCCTCTGAACCTCCAGACAGCATCATCTGAGTGTGGAAGGCGGTCAGATGCGCTTCTGGATCTTCCACCCCCGTGAACGACGCCTTCACTCCCACCAGATTGGGAGGCACCACCGTGTTCATGATCTCAGGGGAGAAAGGCACAGGGAATGCTCTAGGAGGCGATGGCGGCATCGACGTCCCATCTTCGACTGCGCGCTCCCTCTACGCCTGTAACTCCCTACGCAATTCTTTGTTTACGCGGTTCAACTCCTCATTTCTGCTATGCGATGCAGTCAGCTCTGCATGCATCTTCTCTTGCTCAACTCTTGATGCCGCGACACTATCTTGCAGCGCGCGCATCATCTCCATGACCTGCGCCATGGTAACAGCACCTTCTTTAGCTGGTGGCGTAGGTGAGGTTCGTCTGGTTCTTCTACTCATTTTCTCAAGAACCTCGACCAAAGCTTCAAGAAACTGCAAGAACCTCAAGAAACTGCGACGTGGATGGGAACAAGATTCACACGGCCCCCACGGTGGGCGCCAAATGATCCTGCTGCGGACTTGAACGTGGAGGATGTGCCTCGTCACTCCTTCGTCTAGCCTCCTACAACTGCATGTTCTGCAAGAACGCTCTAAGAATCGTCACTGGACCTCCAAACGATGCCTGCAAAACAACGCAGACGGCGCCTCTAGAGGCCGTGTGCACTCGACGCTCAAGTCAGGCAACAGGAACACCAAAAACTCTCACTGAATCTCTCTGTGAGACTCGTGTGTGCTCAAATCCACTTTCTCTCCCTCTCTGTTACTCCATTCTGTATCACTGTGCAACGTGTATAAATGCTCCCACAATGACCCAGAAGAGTGAGTGCTGACTGCTGTGTAACTTGTGTGTAAACTGTGTAAGCTTGTAATCTGAAAAGAACTCTCTCCTTACCTTACATGACGTGGAGTGCTTTATACCTGGGCCGCGCCTCTCTCCCAGATGGTGACACGTGGAGGCATGCAGCTGGCATCTACCGTACACGTGTCACACCTGGGGGGCTTCTGCGCTTCTCTCTGTGCGGGCCGCATGCTCCTGTTGCTTGACTTGAGCGTCGGAGTGCACACGGCCGCTAGAGGCGCCGTCTGCGTTGTTTTGCAGGCATCATTTGGAGGTCCAGTGACGATTCTTGGAGCGTTCTTGCAGAACACGCAGTTGCAGGATGCTAGACGAAGGAGTGACAAGGCACATCCTCCACGTTCAAGTCCGCGTCAGGATCATGAATGAAATCTATTTGCTTCATCTACTTGTCTCTCTCCATCTTTAACTCTCTGCATGTGACTAACTGTTAACTAGCTTAGGCTTTAGCGCGATCTCACTGTAACCCTTCAAACTTGGTTTCTGACTTGATCGCGACTAACTGTTACCTTAGCATTGTCTTTAACAGTTTTTATGCATAACTTCATGCTGGATGACTGACTTAACGGGGACTAAATGCTTCGGCTTATCGCACAAGAACTTGCTTGGAAAAGCTTTCTTACTCAAAGCTGTTACCACCGACCATCGACTAGCATGTTAGTTCACCACTCATCAGTCATCGCACTTCAGGCTTTGCTTTACTTTTCTGTCACTCCAGCGCTAAGTGCATAGAGGGCCTGAATGCTAAAGATGATGCCTTGTTTTGGGGAAGAAGAGTGTTTCTCGTTGACCCCTCTTGCTTACCCCAAGGCCATCGACCAACTCCAACGCTAAGTGCATAGAGGGCCTTAACGCTAAAGATGATGCCTTGTTTTAGGGAAGAAGAGTGTTTCTCGTTGACCCCTCTTGCTTACCCCAATGCCATCGACCTTAAGATCTGAACACCGATCAACGTCGATGACACCTCGTTCTGGGGAGGAAGAGTGTTTCTCGATGACCCCTCTTGCCTGCCTTAAGGTCATCGACCTCACGCGAATCGGGTTATTCTATCCCTTTCTCACTCCTGGGGTGAGAATAGCCTTAACTAAGGGCTTTACTAAGCCAATATTGGTATACGCCAAGTGGGTAAGGACGTTTCTCGAAATCCTCCCTTTCCCTCTCTTGGTCTTACTAGTACCCCTGGCTTTTCAAACCTTAGCTGCCTACACTCACGCCTGGGGTGAGGAGGATCTAGGTCGGTTGTCCGTACTCGCGCCTGGGGTGAGTACGCTCCAACCGATCACCTGCACTTGTACCTGGGGCAAGGAGAATTTTAAACTGGGAAACACTTGCACACTTGATATACTGAAATCTTTTTTATTGGGTGGCCTCGTTAAAAACCCTCCTTAGGGAAAAGAGTGCCCCCTGATCTGCTCAACTGTTTACAATATATACACTGAGTGTGTGTACGGCGCGAGAACGCATCTACTTTACACCTTAACTAAAGTAGAATTTCAAGTGTGTGGCGTTCCACGTCCTGGGGATAGTTGCTCCATCCAGAGTCTCCAGCCGATAAGCTCCATTCTCTAACGCCTCAACTACTCTGTATGGACCCGTCCACTTTGGAGATAACTTGTTCTCCATCTCATTTTGATGTGCTTTCCTCATTACCAGATCGCCCTCCTGGAAGCGCCTGAGCCTCACCTTGGAGTTGTGCTTGCGTTCTACTCTTCTCTTGACAGCTTCAGCACTAACTCTGGCTTCTTCTCACACTTCATCCAAGAGATCGAGATTCACCTTTCGCTCTTGATTGGACTGTTCGGCGATGAAGTTCAGAAATCTAGGGGAGCTCTCCTGTATCTCCACGGAGATCATAGCATCTGTCCCATAGACAAGACTAAAGGGTGTCTCATGGGTGCTAGACTGTGGAGTGGTATGTTAAGTGTAACACCCCTCAAAATACTGTTCATTTTTATATAATAAAATAAAGGTGGAACAATAATATCAAAAATTTAACATAGGTATATACATAATATAATTCATCCATTAATACAAATGTGCCTCAGAATAATATCCCTTTTCGAGGAAGTTTTAATACATCTCCATACAGGAGTTTTCAAAATAAAACAAAACAACAGCATTCAAAAATCGGCGATCTCCTCCTCCAGAAATGCTCACTGAGGAGCTCTACCACCTGCAACCTCATCTGCTCCCGTGCAAATATACACGATCACCACAGGTTTAAGAAAAACAACCACGATACAAAACAAAGGGTAAGCTAGATATTTTTAAAAACTTTAAATATGAAACTTTATATCAATAGAAAGCATAAATCTTCACACCATTCATAATCTATATCAATTTCAACCATCAATATCCCCATATTCCCCAAACTCGTCAAGTGTCTATTCAATACATTCAATACTCATGGTTCACATGTCAGACTTTCCACTGACTCGTAACACATAGACACATGACTCTACTTCCGGAAGACTCGTGCGTTGAACTTAGCATCCAGAGACCTGCACCTGTCATACTACATTGCTGTAAAGTTCCCACAGCTATGCGCATAAACATAATCTCGATCTCAATCTCAATATCCTCACTCTCTCAGTATGACAGGGTTAATCCATATAACAGGTCAAGTCAGTTATCTTTCAAATGACTTACCCATACATATGGACCTCCTTCGACTCTCACCAACTGAATGACTTCATCTATGTGATTCCATCATATCAGCAGAGTCAGGATCGCCTCATTCACAGGATACTCACAGATCAATACACCCTCATAAAATCTCCACACGGTATTTTCTTTCCTGAAAATACTATGCTCTGATCACTCTTTCACATTCATCCAGTACATCATACCACACGTAAAAGCACAATTCCATCATATAATATTTTGAATCTTTTCTTAAACAATCCCAATCACAGAAACAATCATACCAAAGTTCAGATTTTCGAATATCATATGCATTTCACCTTTCAATCTCAAACAATTTCAAAACGACACTAAAACAGGGGATTTCTAAATTTGCATTAAAACCGACGATCACGTCGCCCCACACATAAAAACAGAGCATCGTGAAATAGAATATGAAACCGGCAACCACGTCGCCCTCACTTCAGAACCTACTTGCCTAACGTTTTTATAAACAAAAATGCTAGCTTCCCTTACCTGAACTTGCGCAAAATCACTAAGAGCTCCAAAACCCACCGAAGCTTAAAGATGTCCTAACCTGCACCATGGAGCCTTTATCACAAAACTGACTATACTACTCATTTTCTACGCTAACAGAGACGATTTCTTGAGCTAAGGGAGTCGCCGGCAACGCCTATGCAGAGGCAACCCTCTCAAGCTCAGATTCGACTCGAAAAAAAGAGTAAAACGACTTACTCTGTTCTAGCGTCCTGACGGGAGAACTTGCAGAGACTTCCCAGAAGGACAATGGCAGTCGCCGATCGTAGCACTGGTACGTGAGGATAGCTGCGTCTTCGAGTGGAGGAGAAAGGAGAAAGGGGAACTAAATGAGCTGATTCCCTCAGCTCTTAAGGTCAAACGGCTCTTTAGCCTTCATTGCCATTACCCACTCTCTGAGCAACCTTGCGTGTGGGTTTCCTCTAACAGTATGGCCACGTGGGTCTCTGCGCACACCAACTCTGGGTCACTTTCCATACCAACTCTCTGGAGCCACTGTTCTGAAGCACTCTCACTGACTACGTGCGCGCATGCTGTAACATCCCGCCAAAATACTATACAAATGTATATAATGAAAATAAAGGTAACAAATAGATTCTATGAACAAAATATTATATATATGAAATGTAGTTTCTCCTCACAGGGAGTTTAATACAAATTCGGTCAAATTTTTCCAGAAACATAAACAAAATACAGTAAAAAAAACGAAGCAGGCGATCTCCTATCGGAAGAGACCGATCTCCTATCGAACGAGGCCGATCTCCCATCGGAGGACCCAAAAACAGCCGATCTGCTTCCGGCGACCACTCACTAAGGAGCTCTACTTCCTGGAAGATCATCTGCTCCCGTGTAAGTTATACACGATCATCACAGTTTTAAGAGAACAGCCACAGAACCAAAACACGCAGGGTAAGCTAGATATTTTAAAGAGAGTTTAAATAAGAATAATTAAAATAAAATCAAGGTAAACAATTTCAAGATATTCACGTAAAGCTATAGATTTTCTCAATACTCTTCACCTGATCGCCCAGAAATCACACATTCCACAATATTCACAAGAGTCATTCATTCTCACAATACTGCATCAAGTGTCTATAAATTTCAAGTTCCTCATTTCACATGTCAGACCACCACTGACCCAGCACACAAGACACTTGACCTACTTCCGGAAGACTCGTGCATTGACTAGACTCAGAGATTCTGCACCTGTCATACAAGCTGTTGTAATGTTTCCACAGCTATGCGCATCAACACATTCTCGATCTCAAGTTCACCATTCTCACAGTATGACAGGGTTAATCCATATGACAGGTCGAGCTCGTTCTGTTTCACACGACTCACCCATACATATGAACCTCCTTCGACTCTCAACGCCTGAATAACCTCATCTATATGAATCCATTATCTCAGGAGAGTCAGGATAATCCCATTATAGACATCACCGATCAATGCACATCCTACACGATCTTACACGGTATTTTCTTTCCTGAAAATACTATGCCTCGATCCACATTCACCACATCCAACACATCACATAACACTTAAAGGAATGATTTCAATCACAGCAAAACTCAATCCAAGGTTCTTATTTTCGAATATCTCATTTAAATCTCAACAGTTTCAAAGCAACACCAAAAACAGAGAGTTTCGCAAACAACGCCAAAACCGGCGACGTGGTTCAAAAACAGGGTATTTCGAAGTCTGCATTTAAAACCGGCGACAACGTCGCCCAACACATAGCACAGAGCATTTTACAAGGATGAAAACAAAAACCGGCGACCACGTCGCCCTCACTTCAGAAAATAGCTAAACTATGGCTTGTATTGAAAATGAAGTCTAGCTTCCCTTACCTGGACTTGCGCAAACACCTAGAGTTCTGAAACCCAACAAAGCTTGAAGAACGCCTTGGCTCTGTTTTTGCGTCTGGTTGAAGGACTTGCAGAGGACTGCCCAGGTGCTCTAATGGTGGCTGTCGCTCGTCGTACTCTCGTGTGAAGGTGCTAGAATCGCAGCGCGAAGGAGGCAACTGGAGGAGAAGGGAGGTAACTCACTCTTTCTCTCTTTGAAGGCTGCAACGTTTTTTTTCTCTCAGCAGTGGGTTTTCTGCATCTTAAACCAACTTATGCACCAAAAGCAGCTGCCACCACCCACTCTGCAGAGAAGTCTGAGAACCACTGCTCTGAACAGTACTGCCACTGTTGTCGCTTGTGCATGCCAGCCACTGCTCTGAACAGTACGACCGCGAGTGTCTCCTGCGCATGCCAACATTCTGATGTCACCACTCTGAATCATCCTTTTTGTCTACGTGGCGCGCGTGCAGGACGTTTCATGCTGAGAGTCTGGGTCCCACTTTATCTACGTGAGGCTCGCCATCGCGACAACTTTCCAATGCTGACTCATCCTGGCGAACGACCGATGTCTCCTTCGCCCTAGAAGACGACCGATGTCTTCCTCTGGGAGACGACCGATGTCTTCCCTGGCGACGCCCTCATAACTCTCGCGCCTTGGCCACGTCCACATGCCTCGCGCCCTGGCAATGCCCGCATGCCTCGCGCCCGCGCGATGCCTGCATGCCTCTCGTGCCCGCGCGATGCCTGCATGCCTCTCGCGCCCGCGCGATGCCTGCATGCCTCTCGCGCCCGCGCTATGCCTGCATGCCTCTCGCGCCCGCGCGATGCCTGCATGCCTCTCGCGCCCGCGCGATGCCTGCATGCCTCTCGCGCCCGCGCGATGCCTGCATGCCTCTCGCGTCCTGGCGACGTCCACCTGGCGCTCATGTGTAGCAGGCGACCGGCGATCTCATAGCCTTCTTAACTTTTTCCTCCCTTTCTATTCTTAATAAAACATACATAGAATTCTTTTAAAATATAACCCTTTTTATTCCAATTCAATTTTACAGGTCCTTACATTCTCCCCAACAAGAAAAATTTTCGTCCTCGAAAATTGAATTACAAGGAAAAGAGGTATGGATAGGCTTCTCTCATGGGTTCTTCTAACTCCCAAGTTGAATCACCCGATCGTTCATCCCACACTACTTTTACCATGTTGATGGTCTTGCCTCTGAGCTATTTACTTTGACGATCTTCAATCCTGACTGGTTTCGCTTCAAAGGACAAGTCATCCCTGATCTGCACGTTGTCCACTTCCAGCACATGACTAGGGTCTGCCATGTACTTCCTCAGCTGTGAAACGTGAAAGACATTGTGCAGATTCGCTAAATGGGGAGGCAGGGCGATCTCATAAGCTACTGGGCCAATCCTCCTTAAGATCTAATATGGTCCCACGAACTTAGGGGACAACTTCCTTGGCCTGATCGCTCTTCCTACACCCTTGGTTGGTGTCACTTTCATGAACACGTGGTCTCCAGTAGTAAACTCCAAAGGCTTTCTCCTCTGATCTGCATAGGACTTCTGCCTACTCTGAGAAGCTTTCATTCTGCTTTGTATCTGTTTCACCTTCTCGGTCGTCCGCTGAATCAACTCTGGCCCAACCAAGACTGCCTCGCCCTCCTGGTACCAACATAAGGGAGTCCTACATTTCCTCCCATACAGGGCTTCATATGGTGCTATCCCTATGCTGGCGTGATAACTGTTATTATATGTAAACTCCACCAGTGGCAACACCTCGTCCCAATTCCCCAATTGATCCAAGACACACGTCCTCAGCAGGTCCTCCAAGGACTGGATCGTTCTCTCTGACTGACCATCTGTTTGGGGATGATATGCAGAGCTCATCCTCAACTTAGTTCCCAAGCATTCTTGCAAGGTCTGCCAAAACCGTGAAGTGAACCTGGGATCCCTATCTGAAACAATGCTGGAAGGCACTCCATGCAGCCTCACTATTTCCTGGATGTACAACTGTGCCAACTTGGCCATGGGCATCCTCATATTCACTGGGAGAAAATGAGCACTCTTCGTCAGCCGATCAGTGATGACCCAGATTGCATCATGGCCCTTGACCGATCTGGGTAAATGGGTGACAAAATCCATGGCAATGCTATCCCATTTCCACTCAGGGATATCCAATGGTTGTAATAACCCACCAGGCCTTTGATGTTCTACCTTTGCCTTCTGACACGTCAAACAGGTAGCAACATACTGGGCGATGTCCCTCTTCATGCCTGACCACCAAAATGACTCCTTCAAGTCATGGTACATCTTGGTCATGCCTGGATGGAGGTTAAGGCGACTCTTATGACCTTCATCTAGGATCATCTTCTTCAATTCTCCATCTGCAGGGATGCAAATCCTACCATTAAATCTCAAGATCCCATCATCGCCCATCACAAAGTCTCTAGCCTGGTCGGTCCCTAGTGACTCCACAGTACGCTTCAGACTAGGGTCCTCTAACTGCTTATCCCTTAACATCCCAAGGAAATCATTAGTTTAGTCAGCTTACTACAACTAATGTGATTCACGTGGAACTCTACCCCAAGGTTTAAATCTCTGAATTGCTCGATCAGTTTCTGCTCTTCCATCATCATGGTGGCTACTTGTACTGATTTTCTACTCAAGGCATCTGCCACTACATTGGCCTTCCCTGGATGATACATGAGTTGAAAATCGTAGTCCTTAAGAAACTCCATCCACCTTCTTTGTCTCATGTTTAGTTCCTTCTGATCGAACAGATATTTCAGGCTCTTATGGTCACTGAACACCTGGAACCGAGCTCCATATAAATAGTGCCTCCAGATCTTCAAGGCAAATACCACAGCCGCCAACTCCAAATCATGCGTGGGGTAGTTCCTCTCATGAACCTTGAGTTGCCTTGAAGCATATGCAACCACTCTTTTCTCTTGCATCAAAACACATCCCAAGCCCTGATGTGAAGCGTCACAGAAGACATCAAAAGGTCTTCCTACTTCGGGGATCACCAGCACTGGAGCACTAGTCAACCTCTCCTTTAATTCCATGAAGCTCTGCTCACATCGGTCGGTCCAAGCAAAAGGTTGATCCTTGCGGGTCAGCTGTGTTAAGGGAGCCACTACCTTGGAAAAGTCCTCAATAAACCTCCGATAGTAGCCCGCCAACCCCACAAAGCTCCTTATCTCGGTGACTGTTCTTGGACGTTCCCACTGCAGCACTGCCTCTACCTTGGCTGGATCCACCGAGATCCCCTGGGCAGATATCACATGTCCTAAGAAGTTGACTTCCCTCAGCTAGAACTCACACTTCGAGAACTTGGCATAGAGCTGCTTCTCCCTCAGTATCTCCAATACTGTCCTCAGGTGTTCTTCATGCTCTTCCTCGGTCCTTGAGTAAATGAGTATGTCGTCTATGAAGACCACCACAAACTTATCCAAGAAAGGGCGAAAAATCCTATTCATGTAGTCCATGAACAGGGCTGGAGCATTTGTGACCCCAAACGGCATCACCACATACTCATAATGCCCATACCGAGACCTAGAAGCTGTCTTTTGCACATCATCAGCTTTAACCAAAATTTGGTGGTACCCCGATCTCAGGTCAATCTTGGAGAACACCGAGGCTCCATGTATTTGATCCATCAAATCATCAATCCTAGGCAGGGGGTACTTGTTCTTGATGGTCAACTTGTTCAACTGCCTGTAATCTATACACAGCCGAGACCCTCCATCCTTCTTCTTGACTAGGAGCACTGGAGCTCCCCATGGAGATACACTGGGTCTGATGAATTGCTTCTCCAGCAACTCTTCCACTTGCTTCTTCAACTCCACTAACTCGGCTGGTGTCATCCTGTAAGGTGCCATTGACACTGGTCCAGCTCCAGGTACCAAGTCAATAGAGAATTCCACTTCTCTCTTAGGGGGTAACCCAGGTACTTCTTCTGGGAATACATCCGTGAAATCTTTCACCACGGGTATTCTGCTTACGTCCCCTTTATTCTCCACCTCCGACCGAGCGAGTATCACGAAGCACCTCGCCCCTTCTTCCAACTCTGACTGCCCTTGCTGAGCAGAAATTACATCTGATCCTTGGAGGTCTGGAAACGCAATCTTCTGACTACCGCAGTCAATGAGAACGTGATTGGCGGCTAACCAATCCATTCCCAGGATAACATCTAGGTCCTGAAGAGGTATGCGGATCAAGTTCACCTTGAATCTGCGTCCCTCTACAATCACTGGACATTCGGGGCACACTGTAGAGGTCGACACCTGTCCTGATGCAGGTGTAGAGACCAACAGTTCGAAGGGTAACTCCTTCACTAGAAGGCCCAACTCGGCTACACACAGGCTTGACACAAAGGAGTGTGTCGCTCCAGAATCAAACAAAGCTTTTACACCCCTACCAGCTATAAAACATATACCCTGCACGAGGTTACCTGACTGAGATGCTTCTGCTCCAGACATGGCAAACACTCTCCCTGTCGCCTGAGGTCTGCTGCCTTCGTTTCTCCTCTGCTGGGAGCCACTGGGCTGGGTCGCCCCATTCCTGCTAGGGCATTCTCTAGCAACGTGCCCTGTCTTTTGGCAGGTAAAACACCTTCTCTCTGAAGGCTGCTTGGGGCACACGTTGGGCGTGTGTGGTCCACCACAATGGAAACACTTGGGTTTCCAAGGTTGCCGCTGCTGAAACTGGGATGACGTTGTTCCCACCCGATGTGGTGGAGGCCTCGTATAGGGCTTGCTTTGTGAGTGCTGCACCTTAGCCTTCCCACTGGAAGAACTCCCTGGGTGTGACCTCATCACCCGAGAATCACCCTTTTCCAGGGTCTCAACCATCTTCGCCTTCTCTACCAAGGCGTGAAATTCCCTGATGCACATCGGGGCTATGGTCCTCTTCAGCCCATGCTTCAGTCCCTCTTCAAACTTCCTACACCTCCAGGCCTCAGAGGTCGCCTGGGTATAGAACCGGGCGAGGTACTCAAAACGAGCAGCATAGGCGTTCACTGACATATCCCCCTGCTCCAGCTTCAGGAACTCAGCTTCCCTCGCAAACTTGGCGCTGTCAGGGAAGTATTTCTCCAAGAACTTCACCCTGAAGCTCTCCCAATCCAAAACATCCCCTCGGGCATCCATCATCTGCTGAGCTCCCATCCACCAGAACTCAGCTTCTCCTGATAGCAGATAAGTGGCGAACAACAATTTCTTCTCTTCAGGGCAGGAGGTCGCCCTAAAGATTTTCTTCAGCTCTCTGACCCACTGATCTGCCTGATCAGGGGTAGCATTCCCACTAAACTTGGGTGGGTTGTGCCTCATGAACTCGGTCAGTCCCATCTGTTCTTGAGGCTGACCGCTGTGGGAGTTTGTCTCAGCCGACCGAGCAGTTTCCCAGTGGTGCATTGTAGCTTGATGGTTCTGAGCCATCGCTGCATTCTGCTGCTGGATGGCAGTTGCCATCATCTCGATAGCCTTAGCAATCTGGCTCATCTCCGAAGAAGATTGGGGAGGGGTAGAAGGTCTACGTGCCATCTCTCTTCGTTTCAGAGTTGAAACTACAGGTTTCTATATTCCCTACAACTACAAGAATGAGATCGATAAGAAATCAATTCATTCAGGAGGTAACATATAGACCTTACAAAGGTCAGCATCTCAAAATCATTAAGAATTTGAGCTCAACAACAGAATCATAATGCTTATAACATCAAGCATAACACCAGAACAACTACTGGTATGCAGTCATCAATCCAATCAACCATTTTCAATCCATTACAAGGACACTCAAGAAAATGAAATAGCTCACACCAGAATTCAATATATGCTAAACATCAAACCTTTGGAATTAAGGTTGAGACTCATCCCGATCCAGTTATGAGTGTGCACCCTCACTACTTTATCAGGACCTTCTCATTCTTAATACTAAGATTTTCAGTTATAACATATATTCACCAAAGCACACACAAAATCTCAATACAAAAACGTTTGAAAACTTTTCACTATAGTTGTTATTTTAAACTCAAATAAATTTCATGAGCAGAAGAAACACAATGGATCCACAGCCCTCAGGTCATCCTAAGGACGAACTGCTCTGATACCATTAATGTAACATCCCGCCAAAATACTATACAAATGTATATAATGAAAATAAAGGTAACAAATAGATTCTATGAACAAAATATTATATATATGAAATGTAGTTTCTCCTCACAGGGAGTTTAATACAAATTCGGTCAAATTTTTCCAGAAACATAAACAAAATACAGTAAAAAAAATGAAGCAGGCGATCTCCTATCGGAAGAGACCGATCTCCTATCGAACGAGGCCGATCTCCCATCGGAGGACCCAAAAACAGCCGATCTGCTTCCGGCGACCACTCACTAAGGAGCTCTACTTCCTGGAAGATCATCTGCTCCCGTGTAAGTTATACACGATCATCACAGTTTTAAGAGAACAGCCACAGAACCAAAACACGCAGGGTAAGCTAGATATTTTAAAGAGAGTTTAAATAAGAATAATTAAAATAAAATCAAGGTAAACAATTTCAAGATATTCACGTAAAGCTATAGATTTTCTCAATACTCTTCACCTGATCGCCCAGAAATCACACATTCCACAATATTCACAAGAGTCATTCATTTTCACAATACTGCATCAAGTGTCTATAAATTTCAAGTTCCTCATTTCACATGTCAGACCACCACTGACCCAGCACACAAGACACTTGACCTACTTCCGGAAGACTCGTGCATTGACTAGACTCAGAGATTCTGCACCTGTCATACAAGCTGTTGTAATGTTTCCACAGCTATGCGCATCAACACATTCTCGATCTCAAGTTCACCATTCTCACAGTATGACAGGGTTAATCCATATGACAGGCCGAGCTCGACTCACCCATACATATGAACCTCCTTCGACTCTCAACGCCTGAATAACCTCATCTATATGAATCCATTATATCAAGAGAGTCAGGATAATCCCATTATAGACATCACCGATCAATGCACATCCTACACGATCTTACACGGTATTTTCTTTCCTGAAAATACTATGCCTCGATCCACATTCACCACATCCAACACATCACATAACACTTAAAGGAATGATTTCAATCACAGCAAAACTCAATCCAAGGTTCTTATTTTCGAATATCTCATTTAAATCTCAACAGTTTCAAAGCAACACCAAAAACAGAGAGTTTCGCAAACAACGCCAAAACCGGCGACCTGGTTCAAAAACAGGGTATTTCGAAGTCTGCATTTAAAACCGGCGACAACGTCGCCCAACACATAGCACAGAGCATTTTACAAGGATGAAAACGAAAACCGGCGACCACGTCGCCCTCACTTCAGAAAATAGCTAAACTATGGCTTGTATTGAAAATGAAGTCTAGCTTCCCTTACCTGGACTTGCGCAAACACCTAGAGTTCCGAAACCCAACAAAGCTTGAAGAACGCCTTGGCTCTGTTTTTGCGTCTGGTTGAAGGACTTGCAGAGGACTGCCCAGGTGCTCTAATGGTGGCTGTCGCTCGTCGTACTCTCGTGTGAAGGTGCTAGAATCGCAGCGCGAAGGAGGCAACTGGAGGAGAAGGGAGGTAACTCACTCTTTCTCTCTTTGAAGGCTGCAACGTTTTTTTTCTCTCAGCAGTGGGTTTTCTGCATCTTAAACCAACTTATGCACCAAAAGCAGCTGCCACCACCCACTCTGCAGAGAAGTCTGAGAACCACTGCTCTGAACAGTACTGCCACTGTTGTCGCTTGTGCATGCCAGCCACTGCTCTGAACAGTACGACCGCGAGTGTCTCCTGCGCATGCCAACATTCTGATGTCACCACTCTGAATCATCCTTTTTGTCTACGTGGCGCGCGTGCAGGACGTTTCATGCTGAGAGTCTGGGTCCCACTTTATCTACGTGAGGCTCGCCATCGCGACAACTTTCCAATGCTGACTCATCCTGGCGAACGACCGATGTCTCCTTCGCCCTAGAAGACGACCGATGTCTTCCTCTGGGAGACGACCGATGTCTTCCCTGGCGACGCCCTCATAACTCTCGCGCCTTGGCCACGTCCACATGCCTCGCGCCCTGGCAATGCCCGCATGCCTCGCGCCCGCGCGATGCCTACATGCCTCTCGCGCCCGCGCGATGCCTGCATGCCTCTCGCGCCCGCGCTATGCCTGCATGCCTCTCGCGCCCGCGCGATGCCTGCATGCCTCTCGCGCCCGCGCGATGCCTGCATCCCTCTCGCGCCCGCGCGATGCCTGCATGCCTCTCGCATCCTGGCGACGTCCACCTGGCGCTCATGTGTAGCAGGCGACCGGCGATCTCATAGCCTTCTTAACTTTTTCCTCCCTTTCTATTCTAAATAAAACATACATAGAATTCTTTTAAAATATAACCCTTTTTATTCCAATTCAATTTTACAGGTCCTTACACATGCAAGACGCTCATGCTGGGAGCCTGGGCCCCACCTCATCTGTGTGGAACACGACCTCGCGCGATGACCATCCACCGATGTCTCATCCTGGCGGACGAACGATGTCTCTCCCTGGAAGACGACCGATGTCTCTCCCTGGAAGTCGACCTCATAAGCTAATTGGGGAGGTAGAGCAATCTCATAAGCTACAGGACCTATCTTCCTTAAGATCTGATATGGTCCAACAAACTTAGGAGACAGCTTCTTTGATCTGATAGCTCGTCCTACACCCTTAGTTGGTGTCACTCTCATGAACACATGATCCCCAGCAGCAAACTCCAAAGGTCTTCTCCTCTGATCTGCATAGGATTTCTGCCGGCTTTGAGAAGCTTTCATTCTGCCTTGTATCTGTTTCACCTTCTCGGTTGTCTGCTGAATCAACTCTGGCCCAACCAAGACTGCTTCGCCCTCCTGGTACCAACATAAGGGAGTTCTGCATTTCCTCCCATACAGGGCTTCATATGGTGCCATCCCAATACTGGCGTGGTAACTGTTATTATAAGTAAACTCCACCAGCGGCAACACCTCATCCCAACTTCCCAATTGATCCAAGACACACGTCCTCAGCAGATCTTCCAAGGACTAGATCGTTCTCTCTGACTGTCCATCTGTTTGAGGATGATATGCCGAGCTCATTCTCAACTTAGTTCCCAAGCAATCTTGTAAGGTCTGCCAAAACCGTGAAGTGAATCTGGGATCTCGATCCGAAACAATGCTAGAAGGCACTCCATGCAACCTCACAATTTCTCTGATGTACAGCTGTGCCAACTTGGCCATAGGCATCCTCATATTCACTGGAAGAAAGTGAGCACTCTTCGTCAGCCGATCAATGATGACCCAGATTGCATCATGACCCCTTACCGATCTAGGTAAATGGGTAACAAAATCCATGGCGATGCTGTCCCATTTCCATTCAGGGATATCCAATTGCTGCAACAAACCGCCAGGCCTTTGATGTTCTACCTTCGCCTTCTAACATGTCAAGCAGGTAGCAACATACTGAGCTATCTCCTTCTTCATGCTCGACCACCAAAATGACTCTTTTAAATCCTGGTACATCTTATTCATACCTGGGTGCAGACTAAGGTAACTCTTGTGGCCTTCTTCTAGGATCATCTTCTTCAACTCTTCATTTGCAGGTATGCAAATTCTGCCATTAAATCTCAAGATTCCATCATCGCCCATCGCAAAGCCTTTAGCCTGATCGGTGCCTAGTAATTCTACAATACGCTTCAAGCTAGGATCCTCTAATTGCTTATCCTTTATCATTCCAATGAAATCATTAGTTATAGTTAACTTACTACAACTAATATGATTAACATGAAATTCCACTCCAAAGTTTAAATCTCTAAACTGCTCAATCAATTTCTGCTCTTCAATCATCATGGTTGATACTTGCATTGATTTCCTACTCAAGGCATCTGCCACTACATTGGCCTTCCCTGGATGATATATCAGTTGGAAGTCATAATCTTTTAGGAACTCCATCCATCTTCTTTGTCTCATATTTAACTCCTTCTGATCAAACAGATATTTCAGGCTTTTATGGTCACTAAACACCTGAAATCGAGCTCCATACAAATAATGCCTCCAAATCTTCAAGGCAAACACCACAGCCGCCAACTCTAAGTCATGGGTAGGATAGTTCCTCTCGTGAACTTTGAGTTGCCTTGAAGCATATGCAACCACTCTTTTCTCTTGCATCAACACACATCCCAAACCTTGATGTGAAGCATCACAGTAAACATCAAAAGGATTTCCCACATCCGGGATCACTAACACTGGAGCGCTAGTCAACCTCTTCTTCAGCCCCATGAAACTCTGCTCACACTTTTCGGTCCAAGCAAAAGGTTGATCTTTGCGAGTTATGTAACATCCCGCCAAAATACTATTCATATTTATATAATGAAAATAAAGGTAAACAAATATATTGAAGTGAACAAAATTTTATATATGTAATGAAGTTTCTCCTCATAGGGAGTTTAATACATAATCGGTCAATTTCCAAAACTTAAACAAAATACAGCAAAAAGACAAACAGGCGATCTCCTATCAGAAAAAGGGCGATCTCCTATCAGACAACAGAAAAAGGGTGATCGCCTAACAGAAGCAGAAACAGGCGATCTCCTTCCGGCGACCACTCAATGAGGAGCTCTACTTCCTGCAACATCATCTGCTCCCGTGTAAATTATACACGATCATCACAGGTTTAAGAAAAAGCCAAATACAACACCAAAACACAGGGTAAGCTAGATATTTGAAAGAGAGTTTAGATATGAACTTTAAAATCAAGATAAAACAAATTCAAGATACCCACGTAAAACCATAAACTAAACACATATTTCACAATTCCTCAAAGGTCGTTAAAATCACATAATTCATCAAGTGTCTATCAATTCAATGTTTCTCAATTCCACTGACTCATCACACAAGACACTTGACCCTACTTCCGGAAGACTCGTGCGTTGAACTTAGCATCCAGAGACCTGCACCTGTCATACTTCATTTGCTGTAATGTCTCCACAGCCATGCGCATCAACACAATCTCAATCTCAATTTCATCACTCTCACAGTATGACAGGGTTAATCCATATAACAGGTCAAGTCAGTTATCTTTCAAACGACTTACCCATACATATGGACCTCCCTCGACTCTCACCAACTGAATGACTTCATCTATGTGACTCCATCATATCAGCAGAGTCAGGATCGTCTCATTCACAGGATACTCACTGATCAATACACCTAATAACCAAATCTCAACACGGTATTTCCTTTCCTGAAAATACTATGTCTTGATCCCACATTCACAACATTCAACACATCATATAACACTTAAATGAATGATTCAGTCACAGCAACATTCATTCCACGGTTCAGATTTTCGAATATCACATGTATTTCACATTTAAATCTCAAACAGTTTCAAACAGCACTAAAACAGGGGAGTTCGAAAAACAACGCCAAACCGGCGAACTCATTCAAAAGCAGGGGATTTCGAAAACAAAGTTAAAACCGGCGACCACGTCACCCCACACATAAAAACAGAGCATTGTGAAAAGAAATATGAAAACTGGCGACCACGTCGCCCTCACTTCAGAACTTACTCGCCTAACGTTTTTATAAATGTAGAGTACTAGCTTCCCTTACCTGGACTAGCGCAAAACTCCAAGAGCTCCGAAACCCAACGAAGCTTAAAGATGCTTTCACTCTGTTTTAGTGTCCCGGTCCGGAGAACTTGCAGAGAACCTCCCTAGTGTCCAAGGGCAGTCGTCGCTCGTCGTACTGGTGCTTGAGGTTGCCTGAATCGCAGCGCGAAGGAGAGAAAAGAGTGGGATGAAGATGCACTCACTCTTTCACTCTTGAGTCACTGCAACGTTCTTTGCCTCCCCGCAGTGGGTTTTTGAATCCAAGCCTACTTGTCCACGCATGCTGCTGCCACCACCCCCTCTGCAGGAAAGCCAGAGTGTACGTTTCACTGAACAGTACGGCCACGGTTGTCTCTTGCGCATGCCAACCACTTCCCTGAACAGTACGACCGCGAGTGTCTCTTGCACATGCCAACTTTCTGATGTCACTATTCTGAACCACCCTTTTTGTCCACGTGGCGCGCGTGCAGGACGTGTCATGCTGGGAGTCTGGGTCCCACTTTATCTGTGTGAAACTCGACATCGCGCGACAACTTTCCACCGCTAACTCATCCTGGCGAACGACCGATGTCTCGTCCTGGAAGACGACCGATGTCTCTCTCTGGGAGACGACCGATGTCTATCCCTGGCGACGCCCACATGCCTCTCGCGCCCTGGCGATGCCTGCATGCCCCTCGCGCCCTGGCGACGTCCACATGCCTCGCGCCCTGGCGATGTCCGCATGTCTCTCGCGCCCTGGCGACGCCTGCATGCCCCTCGCGCCCTGGCGATGTCCACATGCCTCGTGCCCTGGCGATGTCCGCATGTCTCTCGCGCCCTGGCGACGCCCGCATACCTCTCGCGCCTGGCGATCATGTGTAGTAGGCGACAGGCGATCTTATAGTCTTCTAAACTACACTTTCCTTCCTTTTTATTTTAAATAAAAACATACTTAGAATTCATTTAAAATATATTCCTTTTTATTCCAATTTAATTTTACAGGTCCTTACAAGTTAACTGAGTCAAAGGAGCTACTACCTTGGAAAAATCTTCAATGAACCTCCGATAGTAGCCTGCTAAACCCACAAAACTCCTTATCTCAGTAACTGTCTTAGGACGTTCCCACTGAAGCACTGCCTCCACTTTGGCTGGATCCACCGAGATCCCCTGGGCAGATATTACATGTCTTAAGAAGTTGACTTCCTTCAACCAGAACTCACACTTAGAGAACTTGGCATATAATTGCTTCTCCCTCAGAATCTCCAATACTGTCTTCAGATGTTCTTCATGTTCTTCCTCGGTCCTTGAATAAATGAGTATGTCGTCTATGAAGACTACCACAAACTTATCCAAGAAAGGACAAAAAATTCTATTCATGAAATCCATGAACAGAGCTTAAGCATTTGTTACTCCAAACGGCATCACCACATACTGATAGTGCCCATAACGAGACCTAAATGCTGTCTTTTGAACATCTTCAGCTTTTACCAAAATTTGGTGGTACCCCGATCTCAGATCAATCTTTGAGAACACCGAGGCCCCATGTAATTGATCCATCAAATCATCAATTCTAGGTAGAGGATACTTGTTCTTGATGGTCAACTTGTTCAACTGCCTGTAATCTATACACAGCCGAGACCCTCCATCCTTTTTCTTAACTAGAAGCATTGGAGCCCCCCATGGAGATACACTGGGTCTGATGAATTGTTTCTCCAACAACTCTTCCACTTGCTTCTTTAATTCTACCAACTCGGCTGGAGCCATCCTGTAAGGTGCCATTGACACTGGTCCAGCTCCAGGTACCAAATCAATAGAGAATTCCACTTCTCTCTTAGGAGGTAATCCAGGTATTTCTTCTGGAAATACATCCATGAAATCTTTCACCACATGTATCCTGCTTACGTCCTCTTCATTCTTCACTTCCAACCGAGCTAGGATCACGAAGCACCTCGCCCCTTTTTCCAACTCCGACCACCCATGCTGAGCAGATATCACATCTGACTCTTAGAGGTCTGGAAACGCTATTTTCTGACTACCGCAGTCTATGAGAACGTGATTGGCAGATAGCCAATCCATTTCCAGGATAACATCCAGGTCCTGAAGAGGTAGGCAGATCAAGTTTACTTTGAACCTGCGTCCCTTTACTATCACTGGACATTCAGAGCAAACTGTAGAGGTCAACACCTGTCCTAATGCAGGTGTAGAGACCAACAGTTCAAACGGTAACTCCTTCACTAGAAGGCCCAACTCGGCTACACACAGGCTTGACACAAAGGAGTGTGTCGCTCCAGAATCAAACAAGGCTTTTACACCTCTACCAGCTATAAAACAAACACCTTGCACTAGGTTACCTGACTGAGACGCCTCTACTCCTGTCATGGCAAACACTCTCCCTGCTGCTTGAGGTCTACTGCCTCCATTCCTCATCTGTATGGAACACGACCTCGCGCGATGACCATCCACCGATGTCTCATCCTGGCGGACGAACGATGTCTCTCCCTGGAAGAAGACCGATGTCTTTCCCTGGAAGTCGACCGATGCGTCCCTCATCCCGGCGATGACCGTCTGTCTCTCGCCCTGGCGATGCCCGTGTGTCTCTCGCCCTGGCGATCCCCGCGTGTCTCTCGCCCTGGCGATCCCCGCGTGTCTCTCGCCCTAGCGATCCCCACGTGTCTCTCGCCCTGGCGATCTCTCATCGTCCTTGATGTGGCGAGGACACATCGCCTTGCTTCTGTCGACTGATGCCAGATCGTGACACCCTGTTGGGGGATCGTCCTACCACTACTCCACACCTGTGTTATCACCCCCACATGGCTCGGTGACGTCGGTAGCTTCTCCTGCCCGAGGGCAGCTTAGTACTCAATCCTTACGTGCCTAAGCATGCAACACTAAGGTAAATCCCTTATGTCCAAGCGTAAAGTCCTGCAGTTATTCTGCATGCATGGCGCTCCTAAGGTTCAAATCACACCTCCCTACATGTGATTTCTGGAACCCACTATGGTCCACCGACCGACCTCTACCACGCCGCCCTCAGACCTTGGGCGACATCCGAGGTCTGACCACCATGAAATTTCCATTACAAGCTCTTTTCGTTTTAAGTAATAACATGTTCAGAATTCATTAAAATTATACTTCTTCTATTCCAAATAATTATCTAGATTCTTACAGTAAGACCATACAATTCTGGGAACTTCTTCTGCCCAGCTCCCCTTAGCTTTCTCTAGTCTTCGCTTCAGCCCCCTGAGTAGCACTCGGTTGGCTGACTCCACCTGCCCGTTGGTCTGCGGGTGTTCTACCTAGGTGAACACTTGTTGTATCTTCAACTCTTCGCACATCTTTCTCAACTGATGACTGGTGAACTGAGTGTCATTTTCGGATACCAGCCTCTTGGGTACTCCGAAACGACAGACGATGTTCCTCCAGACAAAATGCTTGACCTTCTGAGCGGTGATGTGCGCCACTGGTTCTGCCTCCACCCACATGGTGGAATACTCGATGGCCACTATGAGGAACTTCATCTTCCTGATCGCCAGAGGAAAAGGTCCCAGGATGTCGATTCCCCACGTGTGAAATGGCCACGAGCTATGGATGGACTTCAACTCTTCGAGGGTGCCTTATGCCAGTCTGCATGAAGTTGGCACTGTTTGCACCGCTGAGCATACTTCACGCAATCTTCCTTCAGCGTTGGCCAGTAGTACCCCGTGCGGAGGATCCTACTTGCCAAAGCGCGACCACCGACGTGGCTTCCGCACACCCCCTCGTGCAACTCTGACATGAGTCTGGTGCATTGCTCCCCATGCACGCAGATTTGTACAGGATGGGAAAAGCCAAATCTAAACAAATTCCCATCAATTAGAGTAAACTTACTCGAGCTCTTCTTTATCTTCTTTGCCTCTGCCGGGTCCAGTGGAAGCACACCATCTTCTAGGTACAACTGGTATGGTGTTATCCACGTATCGGTCTCCTTGACAGCGAAAACTTCCATCGCCTAATCGGTCCTTGCCGGTCGCGCCCTCACCCTCGGCGCTTTCAGCGTTTCTTGAGTCAGGGACCGATGACTGATCGCCAGACGCTCCATCGACTTGGATACTTGAAGCACTTGGTTGTCTGACACGAACACTCGTGGCACCTTCAGAGTCTCCAGAATGATGGCCCTCTGCCTTCCCCCCTTGCCTGAGCTGGCCAGCTTGGCAAGTAGGTCTGCTTTGGCATTTTGCTCTTGGGGCACATGAACCAATTCAAACTCATCGAAGGACGTCTTCAGGAGCTGTACGTACTCCAGGTAAGCTGCCATCTGAGGATCTTTCGCCTGGAACTCTCCTGTAACTTGTCCAGTGACTAGCAACGAGTCGCTCTTAGCCACCAGACTTCTTGCTCCCATTTCTCTTGCCAGCAACATTCCTACGATCAGGGCTTCGTACTCCGCCTGATTGTTGCTGACCTTGAAGGCAAAGCGAAGGGACTGCTCGATCAGTACCCCGTTCGGGCCTTCCAGAATGACTCCAGCACCGCTCCCCTGCTGATTGGAGGAGCCGTCCATCGATAAGACCCATCGAAAATCTAGGCTCTGTGCAAGTGTTGCGACCGACGACAGCTCGACCACGAAATCGGCGAACACTGCCATTTGATCGGTCCTCGGGGCTCGTACTGGATGTCAAATTCTGAAAGTTCCACAGCCCACTTGACCATCCTCCCTGCTACATCTGGCTTCTTCAACACCTTCTGGATGGGCAAGTCTGTCATGACCACTACGGTGAAGCTGTGGAAGTAGTGTCTGAGCCTTCTAGCTGAAAAAACTACCGCCAGAGCGGCCTTCTCCAGTGCCTGATACCTTGTTTCAGGGCCCTGCAGCACCTTACTCACAAAATACACAGGCTTCTGGACCTGATCTTGCTCTTGTACCAGGACTGAGCTGACTGCCTTCTCCGTCACAGCAAAGTACAGACGAAGAGGGGTGCCCACTTGTGGTTTACACAATACTGGTGGGCTCGCCAAGTACTCCTTCAGCTTTAGGAAGGCCTCTTCGCACTCCTACGTCCAAAGGAATCTGCTGTTACGCTTGAGACACTGGAAATACGGATGACCCTTCTCTCCTCCAGCAGACATAAACCGTGACAATGCAGCCAACCGACCGGTGAGCTGCTGCACCTCCTTCACCGTCGTTGGGCTCCTCATCGCCACGATTGTTGCGCATTTCTCTGGATTTGCCTCGATCCCTCGCTCTGTTAGGAGGAAACCCAAGAACTTCCCAGCCTCCACGCCAAAGATACACTTTTCAAGGTTGAGCTTCAACCTGTACTTGGTGATGGTGGTGAAAAGTTCCTCCAGATCAGCTACATGATGCGCCTGTTCCCGCGACGTTCCAAGCATGGGCGAGAGGACCCTATCCATAAGTCTCTGATAGGTAGCTCCCGCGTTCTTCAGCCTGAACAACATTACCTTGTAGCAGTAGTAAGATCGTTCCATCATGAAAGCGGTCTTGCACTCGTCCATGGGGTGCATCCTGATCTGGTTGTAGCCTGAGAACGCATCCAGAAAGCTGAGGAGCTTCCCCCCTGACGCGCTGTCCACCAATGCGTCTATACCAGGAAGAGGGTAGGAGTCCTTGGGGCAGGCCTTATTGAGGTCAGTGAAGTCCATGCATGTAAGGACCTGTAAAATTAAATTGGAATAAAAGGAATATATTTTAAATGAATTCTAAGTATGTTTTTATTTAAAATAAAAAGGAAGGAAAGTGTAGCTTAGAAGACTATGAGATCGCCTGGTTAGTACATAATCGCCTGTTGCCTAGATTACACATGATCGCCAATCACCTATGGTGCACATGATCGCCGAAAGTGCACTCAGTATGTGGTTAGGATACTGGATCAACCATAGTAGGTTCCAAAACCCACGCGTATCAAGGTGTGGGTTAAGCCTTAGATACGCTGTGCATGCGAAGCTCTATGCTTGAGCATAAGAAATCGTCCTTAGTGTTGCATGCATGGGCGCACGAGGAGTAGTGCTGATCTACTCTTGGAAATGTGAAGCTACCGACGTCACCAAGTCATGTGGAGATGATACCTTGGGCGTAACATAGTGGGATGAAGAACCTTCAGCAAGGCGTGGCGAAGTGTCGTCGGGCATCGCCAGGGCGCGAGGCATGCGGGGATCGCCAGGGCGAGACATCGGTCGTCTCCCAGGGAGAGACATCGGTCGTCCGCCAGGATGAGACATCGGTGGATAGTCATCGCGCGAGCGGTCATCGGTGGAAGGTTATCGCGCGATGTCGAGTTTCACACAGATAAGGTGGGACCCAGGCTCCCAGCATGAGACGTCCTGCACGCGCGACACGTAGACAAAAAGGGTGGTTCAGAATAGTGACATCAGAGAGTTGGCATGCGCAGAGACACGCGTGGTCGTACTGTTCAGGGAAGCGTGCACGCAAGCTTTCCTGCAGAGTGGGTGGTGGCAGCGGCATTTATGGACAAGTTGGTTTAGATTCAAAAACTCACTTCTGAGAGGAGAGAACGTTGTTGTGGCTCAAGAGTGACAGAGTGAGTTTACCTTCATCCTCCTCTTTTCTCTCCTTCGCGCTGCGATTCAGGTATCCTCAAGCACCAGTACGACGAGCGACGACTACCCTTGGACACCTGGGGAGTTTTCTGCGAGTTTTCCATCAGTACGCTAGAACAGAGTTAAGGCATCTTTAAGCTTCGGTGGGTTTTGGAGCTCTTGGTGTTTTGCGCTAGTCCAGGTAAGGGAAGCTAGCATTTTCGTTTATAAAAACGTTAGGCGAGTAGGTTCTGAAGTGAGGGCGACGTGGTCGCCGGTTTTCATATGCTTTTCACGATACTCTGTTTTTATGTGTAGGGCGACGTGATCGCCGGTTTTAATGCAAGTTCGAACTCCCCTGTTTTAGTGTCATTTGAAACTGTTTGAGATTGAAATGTGAAATGCATGTGATATTCGAAAATCTGAACTTTGGTATGATGGTTTCTGTGATTGGGATTGTTTAAGAAAAGATTCAAAATATTATATGATGGAATTGTGCTTTTCCGTGTTGTATGATGCATTGAATGTTGTGAATGTGGGATCAAGGCATAGTATTTTCAGGAAAGAAAATACCGTGTAAGATCGTGTATAATGTGCATTGACTAGGGACTTGTCTAGAAGGAGATATCCTGACTCTGCTGATATAATGGAATCACATAGATGAAGTTATTCAGTTGTGGAGAGTCGAAGGAGGTTCATATGTATGGGTAAGTTGTTTGAAAGATAACTGACTTGACCTGTTATATGAATTAACCCTGTCATACCGGGAGAGTGATGATATTGAGATTATGTATGCGCATGGCTGTGTGGATTTCACAGCGACCCTGTGTGGATTTCACAGTGGTGTGGTATGTAAGGACCTGTAAAATTAAATTTGGAATAAAAGGGTATATTTTAAATGAATTCTAAGTATGTTTTCATTTGAAATAAAAAGGAAGGAAAGTGTACCTTAGAAGACTATGAGATCGCCGGTCGTCTACTACACATGGTCGCCAGGGCGCGCGAGGCATGTGGACGTCGCCAGGGCGCGCGAGGCATGTGGACGTCGCCAGGGCGCGCGAGGCATGTGGACGTCGCCAGGGCGCGCGAGGCATGTGGACGTCGCCAGGGCGCGCGAGGCATGTGGATGTCGCCAGGGCGCGCGAGGCATGCGGGCAACGCCGGGGCGCGAGAGGCATGCGGGCGTCGTCGGGGCGCGAGGCATGAGGCATCGCCGGGTCGCGAGAGGCACGCGGGCGTCACCAGGGATAGACATCGGTCGTCTCCCAGGGATAGACATCGGTCGTCTCCCAGGGAGAGACATTGGTCGTCTTCCAGGGAGAGACATCGGTCGTTCGCCAGTATGAGACCTCAGTGGATAGTCATCGCGCGAGCGGTCATCGGTGGAAGGTTATCGCGCGATGTCGAGCTTCACACAGATAAACTGGGACCCAGGCTCCCAGCATGAAACGTCCTGCACGCGCGCCACGTAGACAAAAAGGGTGGTTCAGAGTGGTGACATCAGAATGTTGGCATGCGCAAGAGACACTCGCGGTCGTACTGTTCAGGGCAGTGGTTGGCATGCACAAGAGACAACAGTGGTCGTACTGTTCAGGGCAGTGGTTGGCATGCACAAGAGACAACAGTGGTCGTACTATTCAGGGCAGTGGTTGTCAGGCTTTCCTGCAGAAGGGATGGCAGCAGCAGCATACGTGGACAGGTAGGCTTGGATTCAAAAGCCCACTGCAGGAAGGCAAAGAAGGTTACAGTGGCTCAAGAGTGAAAGAGTGTCTGCACCTTCATCCCTCTTTTTTCTCTCCTTCACTCTGCCATTCAGGCCTTATCACGTTCCTGCTTAGCTATCGACGACTGCCCTTGGAGCACCTGGGAGTTTCTCTGCAAGTCCTACAAACCAAACGCTGAAAACAGAGCTAAGGCATCCTTTAAGCTCGGTGGATTTTGGAGCTCTTGGTGTTTTGCGCAAGTCCAGGTAAGGGAAGCTAGTCTTATTTCAATAAAAGCCGTAGAATTGCTGTTTTCTGAAGTGAGGGCGACGTGGTCGCCGGTTTCATATTCTGTTTCATTGATGCTCTGTTCTATGTGTTTGGGCGACGTGGTCGCCGGTTTTAAATACAGATTTCGAACTCCCCTTTTTAGTGTCACTTTGAATTTGTCGAGATTGAAATGAAGAATGTATATGCTATTCGAAAACCTGATCGGTGGTATGCTTGTTGTTGTGATTGGAATCATTCATTTACGTGTTATATGATGTGTGGAATGTCGTGAATGTGGGATCAAGACATAGTATTTTCAGGAAAGGAAATACCGTGTTGAGATTTGGTTATGAAGTGTATTGATCTGTGAGTATCCTGTGAATGAGGCGATCCTGACTCTGCTGAGATAATGGAATCACATAGAGGAAGTTATTCAGTTGGTGAGAGTCGAAGGAGGTTCATACGTATGGGTGAGTTGTTTGAAAGAGAACGAGCTCGACCTGTTGTGTGAATTAACCCTGTCATGCTAGGATAGTGATGATATTGAGATTCATTTATACGCTTGTGAATGTGTGTGATTTCACGGCGCCCCTGTGAATGTGTGTGATTTCACAGTGGGTTAGTATGGCAGGTGCATGTCTCTGGATGCTAAGTTCAACGCACGAGTCTTCCGGAAGTAGTGTCAAGTGTCTAGGTGTGATTAGTCAGTGGAAGTCTGACGTGGGTAATGTTGAGAAATTTGTTGATAGGCACTTGATGGTTGTGTGATATGAATGAGAAAGTGATGGACTCTTGTGAATGTTTAAAAAGGGCTGATCTACGTTGGTTGTCCAGTTTATAATTTAAAGTTAAAAATAAATATATCTAGCTTACCCTTTGTATTGTTCTCTGGCTGTTTTCTCTTAAAACTGTGATGATCGTGTATTTTACACGGGAGCAGATGATTTTCCAGGAAGTAGAGCTCCTTAGTGAGTGGTCGCTGGAAGGAGATCGCCTGATTTCTGTTCTGGTAGCAGATCGGCTGTTTTGGGTCCTCTGATAGGAGATCGCCGGTTTATGTAGGGAGATCGCCGGTTTTCAATTTATTTGGCTGTATTTTGTTTATGTTTTGGAAAAATCGACCGGTTATGTATTAAACTCCCTGTGAGGAGCAACTTCATTTTATATAAATTCGTATGTTCACTTAAATATTTTTGTTTTACCTTTATTTCATTTTATATTTATGAAAAGTAATTTGGCGGGATGTTACATTAATGGTATCAGAGCAGTTCATCCTTAGGATGACCTGAGGGCTGTGGATCCATTGTGTTTCTTCTGCTCAGGAAATTTATTTGAGTTTAAAATAACAACTATAGTGAAAGGTTTTCAAACGTTTTTATATTGAAATTTTGTGTGTGCTTTGGCGAATATATGCTCTAACTGAAAATCTTAGTATTAAGAATGAGAAGGTCTTGATAAAGTGGTGAGGGTGCACACTCATAACTGGATCGAGATGATTCTCAATCTTAATTCCAAAGGTTTGATGTTTAGCATACATTGAATTCTGGTGTGATTTATTTCATTTTATTGAGTGTTTTCGTATTGATTGAAAGTGGTTGCTTGGGATTGATGATTGTATACCAGTAGCTGTTCTGGTGTTTTGCTTAAGGTTCTAAGCATCATGATTCTGTTGATGAACTCAAATTCTTAATGACTTTGAGATGCTGACCTCTGTAAGGTCTAGATGTTACCTCCTGAATGAATTGATTTTTAATCGATCTCATTCTTGTAGTTGTAGGGAATATAGAAACCCATAGTTTCAAAATCTGAAAACGAAGGAGATGGCACGTAGACCTTCTACCCCTCCCCAACCTTCTTCGGAGATGAGCCAGATTGCCAAGGCTATCGAGATGATGGCAACTGCCATCCAACAACAGAATGCAGCGATGGCTCAGAATCACCAAGCTGCCATGCACCACTGGGAAACCGCTCGGTCGACTGAGACAAATTCCCACGTTGGTCAGCCTCAGGAACAGATGGGACTGACCGAGTTCATGAGGCACAACCCACCCAAGTTCAGTGGGAATACTACCCCTGATCAGGCAGATCAGTGGGTCAGAGAGTTGGAGAAAATCTTTAGGGCGACCTCCTGCCCTGAAGAGAAGAAGTTGGTGTTCGCCACCTATTTGCTGTCTGGAGAAGCTGAGTTCTGGTGGATGGGAGCTCAGCAGATGATGGAGGCCCGAGAGGAAGTTTTGGACTGGGAGAGCTTCAGAGTGAGGTTCCTGGAGAAATACTTCCCAGACAGCGCAAGGTTTGTGAGGGAAGCTGAGTTCCTAAGGTTGGAACAGGGGAATATGTCGGTGAACGCCTATGCTGCTCGGTTTGAGTACCTCGCCCGATTCTACACCCAGGCGACCTCTGAGGCTTGGAGGTGTAGGAAGTTTGAAGAGGGACTGCAGCATGGGCTGAAGAGGACCATAGCCCCGATGTGCATCAGGGAATTTCACGCCTTAGTAGAGAAGGCGAAGATGGTGGAGACTCTGGAAAAGGGTGATTCTCGGGTGATCAGGTCACGCCCAGGGGGTTCTTCCAGTGGGGAGGCCAAGGTGCAGCACCCACAAAGCAAGCCTTATTCGAGACCCCCATAGCATAGGGCAGAAGCAGCACCGCCCCAGTTTCAGCAGCAACAACCCTGGAAACTTAAATGTTTCCACTGTGGTGGACCACACACAGCCAATGTGTGCCCCAAGAGAGATTCAAAGAGAAGATGTTTTGCCTGTCAAAAGACGGGACACGTTGCTAGAGATTGTCCTACCCAGAATACAATGACTCAACCCAGGGGATCACAACAGTTGAGGAATGGAGGCAGTCGACCTCAGGCAGCAGGGAGAGTGTTTGCCATGTCTGGAGCGGAGACATCTCAGTCAGGTAACTTAGTACAGAGTGTTGCTCTATAGCTGGTAGATGCGTTAGAATTTTGTTTGATTCTGGAGCGACACACTCCTTTGTGTCAAGCCTGTGTGTAGCCGAGTTGGGCCTTCTAGTGAAGAAGTTACCGTTTGAAACTGTTGGTCTATACACCTGCGTCAGGACAGGTGTTGACCTCTACAGTTTGCCCCGAATGTCCAGTGATAGTAGAGGGACGGAGATTCAAGGTGAACTTGATCTGCCTACCTCTTCAGGACCTGGATGTTATCCTGGGAATGGATTGGCTAGCTGCCAATCACATTCTCATAGACTGTGGTACTCAGAAGATAGCGTTTCCAGACCTCCAAGAGGCAGACGTGATATCTACTCAGCGAGGGTGGTCGGTGTTGGAGGAAGGGGCGAGGTGCTTCGTGAATCCTAGCTCAGTGGGAGTGAAGAATGAAGAGGACGTAAGTAGGATACCTGTGGTGAAGGATTTCATGGATGTAATTCCAGAAGAAATATCTGGATTACCTCCTAAGAGGGAAGTGGAATTCTCTATTGATTTTGGTACCTGGGGCTGGACCAGTGTCAATGGCACCTTACAGGATGGCTCCAGCCGAGTTGGTAGAGTTTACCTATAATAACGGTGATCATGCCAACATTGGGATGGCAACGTATGAAGCTTTGTATGGAAGGAAATGCAGAACTCCATTGTGCTGGTACCAGGAGAGCGAAGCAATATTGGTTGGACCAGAGTTGATTCGGCAGACGACCGAGAAGGTGCAACAGATACAAGACAGAATGAAAGCTTCTCAAAGTAGGCAGAAATCCTATGCAGATCAGAGGAGAAAACCTTTGGAGTTTGCTGCTGGAGACCATGTGTTCATGAGAGTGACACCAACCAAGGGTGTAGGACGAGCGATCAGACCAAAGAAGTTGTCCCCTAAGTTCGTGGGACCATATCAGATCTTAAGGAGGATTGGTCCAGTGGCTTACGAGATCGCCCTACCTCCCCATTTAGCGAATCTGCATAATGCCTTTCACGTGTCACAGCTGAGGAAGTACATGGCAGACCCTAGTCATGTGCTGGAAGTGGACGATGTGCAGATCAGGGATGACTTGTCCTTTGAAGCGAAACCAGTCAAGATTGATGATCAACAGAGTAAGCAGCTCAGAGGTAAGACCATCAACATGATGAAGGTGGTGTGGGATGGCAGATCGGGTGATTCAACTTGGGAGTTAGAAGAACCCATGAGAAAAGACTATCCATACCTCTTTACCTTGTAATTCAATTTTCGAGGACGAAAATTTTTCTTGTTGGGGAGAATGTAAGGACCTGTAAAATTAAATTTGGAATAAAAGGGTATATTTTAAATGAATTCTAAGTATGTTTTCATTTGAAATAAAAAGGAAGGAAAGTGTAGCTTAGAAGACTATGAGATCGCCGGTCGTCTACTACACATGGTCGCCAGGGCGCGCGAGGCATGTGGACGTCGCCAGGGCGCGCGAGGCATGTGGACGTCGCCAGGGCGCGCGAGGCATGTGGACGTCGCCAGGGCGCGCGAGGCATGTGGATGTCGCCAGGGCGCGCGAGGCATGCGGGCAACGCCGGGGCGCGAGAGGCATGCGGGCGTCGTCGGGGCGCGAGGCATGAGGCATCGCCGGGTCGCGAGAGGCACGCGGGCGTCGCCAGGGATAGACATCGGTCGTCTCCCAGGGAGAGACATTGGTCGTCTTCCAGGGAGAGACATCGGTCGTTCGCCAGTATGAGACCTCAGTGGATAGTCATCGCGCGAGCGGTCATCGGTGGAAGGTTATCGCGCGATGTCGAGCTTCACACAGATAAAGTGGGACCCAGGCTCCCAGCATGAAACGTCCTGCACGCGCGCCACGTAGACAAAAAGGGTGGTTCAGAGTGGTGACATCAGAATGTTGGCATGCGCAAGAGACACTCGCGGTCGTACTGTTCAGGGCAGTGGTTGGCATGCACAAGAGACAACAGTGGTCGTACTGTTCAGGGCAGTGGTTGGCATGCACAAGAGACAACAGTGGTCGTACTATTCAGGGCAGTGGTTGTCAGGCTTTCCTGCAGAAGGGGTGGCAGCAGCAGCATACGTGGACAGGTAGGCTTGGATTCAAAAGCCCACTGCAGGAAGGCAAAGAAGGTTACAGTGGCTCAAGAGTGAAAGAGTGTCTGCACCTTCATCCCTCTCTTTTCTCTCCTTCACTCTGCCATTCAGGCCTTATCACGTTCCTGCTTAGCTATCGACGACTGCCCTTGGAGCACCTGGGAGTTTCTCTGCAAGTCCTACAAACCAAACGCTGAAAACAGAGCTAAGGCATCCTTTAAGCTCGGTGGATTTTGGAGCTCTTGGTGTTTTGCGCAAGTCCAGGTAAGGGAAGCTAGTCTTATTTCAATAAAAGCCGTAGAATTGCTGTTTTCTGAAGTGAGGGCGACGTGGTCGCCGGTTTCATATTCTGTTTCGTTGATGCTCTGTTCTATGTGTTTGGGCGACGTGGTCGCCGGTTTTAAATACAGATTTCGAACTCCCCTTTTTAGTGTCACTTTGAATTTGTCGAGATTGAAATGAAGAATGTATATGCTATTCGAAAACCTGATCGGTGGTATGCTTGTTGTTGTGATTGGAATCATTCATTTACGTGTTATATGATGTGTGGAATGTCGTGAATGTGGGATCAAGACATAGTATTTTCAGGAAAGGAAATACCGTGTTGAGATTTGGTTATGAAGTGTATTGATCTGTGAGTATCCTGTGAATGAGGCGATCCTGACTCTGCTGAGATAATGGAATCACATAGAGGAAGTTATTCAGTTGGTGAGAGTCGAAGGAGGTTCATACGTATGGGTGAGTTGTTTGAAAGAGAACGAGCTCGACCTGTTGTGTGAATTAACCCTGTCATGCTAGGATAGTGATGATATTGAGATTCATTTATACGCTTGTGAATGTGTGTGATTTCACGGCGCCCCTGTGAATGTGTGTGATTTCACAGTGGGTTAGTATGGCAGGTGCATGTCTCTGGATGCTAAGTTCAACGCACGAGTCTTCCGGAAGTAGTGTCAAGTGTCTAGGTGTGATTAGTCAGTGGAAGTCTGACGTGGGTAATGTTGAGAAATTTGTTGATAGGCACTTGATGGTTGTGTGATATGAATGAGAAAGTGATGGACTCTTGTGAATGTTTAAAAAGGGCTGATCTACGTTGGTTGTCCAGTTTATAATTTAAAGTTAAAAATAAATATATCTAGCTTACCCTTTGTATTGTTCTCTGGCTGTTTTCTCTTAAAACTGTGATGATCGTGTATTTTACACGGGAGCAGATGATTTTCCAGGAAGTAGAGCTCCTTAGTGAGTGGTCGCCGGAAGGAGATCGCCTGATTTCTGTTCTGGTAGCAGATCATCTGTTTTTGGTCCTCTGATAGGAGATCGCCGGTTTATGTAGGGAGATCGCCGGTTTTCAATTTATTTGGCTGTATTTTGTTTATGTTTTGGAAAAATCGACCAGTTATGTATTAAACTCCCTGTGAGGAGCAACTTCATTTTATATAAATTCGTATGTTCACTTAAATATTTTTGTTTTACCTTTATTTCATTTTATATTTATGAAAAGTAATTTGGCGGGATGTTACATGGTATGACAGGTGCAGATCTCTGAGTCTGAGTCAACGCACGAGTCTTCCGGAAGTAGAGTCATGTGTCTATATGTTACGAGTCAGTGGAAAGTCTGACGTGTGAACCATGAATATTGAATGTAGTGAATAGACACTTGACGAGTTTGTGGAATATGGGGATGTTGATGGTTGAAATTGATATAGATTATGAATGGTGTGAAGATTTATGTTTTCTATTTGTTAGGAATTATGGGTTTAAACTAGAGGGGGGTGAATTGTTTAAAGAGGTTTTCGCAAATTTTTCCAAGCTAGAATGAATATCTTTCAGAAATCAAATGATTAAGCAATTCAGTTTGCCAAAACAGCAAGCAAAACAGCACTGCCAGGAAAACAATCGGTTGTTTCTTCGAAACAATCGGTTGTTTATACCAGCAAACAACAAACAAACTGAAATTAAAGAGTTAGGGATAGAGAGATTGTACACAGATGTTTATACTGGTTCACTCCAACCCAGAGCTACATCCAGTCTTCTCAGAAACCCTGAGGAAATCCACTAAGCAATCAACACTAGATTACTTACACACAACCAAGAAAGTGACCTTGAACACCCTCAAGAAACACACTTTCCTTGGTCAGCACACCACACTAAGAAAGCTGATCTTGATCCCCTCAAGAACACACAACTCTTCTTAGCAACAACACAAACGAATGTTCACAGAATTACAAGGATTACACTTGTTACAGAAGCAATCTGAAATCAGTACAAGAGAATCCTATCTCAGCACTTTGATCAACCAAAACTCTAAGCAATCTCCAACTCTTAGAAAAAACTTTCTCAATTCACTTAGATTCTTAAAACTCAAATCTGTTTTTCTGTATATATTCAAAGAAGATGTTTGTAATCAAATCTTAACAAACTCTTAATTGCTTTAGAAAGATTGGTCAAAGCATTTAATGACTGGAGCGTATGAATTAAAAGCATTTAAAGCTCAGTCAAAGTCAAAAACTATTTTCTGTTATAAAAACATAACAAACAATCGATTGTTTCCTCGAATCAATCGGTTGTTTTGTTACTTAACCAATTTTCACACTTCAAAACAGTTTTGAAAACACCTAAGCTTAAATAATCGGTTGTTTCAATAAAACAATCGGTTGTTTTAACTCAGTTTGAAAAAAAACACTTTACTTTGTTTGAAAGTTGAGATGATTGAGCTTTAGATTCAATCAAAGGTTGAGTTACACAACTCAAACTACCCAGATCCTAACTAAACCAGCACAGCAACAGCAAGCACAACAAAAGCTTCATCATCCTTCAAAGGATTTGGATTCTTCAAAACCTTGAACACCACTTGGTTCAACAATCTCCCCCTATTTGATGAAGACAAATCCCTGGTGCTTGTGTTGTACTGATTAAATCTGAAGCAGTTCCTGCAAAGAAAAGATTTGTACCATCCAAAGCTTCTTACAGCAGCCAGTTAGATTATACCTCTTTTAACATAAAATTCAATCGGTTGTTTACACGAAACAATCGATTGTTTCTATCAGCAGCAGGAGCAGATTTAAACTCAGAGATTTAAACATTTTTATGCAAATAAGATACAGATATACAAGTACCAATAAATCTCCCCCTATTTGTCTTCACAAATAAATTTTAACATGTACCAAACACAGATTTTAAGAGAGATTATTTAGATCAAGAATACCTAACTCATTTCTTAAGAAGAAAAACCTCTCTTTTGGAAAAGGCTTTGTGAAGATGTCAGCTAGCTGCAGTTTGGTCTCCACAAACTTTACTTCACAGTTCCCATTTTGCACATGATCTCTGATGAAATGATGTCTTATTTCAATATGTTTGGTCCTTGAGTGCTGGATTTGATTTTTGGTAAGATTGATTGCACTTGTGTTATCACACATCAAAGGAACTTTGCTGATTTGTACACCAAAATCTGCAAGTTGTTGTTTGAGCCATAGGATCTGTGCACAGCAGCTACCAGCAGCTACCAGCAGCTATATATTTTTCCTCAGCAGTAGAGAGAGCAACACATGCTTGTTTCTTGCTATGCCATGAGATTAGGCTAGAGCCAAGAAGGTGACAAGTGCCACTTGTGCTTTTTCTATCTAGCTTGCAACCTGCGAAATCAGAATCTGAATAACCAATTAAATGTATTGGAGAATGAGAGGGATACCAAAATCCTACAGATGATGTTCCTTTGAGATATTTCAGAATTCTCTTTGCAGCTTTGAAGTGTGACTCTTTAGGATTTGCTTGAAATCTTGCACATAGACACACCGCAAACATGATGTCCGGTCTACTTGCTATTAGATAAAGCAATGATCCAATCAATCCTCTGAATTTTGTTTGATCTATACTCTTTCCAGCAGAATCTGCATCCATGTAGCAGCTTGATGGCATTGGAGTGCTTGCCTCTTTGCAATTCTCCATTTCAAACTTTTTGAGAATCTCCTTGCAATACTTTGATTGACTTAAGAAGATCCCATCCTTTGTTTGTTTAACCTGCAATCCAAGAAAGAAAGATAGTTCTCCCATCATAGACATTTCAAACTCACCTTTCATAGCAACCACAAATTCTTCACACAACCTATCTTGTGTAGCACCAAAGATGATGTCATCAACATATATTTGCACAAGAATTATTTCTGCATGTGACTTCTTGATGAAGAGAGTCTTGTCTATCATTCCTCTTTCATAGCCAAGAGATAGCAGAAAGTTGCTAAGCCTCTCATACCACTGCCTTGGAGCTTGTTTCAGACCATACAAAGCTTTCTTCAACTTGAAAACATGGTTGGGATACTTGTGGTCTTCAAAACCCGGTGGTTGATCTACATAGATTTCCTCATTGATGTAGCCATTCAAGAAGGCACTTTTTACATCCATTTGGAAGAGTTTAAAACCACTCATACATGCAAAAGCCAGCAGTAGCCTCACAGCCTCCAATCTAGCCACAGGAGCAAAGCTTTCACCATAGTCTAAGCCCTCTTCTTGATTGTAGCCTTTGGCAACTAGCCTTGCTTTGTTTCTTGTGATCACTCCTTCCTCATCTAGCTTGTTCCTGAAAACCCATTTTGCACCAATAATATTCATTTCATTAGTTCTAGGAACAAGAAACCATACCTCATTTCTTTCGAATTGATTTAGCTCTTCTTGCATAGCTTCAACCCACTTCTCATCCTTGAGAGCTTCTTCAATTGACTTTGGTTCAATTTGAGAGACAAAAGCTGTGTGTCTGCAGAAGTTTGAGATGGAGCTACGTGTGGAGACACCTTCCTTTATCTGCCCTATGATGTTATCCACTGACAGATCTCTGGGAATTCTCCACTCTTTGGGCAGCTCACTCTGTTGCAGAATTTCAATCGGTTGTTTCTGCGAATCAACCGGTTGTTTTTCTGTACAGATTTCCAGCTTCTCCAAACTGATGCTCTGTTCGTCTTCCTCAGCACTGATCTTTGGGTTCTCACTGATTCTGCGATCTACCTCATCAAAGACTACATGAACTGATTCTTCTATAGTCATTAACCTTTTGTTGTAGACTCTATAAGCATGGCTTGTGAGGGAATAACCAATGAAAATGCCAAGGTCAGCTTTCTCATCAAATTTTCCCAAGCTTTCCTTTCGATTGTTGAGAACAAAACAGTTACAGCCAAAGACTTTGAGGTGACTGATGTTAGGCTTTCTTCCATTGAAAAGTTCATATGGAGTTTTCTTCAAAATGGGCCTTATAAGCACCCTATTCATCACATAACAGGAGGTACTCACTGCATCTGCCCAAAAATACTTAGGAAGTGAAGATTCACTAAGCATTGTCCTTGCAAGCTCTTCAAGAGACCTGTTCTTCCTCTCTACAACTCCATTTTGCTGTGGTGTTCTTGGAGCAGAGAAATTGTGTAGAATTCCCAACTTCTCACAGAACTTGACAAACTTCTCATTTTGGAATTCTCCTCCATGGTCACTCCTTATTGAGCCTATGTTACTGCCCTTTGTGTTTTGAAGTCTTCTTGCTAGCTTTTTGAATGCAGCAAGGGCATCACTCTTTGACTCCAAGAACAAGGTCCAAGTGTACCTAGAGAAATCATCAACAATAACAAGAGCATAATAATTTCCACCAAGACTCATAGTTCTAGAGGGTCCAAAGAGATCCATGTGAAGGAGTTCAAGAGGTCTCAATGAAGAGACAACATTTTTGGTTTTAAAAGAACTTTTCACTTGTTTCCCTTTTTGGCAAGCTTCACAAATGTGATCCCTCTCAAACTTGAGTTTTGGCAGCCCAATCACAAGATCTTTTGATATAAGCTTGTTCAAATGATTCATGTGAATATGAGCAATTCTTCTATGCCAAAGCCAAGATTCATCTTGCTTGGATAGAAGACATCCAATTGAACATGGTGAAGAGATATCTAGAAGATACACATTATTAACTCTCTTACCTACCAACATTACCTCTTTAGTGTTGGGTAGACAGATTTCACATGTGTTTGCCTTGAACATCACTTGATACCCCTTGTCACACAGTTGGCTAATACTCAGCAGATTATGCTTTAGGCCTTCAACAAAGAGCACATCATGAATCACCAAGATGCTCTCATCTCCTATGGATCCTCTTCCAAGTATTCTTCCTTTGTTGTTATCTCCATAGGTGACATGACCCTCTTGCTTGAAGGATATTCTCAGGAACTTTGATTTGTCCCCTGTCATATGCTTGGAGCATCCACTGTCCAAGTACCAAAGCTGCTTTCTCTCCTCCAAGATTTCCTACAAAGAAAATTCTCAAGTACATAGGTTTGGTCCCCTTATGAATGAGGGTCCATCTGGTGTATACTCATCAACACAAGCTTTATTTTTCTTGGGAATCCACTTCATAAGCCCTTTAGGAACAGCATGTTTTCTGATTTTACAGAATCGCACAGAATGACCTCTTTTCAAGCAGTAGAAGCATGTAACAATCGATTGTTTCGATGTTCCAATCGATTGTTTTTCTGGCCTTTTTGAAAAAGTTTTTGAAAATCTATCTTGCTAGTTTTGTGGATTAAAACCCAATCCTGATTTTCCAAAAACACACTTTTGAGAAGCTAGCACACTTTCAAAGTTGGATTGGCCTTTAGAAAGCTTATCCACTGTTTTAACAAGATAGTGGACCTTCTTTTCAAGATTTTCGCAATTTTCACAAACTAGAGTGTCACACTTGCAAGAGGAGTTTTTGTAAATGATTTCCAAATTTTCAAAATCCATTTTTGAATTTTCTAAATCCTCCACCAGTGCTTTTACCCTGTTTTCAAGCCAGCTATTCTTTTCTTTCAATCGATTGTTTAAGAGAGCCAATCGGTTTGCTTCTTCATGTGTTTCTTGAAAGGCTTGAAGCAATTGACCATAATTTTCAGAGTTTGAAGAGTTTGATGAACTTACACTACATGAGTCATCCTCCCTTCTGGCCATTAAGCAAAGATTGAGGCTTTTCTTATTTTGTCTTCTCTTCCTTCTTGCTTGACTCTTTGTCATTGCTTCCTTTGGTTCATGAGCAGCCTTGAGAGTCTCCCACATTTCCTTAGCAGTTTTGCACTTTGATATCCTGAAAAATTCATTAGTATCTAGTGCAGAAGCTATAATGTTTTGAGCAGACCTATCAAGCTGAGCCATCTTACATTCATCATCTGTCCATTTGGACAAAGGTTTTATAGTAAACGAATTATTCTTTTTGAACTTTGGAATGTAAGGACCATTCTCAATTGAGTCCCAAATTCTTTGATCAATTGATTCAATAAAGATTTTCATTCTTGCTTCCCAAAACTTATAATTCAATCCACAGAATAAAGGTGGTTTGTAGATTGAAGCACCTTCCTCAAAAGATAGTTTTCCAGCCATAAAAAAGATTTTAGATCAACTTGAATAACTTTCAAGAACCAAGCTCTTGATGCCAATTGTTAGGAATTATGGCTTTAAACTAGAGGGGGGGTGAATTGTTTAAAGAGGTTTTCGCAAATTTTTCCAAGCTAGAATGAATATCTTTCAGAAATCAAATGATTAAGCAATTCAGTTTGCCAAAATAGCAAGCAAAACAGCACTGCCAGGAAAACAATCGGTTGTTTCTTCGAAACAATCGGTTGTTTATACCAGCAAACAACAAACAAACTGAAATTAAAGAGTTAGGGATAGAGAGATTGTACACAGATGTTTATACTGGTTCACTCCAACCCAGAGCTACATCCAGTCTTCTCAGAAACCCTGAGGAAATCCACTAAGCAATCAACACTAGATTACTTACACACAACCAAGAAAGTGACCTTGAACACCCTCAAGAAACACACTTTCCTTGGTCAGCACACCACACTAAGAAAGCTGATCTTGATCCCCTCAAGAACACACAACTCTTCTTAGCAACAACACAAACGAATGTTCACAGAATTACAAGGATTACACTTGTTACAGAAGCAATCTGAAATCAGTACAAGAGAATCCTATCTCAGCACTTTGATCAACCAAAACTCTAAGCAATCTCCAACTCTTAGAAAAAACTTTCTCAATTCACTTAGATTCTTAAAACTCAAATCTGTTTTTCTGTATATATTCAAAGAAGATGTTTGTAATCAAATCTTAACAAACTCTTAATTGCTTTAGAAAGATTGGTCAAAGCATTTAATGACTGGAGCGTATGAATTAAAAGCATTTAAAGCTCAGTCAAAGTCAAAAACTATTTTCTGTTATAAAAACATAACAAACAATCGATTGTTTCCTCGAATCAATCGGTTGTTTTGTTACTTAACCAATTTTCACACTTCAAAACAGTTTTCAAAACACCTAAGCTTAAACAATCGGTTGTTTCAATAAAACAATCGGTTGTTTTAACTCAGTTTGAAAAAAAAACACTTTACTTTGTTTGAAAGTTGAGATGCTTGAGCTTTAGATTCAATTGAGTTACACAACTCAAACTACCCAGATCCTAACTAAACCAGCACAGCAACAGCAAGCACAGCAAAAGCTTCATCATCCTTCAAAGGATTTGGATTCTTCAAAACCTTGAACACCACTTGGTTCAACACTATTGATATAAAGTTTCATATTTAAAGTTTTTGAAAATATCTAGCTTACCCTTTTATCTTGTATCGTGGTTGTTTTTCTTAAACCTGTGATGATCGTGTATATTTGCACGGGAGCAGACGAGGTTGCAGGTAGTAGAGCTCCTCTGTGAGTGGTCGCCG
The DNA here is from genome assembly GCA_013389735.1 of Phaseolus lunatus. NCBI lineage: Eukaryota > Viridiplantae > Streptophyta > Magnoliopsida > Fabales > Fabaceae > Phaseolus > Phaseolus lunatus. The sequence goes on from CM023864.1 coordinate 23,454,951, forward strand.
GAAGGAGATCGCCTGTTTCTGTTTCTGTTAGGCGATCGCCCGTTTTCTGGTTTCTGTTAGGAGATCGCCGGTTTTGAATGCTGTGGTTTTATTTTATTTTGAAAACTCCTGTATGGAGATGTATTAAAACTTCCTCAAAAAGGGATATTATTTTGAGGCACATTTGTACTAATGGATGAATTATATTATGTATATATCTATGTTCAATTTTGATATTATTGTTTCACCTTTATTTTATTATATAAATATGACCTATATTTTGAGGGGCGTTACAACGCACATCCTCCACTTGCCATTTGACTTCTGCACCAGCACCACGTTCGCCAACCACTCGGGGTACTGGATTTCTCTGATATGTCCCGCGGCAAGGGCTTCTGCGTCTCATCGTGGATCAGCTTCCTCCTCTCTTCATTGAATTTCCTTCGCCTCTGGCTCACCGATCGCACCTTGGGATCCATCGACAGGTGGTGGCAAAGGAAATCGGGGTCGATCCCTGGCATGTCAGAAGCTGACCATGCAAAGGCGCCCATGGGCCTTTCGATCACACCGGCGATTTGTGCTCATTCTTCTGCAGCGAGCGATCCCCCCAACTTAAACTTCTTCCCCCTTATTTCCACCTCCACCCATCCCTCGGCTGGATGGGGTCTCCTTTCATTGGCGATGATCGCCCTAGCGATGCCTGACTTACGAGGAGCGATCATGCCCTCTGCTTCAGCTTCCACCTGAGTTACCTGAGAGCCCTCCAGCGTAGCATCTTCCATCACCTGATCTGCCTGTGTACCACGAACCACCGATCACTCCTCGAGCACGCCTGATGGTGGTATCGTAGTGACATGGCAGATGCTTCTCTTCTGCTTGAGGCTGTTCTCATAACAGCGCCTAGCCTCAGCCTGATCTGACTTGATGGTAATGACAGCCCTTTCCATCGACGGCAGCTTCAACTTCATGTGCCTTGTCGATGGCACTGCACCCAACCTGTTGAGCGTGGGTCTTCCCAGCAAGATATTGTATGCAGATGGGGCATTCACCACCAAGTACTTTATCTTCTCTGTGCGGGACGCCACTCCATCGGTGAACATCGTTCTCAGCTCTATGTAGCCCCGCACCTCGACCTGGTCCCCCGCGAAGCCATAAAGACACCTAACATATGGCCTCACCTGATCGGGGGACAGCTGCAGCTTGTTGAACGTCAGCCAGAACATGACGTCTGCTGAGCTTCCTTGGTCTACGAGCACCCTGTGCACTCGTCTTCCTGCTGTCACAAGGGAGATGACCACAGGATCGTTGTCGTGGGGTACAACATCCTGCAGATCAGCCCTTGTGAATGTGATATCCACCACGGGGAAATGGCTTTCATTCACTGAGTTTACAGCCATCACTGAGCGTGCGTACCTTCTTCTTTGCGACGCGGAGCACCCTCCGCCAGAGAAGCCCCCCGCGATTGTCCTCAGTTCCCCGTGCACAGGGATTTCATGTTGCTGATCACCTGCCTGGGACCCCGAAGCGCGATCACCTTGCGCCTTGTAAGGACCTAGAAACTTTAATTGGAATAAAAGTGTTATATTTAAATAATTTCAGAAGATGTTATTATTTAAAATACAAAGAGTTGGTAATAGAAGTTTCTTAGTAGTCGGACCTCGGACGTCGCCCAAGGTCTGGGGTCAGCTGGTAGAGGTCGGTCGGCTGACCATTGTATTAACCAAGTAGTCAGGTGCGATGACTTTATCGTGAGGTAATCACGTGGGTGTGCTCGAGGAAGACATGTGGATCAATAAGAGTAAAGGAAGAAAAGTGTAGCTTAGAAGTCTACGAGATCGCATTTATTGAAGATGGAGGCGATCTCCGACTTCTCTGGCACATAATCGCCTATGGTGTACATGATCGCCGAAAGTGCACTTAGTATGTGGTCAAGGTGCTGAATTAACCATAGTGGGTTCCAAAAACCACGCATATCAAGGTGTGGGTTAAGCCCCAGATACGCTGTGCATGCGAAGCTCTATGCTTGAGCATAAGAAATCGTCCTTAGTGTTGCATGCATGGGCGCAGGAGGAGTATTGCTGATCTATTCTTGGAAATGTGAAGCTACCGACGTCACCAAGCCATGTGGAGGTGATACCTTGGACGTAACATAGTGGGATGAAGAACCTTCAGCAAGGCGTGGCGATTTGTCATCAGTCATCGCCGAGGCGAGAGACATGCGGGCATCGCCAGGGCGAGAGACATGCGGGCATCGCCAGGGCGAGAGATATGCGGGCATCGCCAGGGCGAGAGACATGCGGGCATCGCCAGGGCAAGAGACATGCAGGCATCGCCAGGGCGAGAGACATGTGGGATCGCCAGGGCGAGAGACACGCGGTCATCGCCAGGGATAGACATCGGTCGTCTTCCAGAGAGAGACATCGATCGTCTTCCAGAGAGAGACATCGGTCGTCTTCCAGAGAGAGACATCGGTCGTCCTCCAAGATGAGTCATCGGTGGAAGGTTATCGCGCGATGTCATGTTTCACACAGATAAGGTGGGACCCAGGCTCCCAGCATGAGACGTCCTGCACGCGCGACATGTAGACAAAAAGGGTGTTTTAGAATAGTTAGCATCAGAGAGTTGGTATGCGCAGAAACCCACGTGGTCATACTGTTCAAGGAAGTGTGCACGCAAGCTTTCCTGCAGAGTGGGCAGGGGGCAGCGGCATTTCTGGGCAAGTTGGCTTAGTTTTAAAAACTCACTTCTGAGAGGGAGAACGTTGCTGTGGTTCAAGAGTGGCAGAGTGAGTTTACCTTCATCCTCCTCTTTTCTCTCCTTCGCGCTGCGATTCAGGCATCCTCAAGCACCAGTACAACGAGCGACGACTGCCCTTGGACACCTGGGGAATTCTCTGCGAGTTTTCCGTCAGGACGCTAGAACAGAGTTAAGGCATCTTTAAGCTTCGGTGGGTTTTGGAGTTCTTGGTGTTTTGCGCAAGTCCAGGTAAGGGAAGCTAGCATTTTCGTTTATAAAACTTTAGGCGAGTAGGTTCTGAAGTGAGGGCGATGTGGTCGCCGGTTTCATATTCTTTTTCACGATGCTCTGTTTTTATGTGTGGGGTGACGTAATCGCCGGTTTTAATGTTGTCTTCGAAATCCCCTGTTTTAGTGTCGCTTTGAACTTGTTTGAGATTGATATGTGAAATGCATGTGATATTGGAAAAATCTGAACCTTGGTGCGATTGTTGCTGTGGTTGGAATCGTTCATTTAAGTGTTGTATGGTGCATTGGGTGAATTGATGATATCTTGCTGTCCTGTGTGGACTTCATTAGCTGTCCTGTGTGGACTTCATTAGCTGTCCTATGTGGACTTCATTAGTTGTCTTGTGTGGACTTCACTTGCTGTCCTGTGTGGACTTCATTAGCTGTCCTGTGTGGACTTCCCTTGCTGTCCTGTGTGGACTTCATTAGCTGTCCTGTGTGGACTTCACTTGCTGTCCTGTGTGGACTTCATTAGCTGTCCTGTGTGGACTTCTTTAGCTGTCCTGTGTGGACTTCAGTAGCTGTCCTGTGTGGACTTCACGAGCTGTCCTGTGTGGACTTTACAGTGGTGTGGTATGTGTCTATGTGTGGTGAGTTAGTGGAAGTCTAACGTGAGAAAGAGAATTGTTGAAATTTGATAGACACTTGATGGTCTATGTGAAACAAATAACACTTGATGAAATTGTGAAGTGTGTGAAATGAATGGGAAAATTAATGGATTTTACGTGAGTGTTTTGAAATTGTTTCATCTTGATTTTAAAGTTTCATATCCAAATTCTCTTTAAAATATCTAGCTTACCCTGCGTTTTTGTTTTGTGGATGTTTTCTTAAACCTGTGATGATCGTGTATGATTTACACGGGAGCAGATGATGTTGCAGGAAGTAGAGCTCCTCAGTGAGTGGTCGCCGGAAGGAGATCGCCTGTTTCTGTTTCTGTTAGGCGATCGCCTGTTTTCTGTTTCTGATAGGAGATTGCCTGTTTTCTGTTAGGAGGTCGCCTGTTTTTCTATTTTGCTGTATTTTGTTTAAGTTTGGAAAACTGACTGGTTATGTATTAAACTCCCTGTGAGGAGAAATGTCATTATACATATATATATATATATATATATATATATATATATATATATATATATATATATATATATATATATATATATATATATATATATATATATATATATATATATACATATGTTCACTTCGATATATCGGGCGAATTTGGCGGGATGTTACACGCCTCCCGCAGGTAATCGGTCAGGAATCCTGTCTTCACTAATTCAGCAAGTTGATGCCCCAACGCCAGGCAGGTGTGGAGTGTGTGTCCATAAGCCTGATGGAATTCACACCACTCATCCTTCTTCCTTCCAAGTACCTTGTCAGTTTTCTCTGGTACTCAGAGTCTTGCAGCCACGGTAGGGATGGCGATCAGCTCCGCCAACTCTACCATGAAATCATACCTAGGGGGTTCGTTGTTCTCCCTTGCACGCCCCCTGGTCTGGTCCTTCCTGGGTGCATAGGGACGAGGCCTTTCCTGCGCCTTCTTCCCTTCCTTGGCCTCATGCACCCGCGCCTGTTGCTGCTGCTTCCCCTGACCTCCGCGCGGCTTCGACGGTGCAGCACTGCCTCTCTTCTTAGAGACCTCTGTCTCTGCTACTATGTGCGCCACCGCGTGTCGCCGAATCTCAGCGAAGGTGGCAGGGTGGCTCCTGATGAGCGATTCACTGAAAGGACCAGGCAGTACGCCTTTCTTGAATGCATGCACCAGCATGTTCTCGTCCTTGCTGGGCAATCTCACCACCTGCGCACCAAAACGGTTGAGGTAGTCCTTCAGCGACTCCCCCTGGTACTGGCACACGTCAAACAGATTGTAGGATACCACCGGTGGCACTCTGTTGACGATATACTGCTCCGTGAAGAGCTTCGAAAACTGATGGAAGGAGGTGATGTGGCCCTCTGGCAAGCTCACGAACCACTCCATAGCTATTCCGCTCAGTGTACGCATAAACATTTTGCAGTACACAGCGTCTGAGCCTCCAGACAGCATCATCTGAGTGTGGAAGGCTGTCAGATGTGCTTCTGGATCTTCCACCCCCGTGAACGACGCCTTCACTCCCACCAGGTTGGGAGGCACCACTGTGTTCATGATCTCGGGGGAGAAAGGCATAGGGAATGCTCTAGGAGGCGATGGCGGCATCGACGTCCTATCTTCGACTGCGCGCTCCTTCTGCGCCTGCAATTCCCTACGCAATTCCTCGTTTATACGGTTCAACTCTTCATTTCTACTCTGCGATGCAGTCAGCTCTGCATACATCTTCTCCTGCTCAGCTCTCGATGCCGCGACATTATCCTGCAACGCGCGCATCATCTCCATGACCTGCGCCATGGTAACAGCTCCTTCTTCAGCAGATGGCGCAGGTGTGGTTTGTCTGGTTCTTCTACTCATCTTCTCAGCAAAACCTTCGACAAAAACTCCAAGAAACTTCAAGAACTGCAATGTGGATGGGAACAAGATTCACACGGGCCCCATGGTGGGCGCCAAATGATCCTGCCGCTGACTCGAATGTGGAGGATATGCCTTGTCACTCCTTCGCCTAGCCTTCTGTAACTGTGTGTTCTACACGAACGCTCCAAGAACCTTCTCTGGAACTCCAAACGATGCCTGCAAAACAACACAGATGGCGCCTCTAGCGGCCGTTGGCACTCCCACGCTCAAGTCAGGTAACCGAACCACCAAAAACTCTCTCTGAATCTCTCTGTGAGAGTCTTGTGTCCTCTCAGATCCACTTTCTCTCTCTATCACTGAATTCTATTATCACTGTGCAACATGTGTAAAACGTGCTCACAATGACTCAGAAATGTGTGTGATGAATATTCCTCTGTAAATCTATAAAAGCTATAAAAAACTGTGTACCTTACATGACGTGGAGTGCTTTTATACCTGGGCCGTGCCTCTCTCTCAGATGGTGACACGTGGAGGCATGCAACTTACATCTAACCATACGCGTGTCACACCTGAAGGGCCTTTGCGCTTTTCTCTGTGCGCCTAAGTTATTCCCTTGTAGAGTAACTTAGCGCATTTCTTTCCTCTGAGTGAGTCGCATGCTCCCAGGAGAGCACCAGGTGTGGTTGGTCTAAACACACTCACCAGGCGCTGCATCCTGCATGCATGATCTCACCGCACAGTGCCATGCACGTAATGGGTTAAGAGAGTCATTGATCACTGACCAGTTTACTAGCTCTCTTGTACCATCCTCATGCACGACCCTACTGGCGAGCAGCTCTTCTTCTTCTGGTTTGGAATCATGCGAGGTGCATGTGTAACGCTCTCGCTGGGAGCCTGTGTCCTAGTTTAACTACGTGTAGCAAGAAACCCCGATGACCATGCACCGATGACTGATCGGTGCTTCATTACTTCTCGCGCTCTGTTTCCAGGCACTCATCTAGGCACTGATCTGAGGGTTGTGGTCACTCGGTAACTGACCACCGATCACCGTTCTGAGTGATCTCCTCCCTGATTCACCTGCTATCTTATTCCACGTGTCACCCTGTGAATGGTCCACGTGGTCATCTGCTACGGTCATCATCGACTACCGATGACCGACCGGATCAATAAGTTTGCTTCACCACTCACATATATAGATCGAGTGAAGAAACTAACTATGTTATTTGCAGGAGTTCTAAATTCGAGGACGAATTCTTTCCAACCTGGGGGGCATGATACAAACCAAAGCAACTAGCAGATGACTAAGGACACATCAAACATTTCACAAAAAGGTCAGTCATCTCAATATACAAAGTCGGACCCCACCAAACCTCAAGAGAGCATCAGCAAAAGAAGCACTAGTTATAAACCAAAATATCATAAATTCTTCCTTCTTGTTTTTCCATAAGAGAAAATTATGAAAATAAATTGGGCTCACTTCGGGGGTCCAAAATAGCAAAAGTAGCCTAGAATAGCTGCATATAGCATAATAGGGGGTGTAGTTATCATTTTAGCTTGTTTCTAGCCCTTTTGGAAGGTTTTCTGACCTAGTTTCTAGAAGGACAAGCCTAAGATGCGGGATTGACTTAATCAAACCCTAAGGCTACCCATTTTTTCCCTTTTCCCATCCTACCCCTCTTGCTTGTTTTCCAAGGCTCCTTCACCTATAAATAGGAGGCCTACCTAGTGTATTTTACAAGTTGAAATTGAAGTAGAGTTACTCTGAACAAATATTGTGTGAGCTTGAGTGAGTGTTATCTCCTCTTCTTTGGTCTTATCTTGATGAGAATGAAGCTCTCAAGTGGCGGCCTAGCACTTATCTTGGTGGTTTCCACACACCAAGTGGCGTGATCATCTCCACCACCTCCATAAGTTTACTCATTCCATTTCCTTCCATTTATGTTCTTGTCTCTTTTGCTCTTATTTGTTGCTCTCGGTTTTGGGCTCATTATTATGAGTTTGGTTCATCATTTGGTTGGCCTTGATCACCATTGATGTTTCCTAGTTTCCTTTCTTCAATTTTGCAATTGCATCTCATCCTCACTATATCTTGTTTTTTCATCTTTGCCTCTATGAAGTGAACCTTGACACTTACTTAACCACTTGGTTAAGTTTGTGTCCAGTAGGAATCTTCCTTAGGTCCTCACCTTTAATTGCTAAAATCTCAATCCTAAAGTAAAGTGTCACCTTAAATGAAAACATCTAAAATTCAACTCACATCATGCTCTTAACACCTACTTAACCACTTGGTTAAGTTAGTGTCCAGTGAGAATTTTCCTGAGGTCATCACCATTAATTCCTAAAATCTCAATCCTAAAGTAAAGTGTCACCTTAAATGAAAACATTAAAAATTCAACTCACAGCATACCTCAACATTTTCCTTGTCAACCCTAGTCTCTATTGGTTGGCTTTCTCTCCTAGTTCTTCTAGGTGTAGGTTGATAATAGTCAATGATTCTAAGGCTCTCTTTCTTAGCATGAGAGTCACTAGACCTAGAACTAGATGCATGTGAAGATTTTTTTTAATTTTTTATGTATTCATCTTTTTCTCTAACAATCTTCAATTCTTCTTCTTTAAGTGCAAGATGGGCATCTCTTTCTTTCTTTTCTTCTATGATTTGAGTCTCATGTTGCAATTGTCTTAGTGATAGTGATTGAAAATCTCTAGCCAATTGTTTCAAAAGAGATTTTGTAGATTTCCTATCACTTTCACTATGACTTGAAGAATGAGTTGACATGTTTAGAGTTATGTGCTAAAAGTAATTCCCAAAAAGAAAGATGGATGGAGTGAAGTAGGTAATTTCCCAAGAAAGGGATGTGGATCACTAGGATCTCTTAAGTACCAAGCCTTTCCTTGCCAGATAGTACCCCCAACACTTTCACAAACCTTGCTCTAAGAAATTTACTTAGAGCACAATCAAAGATGAAAACAAAATTTTATGCAAGAAATATACAAAGCAATAAAAACAATTGAAAGAAATTGCTAATTAGAAAGCTTTTAAACTAGGCGTTTCCTAAGGTGAGGCTTCTTGGCACTTTGAACCTTGAAGACACACTCACCGAGTAAAGCGAATTTTAATCCACTAATTAATCAAACTTTTGCAAATTACAACTCAAAGAAATACAAAGAAAATTAGATCAACAATTTTGATGCACAAAAAATTAAAGGCCTATTCTATGCACTCTTATAGTTGTAGCTTCCTTTATGTATATTTTTGAGTAAATTTGTTGTTGTCCCTTGTTATGCCTCCTTAGGATATTCAACCTTAGATATTCAGTTTTCTCCTCTTTAGTGATGTAGCTTACACCAAAATTTCAGCTCCATAACTCACCAAAGCACTAAAGATCACTTCCACCAAGAGAGGTCAAACAATTTTAAAGCAACAAAACTCAAATTTAAAATGGAGAACTACTTCAAATGGAATTTGTATTTGACATGACTTGAAAGAGTGGTCAAGAAATTGACATGCAAAAAATTAAGGTACACGAAGAAAAGGTAGCACACAAAACGGAATCCTAGAGAATAGCACTAGAATAGATGAATAAAACCAAAACAACACTACAAATTCTCTTTTTTTTGTGTAATATTTTCACAACTTCCCGAATTTATGCTAGAAAAAATACTTTAAATTTGAATTTGAAATTTCAACCATAAACACTTTAATGTTTAATCTCAAATTTGGCACTGGAATTTTACAAAAATAGTGTGCCAAATAATTTCAATAACTTTTTCAATTTCACTGCCAATTCAAATTTTCCAAAGTCAGATTGTTTTGCACTCTGTCCGTTTTTCATTTACCATTTGTTTTCTATTTTGAATTTTGACATACTTCTTTTTTTTCACTTTTTCTTAACACATCAAGTTGCTCAAATACATATTTTCATAATTTTTCACCAACAAAATTAATTTTTATAAACGATTCAAGCCTGCACAAAAACTGTGAAACAGAGGAAAACCTATACTGGAATTAAAAACAGCATTGAAACTTCAAAAACATAATAGAATTGGATGGAAAAATGAACTTGTATGAAACTAACAAGAAGTATGAAATCAAATGTGGAAAAATAAAAAGACACCAAAGCTCAAATTCAGAATATATCTTGTACAAGCAACCAAAATTAACAATAAAAGTACTACATAGAATTTATAACCATTTTGGATGAACATGACTTTGACAGAACTTGAATTGATTCAAAAAATTAAAATGACTCAAATACCAAACAGTTTGCAACGATTTAATTATCAAGAAGACTCAATTAAAATAAAACAAAAAACAAAACAAAACAGTTTACTCAATTGAACCTAAAACAATGTAAAACTGGAATGTTCAAAATAATTGAACTCAAAATTACCGAACAAAATTGTTCTCACCGGTTGACTCAATCACTCTTAACTTCAAGGGCAAGTGGTGGCTCCTCATATTTCAGGTGGTTTCTGTGCTCTCAAGAGTGGCTCCGTTGAAACAAAGGGGGCCCTACCTGTTGACTACACACTGACAATCAAGTCAATGCTAGATTAGAAAACAATGAGTAAGTAAAATAGTTCAAGCTTAGAATTGCATACCTTTCTAGGGTTCCTACCACCCTTTTTTATAAGTTGAGTTCTTGCCAATTGACTTTTCTGTCGGTTGACTCTAACGACAATCTCGCACCCTCTTCTTCCTTCTTAGGTTGATGCTTCACTAGATCGAAACACTTTGTACCTGCAAAGACAAAGGGGCACCCTAGAGGCCGTTTGCACTCTGACGCTCAAGTCAATACTAGGGCAAAGACACAGTGTGTATGTGTGTAAAAGTTCTAGTCTCAAAAGCTGCGTACCTTTTGAGGTTTTTTACTGCCCTTTATATAGTCTAGGGTTTCCTCTATTACCATTACCTGCATTTAGGGTTTCTAGAGGAATGTCGTTGCGCCACTATTACCCAGTCTTAGTGTAATCTAGCACGTCAGGTCCCTCTTACTAAAGTGCAACCTCTAACAGAATGGCCACCCAGGTACCAACTCGTGCACCTAATCTCTAGAGCCATCTGTCCTGGGGGTTCCCTAACTATTCATGTGCCATGCATGCAGCTTCTCTTGGAAACCCTAACCATGACGGGTATTCATGACTTCCAAGACTCTACGCCTACTAGTGCCCTTCACACCACACGCATGGGTACTTTGTGACTTAGGCTTCCCCCTATCTCTAGGTGTTTTACTGGTAACTGGTATTGTTCTTGGGACCCACCTTCCACGGTCTAGTTCAACTGTTCGAAACACCAAAGGCCGATGTCACATCATCCTACTCTGTTGCCGAGGAGACATCGTCCTACTTTGTGATGAGGACACATCATCCTACTCTGGTGGTTGACATACTGATAACTAGTCAGCACACTGGCCCATGCCGTTCATGGGGCCTAGCCCACGTGGCTCTGGCCCACGCTACTTGTGGGGCCCAGCTCACGTGGCTCACAATTACTAGCTGTTCTCGGTGTCTGAGGATTGGTTGGTACACAATGATGTAGCCTAGCTTGAGTGCTTTCTTCCATAAGCTAAAAACGAATTTGAAGGTGGTGGAAGCTATGGTTGAAGACGTGCAAGAAGCTCCTAGGAGTTGTGGTTTCCTTGAAGGTGAAGTGTTAGGTGTGAAGAGTGAGTGGTGAGGCTATCTCACTTGACTAGATGAATAATGAAGACTAAAGGTATCTATCCTAGAGGTAGGAGACAAGAGTGATAATTGGAATGAAGTTGGCAGCAATTTCACTCAAATTAATCTTGAGAAATACATGAGCCAAGCCCTCTTATTCATAGTGTTTAGAGGGATGAAAATTCAAATGAAATTGGAGGGAGATTCAAATGAATCCCATTTGAAAAAGTGGCGCCTAATTCTTAAGAGCACATGTAGCTCATGAAACTTATTTAACATGTGCTGTAAAACATTTAGCACATGTAAAATATGTATCATGTGTGCAGTACATTTAACTCATGGCACATGTGTTAAATATGTGCTCTCTTGACCAACCTAGGTTTAATTTAGGAGTTTTAGAAACCCTAATTAAACCTAGGTTGGTTTTAGGTGCCAAAATTAATTCTAAGAAAAATTACAAATAATTTTCCTATTCTAATTTTGACAAGAAAAATAAAATCTACTTCTACACTAAGCTTATGGCATTTGTAACATGTAGAGAAAGGTCTCTCTGCCATCAGTAGCATTATCCCAATCCTCTTGTATTCTTCTTGGTGTAAGGACCTGAAATTTATTGGAATGAAAGAGTATGTTTTAAGTAAATTCTAAGTATGTTTTATCTAAGTTAAAAAGGAAGGAAAGTGTAGTCTAGAAAAAAAAAACTATAAGAGTTCCTTGTTTATACATCATCGCCGGTCGCCTAGACTACACGTCGTCGCCAGGGCGCGATGCATGCGGGCATCATCAGGGGGGGGTGAGACATCGGTCGTTCGCCAGGAAGAGGTCATCAGTGGTTTGTCCTCGCGCGAGAGGTCATCAGCGGTTTGTCTTCGCGCGAGAGGTCATCAGTGGTTTGTCCTCGCGCGAGAGGTCATCAGCGGTTTGTCTTCGCGCGAGAGGTCATCAGTGGTTTGTCCTCGCGCGAGAGGTCATCGGTGGTTTGTCTTCGTGCGAGGTCATCGGTGGTTCGTCTTCGCGCTGGTAGCCATCGGCGAAAGGTCATCGCGCGGCGCTTAGTTACACACCGAGAACGTAGGACCTAGACTCCCAGTAAGAGACGTTCTGCACACGCGCCACGTAGACGAAAAGGTGGTTCAGAATAGTGACCTCATAGCGTAGCCTGCACAGAGGCATGCTTAGTAGTACTGTGCAGGGAAGCGTACACGCAAACTTCCCTGCAGAGTGGGTGGTGGCAGCTGCTTTTGGAGGGATAAGTTGGTTTAAGTTACTGAAATCCACTACTGAAGAGGAAGAAAACGTTGTTGTAGTCGAAGAGAGAAAGAGTGAGTTCCCTCCTCCGCGTTGCGATTTCAGCCTCTCCACACAAGAGTACGACGAGAAGCAACACCATTGGAGCACTTGGGTAGTCCTCTACAAGTTCTTCAGACCAGACGCGAAAAACAGAGCCAAGGTATTCTGCAAGCTTCGTTGGATTTCGAAGCTCCTGGTGGTTGCGCAAGTCCAGGTAAGGGAAGCTAGCCTTCATCTTTACTACGAGCCATAGTTGAACCATTTCTGAAGTGTGGGCGACGTGGTCGCCGTTTTCGCTTTCGTCTTCGTGAAATGCTCTGTGTTGTGTGCTTGGGCGACGTGGTCGCCTGTTTTAATATACAGCCTTCGAAATACCATATTTTGAACTAGATCGCCGGTTTTGGCGCTGTTTTGCGAACTCCTTGTGTTTGATGTTGTTTTGAGAACTGCTTGAGATTTACATGAGATATTCGAAAATATGAATCCTTTGAAATGGCTATTGCTGTGATTGAAATCATTCTTTTAAGTGTGGCATGATGTCTTTGAATGCTGTGAATGTGGGATCGAGGCATAGTATTTTCAGGAAAGAAAATACCGTGTAAGATCTTGTGGTAGGTGCATTGATCGGTGATTCCTAAGGGGATATCCTGACTCTGCTGAGGTAATGGAATCACGTAGAGGAAGTTACTCAGTTGTTGAGAGTCGAAGGAGGTCTATATGATGGGCGTCTCGTGTGAAAAAGAACGAGCTCCGTCTGTCCTATGGATTAACCCTGTCATACCAGGAGAACTATGGTAACATTGAGATGATATATGCGCATGCTGTGTGGATTCACAGCGACCCTGTGTGGATTTCACAGTGGTGTGGTATGACAGGTGCAGATCTCTGAGTCTAATCAATGCACGAGTCAATCCGGAAGTAGTGTCAAGTGTCTTGTGTGGTGAGTCAGTGGAAAGTCTGACATGTGAAATGAGAAACTTGAATATTGATAGACACTTGATGCTGTATTGTGAAATGGAATGACTATGGGTGAATGTTGTGAAGTTTGTGATTTTGGGCGATCAGCTGAATGCTATGAGCAGCTCTACGTTTTACATGGATATTTTGGAACTTGGTTTACTTGGATTTTCATGTTCTTGATTTAAACTTCTTTTAAATTATCTAGCTTACCCTTTTATTGTTATTGTGGTTGTTTTCTCAAAACTGTGATGATCGTGTAATTGTTACACGGGAGCAGATGATCTTCCAGGAAGAAGAGCTCTCTAGTGAGTGGTCGCCGGGGAAAGAGATCGCCTATTTCCACCTCTCGGTGGTGATCGCCGGTTTTCGTGTCCTGATAGAAGATCGCCCGTTTTGAGGTCTTCTGTTTGGGATCGCCGTTTTATGTTGGAGATCGCCGTTTTTTTGTGAGACCGCCGGTCTTACTGTATTTCATTTATTTTCGTTAAACCTTGAAAACATTTGATTTGGTTATGTATTAAACTCCCTAAGAGGAGTAACTTCATTTCTGATATATATACATATTATCTTGTACTCTTCAATATTATTTGGTTACACTTAATTTCATTATACATGTATGTATGTATTATTTTGGCGGGATGTTACATTAATGGTATCAGAGCAGTTCGCCTTAGGATGACCTGAGGGCTGTGGATCCATTGTGTTTCTTCTGCTCATAAAATTTATTTGAGTTTTAAATAACCACTATAGTGGAAGGTTTTCAAACGTTTTAGTTTTGAACTCTTGCGTGTGCTTGGGTGAACGTGTGCCTAACTGAAAATCTTAGTATTAAGAATAAGAAGGTCTTGATAAAGTGGTGAGGGTGCACACTCATAACTGGATCAAGATAATTCTTAATCTTAATTCCAAAGGTTTGATGTTTAGCCTACATTGAATTCTGGTGTGATTTTTGAGTGTTCTTGAATTTGACTGAGGTGGTAGTTTGGACTGATGTTTGCACACCAGTAACTGTTCTGGTGTTTTGTGTGAAGTTATAAGTGTTATGATTCTGTTGATGAACTCAAATTCTAGATGACTTTGAGATGCTGACCTTTGTAAGGTCTAGCTGTTACCCCTTGAATGAATTGATTCTTATCGATTTCATTCTTATAGTTGTAGGGAATATAGAAGTCAATAGATTCAGAAGATGGCACGTAGACCTGCTACCCCACCCCAACCTTCCTCAGAGATGAGTCAGATCGCCAAGGCCATCGAGATGATGGCGACTGCCATTCAGCAGCAGAATGCGGCGATGGCTCAGAACCATCAAGCCACAATGCAGCACTGGGAAACTGCCCGATCTGCTGAGACAAACTCCCACGTCGGTCAGCCCCAAGAACAGATGGGACTGGCCGAGTTCATGAGGCACAACCCACCTAAGTTCAGTGGGAATGCTACCCCTGACCAGGCAGATCAGTGGGTCAGGGAGGTGGAGAAAATCTTTAGGGCGACCTCCTGCCCTGAAGAGAAGAAGCTGTTGTTTGCCACGTATCTGCTATCAGGAGAAGCTGAGTTCTGGTGGATGGGAGCTCAGCAGATGATGGAGGCCCGAGAGGATGTTCTGGATTGGGAGAGCTTCAGGGTGAAGTTCTTGGAGAAATACTTCCCAGACAGCGCCAAGTTTGCAAGGGAAGCTGAGTTCTTAAAGTTGGAGCAGGGGGACATGTCAGTAAACGCCTATGCTGCCCGTTTTGAGTACCTCGCTCGGTTCTATACCCAGGCGACCTCCGAGGCCTGGAGGTGTAGGAAGTTCGAGGAAGGGCTGAAGCATGGGCTGAAGAAGACCATAGCCCCGATGTGCATCAGGGAGTTCCACGCCTTAGTGGAGAAGGCGAAGATGGTGGAGACCCTGGAAAAGGGTGAGTCTCGGGTGATCAGGTCACACCCAGGAGGTCCTTCCAGTGGGAGAGCTAAGGCACAGCACCCACAAAGCAAACCCTATGCGAGACCTCCATCACATCGGGCAGGAGCAGCACCTCCCCAGTTCCAACAGCAACAACCTTGGAAACCTAAGTGTCTTCACTGTGGTGGACCACACGCCTCCAATGCTTGTTTCAAGAAGACTTCAGAGAGGAAATGTTTCGTCTGCCAAAGGACAGGGCACGTTGCTAGAGAGTGCCCTAGCAGGAATGGGGCGACCCAACCCAGTGGCTCCCAACAGTTGAGAAACGAGGGCGGCAGACCTCAGGCAACAGGGAGGGTGTTCGCCATGTCTGGAGCAGAGGCAGCTCAGTCAGGTAACCTCATCCAAGGTGTTTGTTTTATTGCTGGTAGAGGTGTAAGGGCCTTGTTTGATTCTGGAGCGACACACTCCTTTGTGTCAAGCCTGTGTGTAGCCGAGTTGGGCCTCCTAGTGAAGGAGTTACCTTTTGAGCTGTTGGTCTCTACACCTGCATCAGGACAGGTGTCGACCTCTACAGTGTGCCCTGAATGTCCAGTGATTGTAGAAGGACGCAGATTCAAGGTGAACTTGATCTGCCTACCTCTTCAGGACCTGGATGTCATCCTGGGAATGGATTGGTTAGCTGCCAATCACGTTCTCATAGACTGTGGTAGGCAGAAGGTAGCGTTTCCAGACCCCCAAGAACCGGATGTGTTGTCAGTTCAACAAGGGCGATCAGAGCTGGAAGGAGAGGCGAGGTGCTTCGTAGTGCTCGCCCGGTTGGAAGTGGAGAATAAAGGGGACGTAAACAGGATACAAGTGGTGAAAGATTTCACAGATGTATTCCCAGAAGAGGTGCCTGGGTTACCCCCTAAGAGAGAAGTGGAATTCTCTATTGACTTGGTACCTGGAGCTGGACCAGTGTCAATGGCACCTTACAGGATGGCACCAGCCGAGTTAGTGGAGTTAAAGAAGCAAGTGGAAGAGTTGCTGGAGAAGCAGTTCATCAGACCCAGCGTATCTCCATGGGGAGCTCCAGTGCTCCTAGTCAAGAAGAAGGATGGAGGGTCTCGGCTGTGTATAGACTACAGGCAATTGAACAAATTGACCATCAAGAACAAGTACCCCCTACCTCGGATTGATGATTTGATGGACCAAATTCATGGGGCCTCGGTGTTCTCCAAGATTGACCTGAGATCGGGGTATCACCAAATCTTGGTAAAAGCTGAAGATGTTCAGAAGACAGCTTTTAGGTCTCGATATGGGCACTACGAGTATGTAGTGATGCCATTTGGAGTCACCAATGCTCCAGCTCTATTCATGGACTACATGAATAGGATCTTTCGCCCTTTCTTGGATAAGTTTGTGGTGGTCTTCATAGATGACATCCTCATTTATTCAAGGACCGAGGAAGAGCATGAGGAACACCTGAGGACAGTATTGGAAATACTGAGGGAGAAGCAGCTCTATGCCAAGTTCTCTAAGTGTGAGTTCTGGCTAAGGGAAGTCAACTTCTTAGGACACGTGATATCTGCCCAGGGGATCTCGGTAGATCCAGCCAAGGTAGAGGCAGTGCTGCAATGGGAACGTCCTAAGACAGTGACTGAGATAAGGAGCTTTGTGGGGTTGGCGGGCTACTATCGGAGGTTTATTGAGGATTTTTCCAAAGTAGTGGCTCCTTTAACACAACTGACCCGCAAGGACCAACCCTTTGCTTGGACCGACCGATGTGAGCAGAGCTTCAGGGAACTAAAGGAGAGGTTGACCAGTGCTCCAGTGCTGGTGATTCCAGAAGTAGGAAGACCTTTTGATGTCTTCTGTGATGCCTCACATCAAGGCTTGGGATGCGTCTTGATGCAAGAGAAGAGAGTGGTTGCATATGCTTCAAGGCAACTCAAGGTGCATGAGAGAAACTACCCTACTCATGATTTGGAGTTGGCAGCGGTAGTGTTTGCCTTGAAGATCTGGAGGCATTATCTTTATGGAGCTCGGTTCCAGGTATTCAGTGACCACAAGAGCTTGAAGTACCTATGCGATCAGAAGGAACTAAACATGAGACAAAGAAGGTGGATGGAATTCCTAAAGGACTACGACTTTCAACTCATGTATCACCCAGGGAAGGCCAATGTAGTGGCAGATGCCTTGAGTAGGAAGTCTATACAAGTCGCCACCATGATGATGGAAGAGCAGAAACTGATCGAACAGTTCAGAGACTTAAACCTTGGAGTGGAATTTCACGTGAATCACATTAGTTGTAGTAAGCTGACTATAACTAATGACTTCCTTGGGATGTTGAAGGATAAACAATTGGAGGACCCTAGCCTGAAGCGCACTGTGGAGTCACTAGTGACAGATCAGGCGAGAGGCTTTGAGATGGGAGATGATGGGATCTTGAGGTTTGATGGCAGAATTTACATACCTGCAAATGATGAGTTGAAGAAGATGATCCTAGAGGAAGGTCATAAGAGCCGCCTCAACCTTCACCCAGGCATGAACAAGATGTACCATGACTTGAAGGAGTCATTTTGGTGGTCAGGCATGAAGAGGGACGTCGCCCAGTACGTGGCAACCTGCTTAACGTGTCAAAAGGCGAAGGTAGAGCATCAAAGACCTGGCGGGCTGTTGCAGCAACTGGATATCCCCGAGTGGAAGTGGGACAGCATTGCCATGGATTTTGTCACCCATTTACCCAGATCGGTAAAGGGTCATGATGCAATCTGGGTCATCATTGATAGGCTGACGAAGAGTGCCCACTTCCTCCCAGTAAATATGAAGATGCCCATGGCCAAGTTGGCACAGCTGTACATCAAGGAGATTGTGAGGTTGCATGGAGTGCCTTCCAGCATCATTTCAGATAGAGATCCCAGGTTCACTTCACGGTTTTAGCAGACCTTGCAAGAGTGTTTGGGAACCAAGTTGAGGATGAGCTCTGCATATCATCCCCAAACAGATGGTCAGTCAGAGAGGACGATCCAATCTTTGGAAGATCTGCTGAGGGCATGCGTTTTGGATCAATTGGGAGGTTGGGAGGAGGTGTTGCCACTAGTGGAGTTTACCTATAACAATAGCTACCACGCCAGCATTGGGATGGCACCATATGAAGCCCTGTATGGGAGGAAATGCAGAACTCCCTTATGTTGGTACCAGGAGGGCGAGGCAGTCTTGGTTGGGCCAGAGTTGATTCAGCAGACAACCGAGAAGGTGAAGCAGATACAAAGCAGAATGAAAGCCTCTCAGAGTAGGCAGAAGTCCTATGCAGATCAGAGGAGAAAGCCTTTGGAGTTTGCTGCTGGAGATCACGTGTTCATGAAAGTGACACCAACCAAGGGTGTAGGGCGGGCGATCAGGTCAAAGAAGTTGTCCCCTAAGTTCGTGGGACCATATCAGATCTTAAGAAGGATTGGCCCAGTGGCGTATGAGATCGCCCTACCTCCCCA
The DNA here is from genome assembly GCA_013389735.1 of Phaseolus lunatus. NCBI lineage: Eukaryota > Viridiplantae > Streptophyta > Magnoliopsida > Fabales > Fabaceae > Phaseolus > Phaseolus lunatus. The sequence continues at coordinate 23,473,665 of CM023864.1, forward strand.
TCTGGTGAATCTGCACAATGTGTTTCACGTGTCACAGCTGAGGAAGTACATGGCAGACCCTAGTCATGTGCTGGATGTAGACGACGTGCAGATTAGGGATGACTTGTCCTTTGAAGCCAAACCAGTCAGGATTGACGATCGGCAATGTAAACAGCTCAGGGGCAAGACCATCGACATGGTGAAAGTGGTGTGGGATGAGAAATCGGGGGATTCTACTTGGGAGTTAGAAGAACCCATGAGGGAGGCTTATCCATACCTCTTTTCCTTGTAATCCAATTTTCGAGGATGAAAATTTTTGTTGTTGGGGAGAATGTAAGGACCTGAAATTTATTGGAATGAAAGAGTATGTTTTAAGTAAATTCTAAGTATGTTTTATCTAAGTTAAAAAGGAAGGAAAGTGTAGTCTAGAAAAAAAAAACTATAAGAGTTCCTTGTTTATACATCATCGCCGGTCGCCTAGACTACACGTTGTAACATCCCGCAAAATAAAACCATACATACATGTATAATGAAAATAAAGGTAAACAAATAATATTGAAGAGTACATGATATTATATATATAAGAAATGAAGTTGCTCCTCTTAGGGAGTTAAATACATGACCAGGTCCAATGTTTTCAAAATTTAAAACGAAATTCAACCAAATACAACAAGACCAGCGATCTCCATTCATGAACCGGCGATCTGTAACAGAAGGCCCAAAACAGCCGATCTGCTATCAGGACAGAAAAACAGGCGATCACCCGATGGAGGCATAAACCGGCGATCACCCGATAGAGACGGAAATAGGCGATCTCCTTCCGGCGACCACTCACTGAGGAGCTCTACTCCCTGGAAGATCATCTGCTCCCGTGTAAAATACACGATCATCACAGTTTTTAAGAGAAAACAGCCACAGAGCAATACAAAATAAAGGGTAAGCTAGATATTTTTAAAGAGAACTTAGATATGAAACTTTAAAATCAAGATAAAACAAATTAAAGACACCCACGTAAACCATCAATTAAAACACATATTGCACAATTCCTCAAAGGTCGTTAAAATCACAAAATTCCATCAAGTGTCTATCAATTTTCAATGTTTCTCATTTCTCACGTCAGACTTCCACTGACTCACCATGCAAGACACTTGACACTACTTCCGGAAGACTCGTGCGTTGAACTTAGCATCCAGAGACGTGCACCTGTCATACTTCATTGGCTGTAATGTTCCCACAGCCATGCGCATCAACACAAACTCGTTCTTATTTCATCACTCTCACAGTATGACAGGGTTAATCCATACAATAGGCCGAGCTCGTTCTTTTTCACACGACTCACCCATTCATATGAACCTCCTTCGACTCTCACCAACTGGATAACTTCTTCGATGTGATTCCATTATCTCAGCAGAGTCAGGATCGCCTCATTCACAGGATACTCACAGATCAATACACTTCACAACCAAATCTCAACACGGTATTTCCTTTCCTGAAAATACTATGTCTTGATCCACATTCACGACATTCCACACATCATACCACTCAAAAGAATGATTCCAACTACAGCAACAGTCATTTCAAAGGTTCATATTCTCGAATATCACATGTATTTCACATTTAAATCTCAAACAGCTTCAAACAACATCAAAAACAGGGAAGTTCGAAATCTGTATTTAAAACCGGCGACCACGTAGCCCAACCACATAGAACAGAGCATTGCGAAAAGAAACATGAAACCGGCGACCACGTCGCCCTCACTTCAGCAACAGCTAATCTATGACTTGTATTGAAAATGAAGGCTAGCTTCCCTTACCTGGACTTGCGCAAACACCTAGAGTTCCGAAACCCAACAAAGCTTGAAGAACGCCTTGGCTCTGTTTTTGCGTCTGGTTGAAGGACTTGCAGAGGACTGCCCAGGTGCTCTAATGGTGGCTGTCGCTCGTCGTACTCTCGTGTGAAGGTGCTAGAATCGCAGCGCGAAGGAGGCAACTGGAGGAGAAGGGAGGTAACTCACTCTTTCTCTCTTTGAAGGCTGCAACGTTTCTTCCTCTCAGCAGTGGGTTTTCTGCATCTTAAACCAACTTATCCACCAAAAGCAGCTGCCACCACCCACTCTGCAGAGAAGTCTGAGAACCACTGCCCTGAACAGTACGACCACTGTTGCCTCTGGTGCATGCCAACCACTACTCTGAACAGTACTGCCACTGTTGTCGCTTGTGCATGCCAGCCACTGCTCTGAACAGTACGACCGCGAGTGTCTCCCGCGCATGCCAACATTCTGATGTCACTATTCTGAACCACCCTTTTTGTCTACGTGGCGTGCGTGCATTACGCTTCATGCTGGGAGTCTGGGTCTTACCTTCTCGGTGTGAAACTCGACGTCGCTCGATAGCTTTCCACTGCTGACTCATCCTGGCGAACGACCGATGTCCCCTTCGCCCTGGAAGACGACCGATGTCTTCCTCTGGGAGACAACCGATGTCTTCCCTGGCGACGCCCTCATAACTCTCGCGCCTTGGCCACGTCCACATGCCTCGCGCCCCGGGCAATGCCCGCGTGCCTCGCGCCCGCGCGATGCCCGCATGCCTCTCGCGCCCGCGCGATGCCTGCATGCCTCTCGCGCCCGCGCGATGCCTGCATGCCTCTCGCGCCCGCGCGATGCCTGCATGCCTCTCGCGCCCGCACGATGCCTGCATGCCTCTCACGCCCGCGCGATGCCTGCATGCCTCTCGCGCCCGCGCGATGCCTGCATGCCTCTCACGCCCGCGCGATGTCCACCTGGCGCTCATGTATAGCAGGCGACCGGCGACCTCGTAACCTTCTAAACTTAACTTTTTCCTCCCTTTCTATTCTAAATAAAAACATACTTAGAATTCATTTAAAATATAACTCTTTTATTCCAATTTAATTTTTCAGGTCCTTACACACGTCGTCGCCAGGGCGCGATGCATGCGGGCATCATCAGGGGGGGGTGAGACATCGGTCGTTCGCCAGGAAGAGGTCATCAGTGGTTTGTCCTCGCGCGAGAGGTCATCAGCGGTTTGTCTTCGCGCGAGAGGTCATCAGTGGTTTGTCCTCGCGCGAGAGGTCATCAGCGGTTTGTCTTCGCGCGAGAGGTCATCAGTGGTTTGTCCTCGCGCGAGAGGTCATCGGTGGTTTGTCTTCGTGCGAGGTCATCGGTGGTTCGTCTTCGCGCTGGTAGCCATCGGCGAAAGGTCATCGCGCGGCGCTTAGTTACACACCGAGAACGTAGGACCTAGACTCCCAGCAAGAGACGTTCTGCACGCGCGCCACGTAGACGAAAAGGTGGTTCAGAATAGTGACCTCATAGCGTAGCCTGCACAGAGGCATGCTTAGTAGTACTGTGCAGGGAAGCGTACACGCAAACTTCCCTGCAGAGTGGGTGGTGGCAGCTGCTTTTGGAGGGATAAGTTGGTTTAAGTTACTGAAATCCACTACTGAAGAGGAAGAAAACGTTGTTGTAGTCGAAGAGAGAAAGAGTGAGTTCCCTCCTCCGCGTTGCGATTTCAGCCTCTCCACACAAGAGTACGACGAGAAGCAACACCATTGGAGCACTTGGGTAGTCCTCTGCAAGTTCTTCAGACCAGACGCGAAAAACAGAGCCAAGGTATTCTGCAAGCTTCGTTGGATTTCGAAGCTCCTGGTGGTTGCGCAAGTCCAGGTAAGGGAAGCTAGCCTTCATCTTTACTACGAGCCATAGTTGAACCATTTCTGAAGTGTGGGCGACGTGGTCGCCGTTTTCGCTTTCGTCTTCGTGAAATGCTCTGTGTTGTGTGCTTGGGCGACGTGGTCGCCTGTTTTAATATACAGCCTTCGAAATACCATATTTTGAACTAGATCGCCGGTTTTGGCGCTGTTTTGCGAACTCCTTGTGTTTGATGTTGTTTTGAGAACTGCTTGAGATTTACATGAGATATTCGAAAATATGAATCCTTTGAAATGGCTATTGCTGTGATTGAAATCATTCTTTTAAGTGTGGCATGATGTCTTTGAATGCTGTGAATGTGGGATCGAGGCATAGTATTTTCAGGAAAGAAAATACCGTGTAAGATCTTGTGGTAGGTGCATTGATCGGTGATTCCTAAGGGGATATCCTGACTCTGCTGAGGTAATGGAATCACGTAGAGGAAGTTACTCAGTTGTTGAGAGTCGAAGGAGGTCTATATGATGGGCGTCTCGTGTGAAAAAGAACGAGCTCCGTCTGTCCTATGGATTAACCCTGTCATACCAGGAGAACTATGGTAACATTGAGATGATATATGCGCATGCTGTGTGGATTCACAGCGACCCTGTGTGGATTTCACAGTGGTGTGGTATGACAGGTGCAGATCTCTGAGTCTAATCAACGCACGAGTCAATCCGGAAGTAGTGTCAAGTGTCTTGTGTGGTGAGTCAGTGGAAAGTCTGACATGTGAAATGAGAAACTTGAATATTGATAGACACTTGATGCTGTATTGTGAAATGGAATGACTATGGGTGAATGTTGTGAAGTTTGTGATTTTGGGCGATCAGCTGAATGCTATGAGCAGCTCTACGTTTTACATGGATAGTTTGGAACTTGGTTTACTTGGATTTTCATGTTCTTGATTTAAACTTCTTTTAAATTATCTAGCTTACCCTTTTATCTGTTATTGTGGTTGTTTTCTCAAAACTGTGATGATCGTGTAATTGTTACACGGGAGCAGATGATCTTCCAGGAAGAAGAGCTCTCTAGTGAGTGGTCGCCGGGGAAAGAGATCGCCTATTTCCACCTCTCGGTGGTGATCGCCGGTTTTCGTGTCCTGATAGAAGATCGCCCGTTTTGAGGTCTTCTGTTTGGGATCGCCGTTTTATGTTGGAGATCGCCGTTTTTTTGTGAGACCGCCGGTCTTACTGTATTTCATTTATTTTCGTTAAACCTTGAAAACATTTGATTTGGTTATGTATTAAACTCCCTAAGAGGAGTAACTTCATTTCTGATATATATACATATTATCTTGTACTCTTCAATATTATTTGGTTACACTTAATTTCATTATACATGTATGTATGTATTATTTTGGCGGGATGTTACACTTGGCATAGCTCTTGTGGTTGGCCCAGATCTTCTAGTTGTATAACTTGGGCTTGACTTTGGACTTAGACTTCTTCCATCATCTTTATGTTTATGTTTTAATGACTTGGAGGTCTTCTTGGTTATGTTTGTACATTCCTTCTTGATTGGGCCTATAAAAGAAACAAAAGCCCAATTAGACCCATATTTACAAGTAAATCCCAAAATAACCTCTTGGTCTTTATCCTCCTTATTATGTGGTTGTGTATGGCTGGAGGCTCTACCATCATTCCCTCCCTCTTAGAGGATTTGTCCTCAGATCTACAAGATTGATCTCGAACAGTAGCCTTATTCCTGCTTTGAACTAGGTTCGTCCTCCAGGATCATATGTCCATCTGTTGTAGTCTTTAAACAAATCAAATGAGTTAGTTTCAGTAGTTGTATTGAAATCAGAATTATTAAGTTACCATTCCTCTTGTTTGTTGTTCCTGCCACTTGACTCGAACGTGGAGGACTGCCTCGTCACTCCTTCGTCTAGCCCTCTGTTCTGCAGGAACGCTCCAAGAACCACCGCCGAAACTCCAAACGCTGCCTGCAAAACACACAGATGGCGCCTCTAGCGGCCGTTGTAGCTCCGATGCTCAAGTCAGGCAACAGGAACACCAAAACTATATCTGAATCTCTCTGTGAGACCCGTGTGTGACTGAAACTCTCAGATGTGTAAGCAGTGAGAATCTGTAAAAACCCCCCCTTAATTCGTTAAGAGTTTCGCTTATATACCTGAGTTTTTCTCTCTCCTGACGGTTATTCCTCTTGACACGTGGATAACGTCTGGTCGTACACGTGTCATCATCTGGAGTGTCTGCAGCTGAAACGTTACTTCCACTGTGCCCCTGCGACTAAGTTATCCACACAGGGAGTAGCTTAGTATACAGGTTACTCTGGGCGCAACCTTAACATGGCGAGCTGGTTAACCCTGGGCATTGCAGCTCACACTACACATGGTGGCAGATATGCCACTTATCCTCTGTACTTAGACCATACAACAAGTGCATGCCAAGTCTTCTCAAACACCCGGCGATGTGCTCTTTCGGCGACTTGCTGACCACCTGATCTCCCAACCTTAACACACGGCGATCATGTGCAATCTGGGCGATTACTGATCCTTACCGGCGATGACCGACTACTCATCCTCAAGGCGATAGGTGATTACTCACCACAAGGCGATAGGCGATTACTCATCATCACAGGCGAGAGGCGATTACCATTCTGAGTGATCGCCTCCCATATTCGCCTGCTATCCTCTACCACGTGTTACCCTGTGAATGGTCCACGTGGTCAACTGCTGCTGATGTCATCGACTACCGATGACCGACCGGAACATTTTTCTATTGTTTTTGGCAACTCTTCACAAGATTTCTTTAGAAAGGAGTACATAATTTTCTTTTCTAAGTTTTTCCTCCCTTGTTTTATATTTTTATTACTAGACTCTTTAGGCACTACCTTTTGTTCTAGAAGAGCTAGTGAATTTTCAGTTTTTTTTTTCTCTTTTTTTTTTTCTCTTCCTCTTTTGTTATTTTCATTTGTACTTGATCCGTTATCACTTGGGAATATGATAAGGGATAAAGTATAAACTTCTTTTCTTTATGGGTGAAAGTAATCTCATTGGTAAAACCATTGTGCATAGTTTTCTTGTCAAATTGCCAAGGTCTACTGTAAGGACCTGTAAAAATTAAATTGGAATAAAAGGGTATATTTTAAATGAATTCTAAGTATGTTTTTATTTAAAATAAAATAAAATAAAAAGGAATGGAAAGTGTAGCTTAGAAGACTATAAGATCGCCTGGTTAGTACATAATCGCCTGTCGCCTACTACACATGATCACCAGGCGCGAGAGGCATGCGGGCGTCGCCAGGGCGCGAGAGACTTGCGGACATCGCCAAGGCGCAAGGCATGTGGACGTCGCCAGGCGCGAGAGGCATGCAGGCATCGCCAGGGTGAGAGAGACATCGGTCGTCTTCCAGGACGAGACATCGGTCGTTCGCCAGGATGAGTCAGCGGTGAAAAGTTGTCGCGCGATGTCGAGCTTCACACGAATAAAGTGGGACCCAGACTCCCAGCATGACACGTCCTGCACGCGCACCACGTGGACAAAAAGGGTGGTTCAGAATAGTGACATCAGAAAGTTGGCATGCGCAAGAGACACTCGCGGTCGTACTGTTCAGGGAAGTGGTTGGCATGCGCAAGAGACAACCGTGGCCGTACTGTTCAGTGAAACGTACACTCTGGCTTTCCTGCAGAGGGGGTGGTGGCAGCAGCATGCGTGGACAAGTAGGCTTGGATTCAAAAACCCACTGCGGGGAGGCAAAGAACGTTGCAGTGACTCAAGAGTGAAAGAGTGAGTGCATCTTCATCCCTCTCTTTTCTCTCCTTCGCGCTACGATTCAGGCAACCTCAAGCACCAGTATGACGAGCGACGACTGCCCTTGGACACTTGGGAGGTTCTCTGCAAGTTCTCCAGACCGGGACACTAAAACAGAGTGAAAGCATCTTTAAGCTTCGTTGGGTTTCGGAGCTCTTGGAGTTTTGCGCTAGTCCAGGTAAGGGAAGCTAGTACTCTACATTTATAAAAACGTTAGGCGAGTAAGTTCTGAAGTGAGGGCGACGTGGTCGCCGGTTTTCATATTTCTTTTCACAATGCTCTATTTTTATGTGTGGGGTGACGTGGTCGCCGGTTTTAACTTTGTTTTCGAAATCCCCTGCTTTTGAATGAGTTCGCCGGTTTGGCGTTGTTTTTCAAACTCCCCTGTTTTAGTGCTGTTTGAAACTGTTTGAGATTTAAATGTGAAATACATGTGATATTCGAAAATCTGAACCGTGGAATGAATGTTGCTGTGACTGAATCGTTCATTCAGTGTTGTATGATGTATTGATTGTTGTGAATGTGGGATCAAGGCATAGTATTTTCAGGAAAGAAAATACCGTGTAAGATCGTGTGTAATGTGTATTGACTAGGGGCTTGTCTAGAAGGAGATATCCTGACTCTGCTGATATAATGGAATCACATAGATGAAGTTATTCAGTTGTGGAGAGTCGAAGGAGGTTCATATGTATGGGTAAGTTGTTTGAAAGAGAACGAGCTTGACCTGTTATATGAATTAACCCTGTCATACCGGGAGAGTGATGATATTGAGACTATGTATGCGCATGGCTGTGTGGATTTTCACAGCGACCCTGTGTGGATTTCACAGTGGTGTGGTATGACAGGTGCAGATCTCTGAGCCTGAGTCAACGCACGAGTCTTCCGGAAGTGGAGTCATGTGTCTATATGTTATGAGTCAGTGGAAAGTCTGACATGTGAACCATGAGTATCGAATGTATTGGATAGGCACTTGACGAGTTTGTGGTATATGGGGACGTTGATGGTTGAAAATTGATATAGTGTATGAATGGTGTGAAGATTTATATTTTCTTCTGATATAAAGTTTCATATTTAAAGTTTTTAAAACATCTAGCTTACCCTTTTATCTGGTATTGTGATTGCTTTCTTAAACCTATGATGATCGTATATTTTTGAACGGGAGCAGACGAGGTTGCAGGTAGTAGAGCTCCTCAGTGAGTGGACGCCGGTAGGACATCGCCCGTTTCTGTTTCTGTTAGGCGATCACCCTTTTTCTGCTGTCTGATAGGAGATCGCCCTTTTCTGATAGGAGATCGCCCTTTTCTTCTGATAGGAGATCGCCTGTTTGTCTTTTGCTGTATTTTGTTTAAGTTTTGGAAATTGACCGAATTTGTATTAAACTCCCTGTGAGGAGAAACTTCATTACATATTGATCCTGCCGCTTGACTCGAACGTGGAGGACTGCCTCGTCACTCCTTCGTCCAGCCCTTTGTTCTGCAGGAACGCTCCAAGAACCTCCGCCGGAGCTCCAAACGCTGCCTGCAAAACACACAGACGGCGCCTCTAGCGGCCGTTGTAGCTCCGACGCTCAAGTTAGGCAACAGGAACACCAAAACTATATCTGAATCTCTCTGTGAGACCCGTGTGTGACTGAAACTCTCAGATGTGTGAGCAGTGAGAATCTGTAAAAAACCCCTCTCTAATTCGTTAAGAGTTTGTATATATACCTGAGTCTTTCTCTCTCCTGACGGTTATTCCTCCTGACACGTGGATAACATCTGGTCGTACACGTGTCATCATCTGGAGTGTCTGCAGCTGAAACGTTACTTCCACTGTGCCCTTGCGACTAAGTTATCCACACAGGGAGTAGCTTAGTACGCAGGCTACTCTGGGCATTGCAGCTCGCACTACACATGGTGGCAGATATGCCACTTATCCTCTGTACTTAGACCATACAACAAGTGCTTGCCAAGTCTTCTCAAACACCCGGCGATGTGCTCTTTCGGCGACTTGCTGACCACCTGATCTCCCAACCTTAACACACGGCGATCATGTGCAATCTGGGCGATTACTGATCCTTGCCGGCGATGACCGACTACTCATCCTCAAGGCGATAGGCGATTACTCACCTCAAGGCGATAGGCGATTACTCATCATCACAGGCGAGAGGTGATTACCATTCTGAGTGATCACCTCCCTGATTCGCCTGCTATCCTCTACCACGTGTTACTCTGTGAATGGTCCACGTGGTCAACTGCTGCTGATGTCATCGACTACCGATGACCGACCGGAACACATATATATAATTTTGTTCACTTCAATATATTTGTTTACCTTTATTTTCATTATATAAATATGAATAGTATTTTGGCGGGATGTTACATTAATGGTATCAGAGCAGTTCGTCCTTAGGATGACCTGAGGGCTGTGGATCCATTGTGTTTCTTCTGCTCATAAAATTTATTTGAGTTTTAAATAACAACTGTAGTGAAAGGTTTTCAAGCGTTTTTGTATTGAAATTTTTGTGTGTGCTTTAGTGAATATATGCCCTAACTGAAAATCTTAGTATTAAGAATGAGAGGATCTTGATAAAGTAGTGAGGGTGCACACTCATAACTGAATCGAGATGATTCTCAATCTTAATTCCAAAGGTTTGATGTTTAGCATACATTGAATTCTGGTGTGATTTATTTCATTTTATTGAATGTTTTTGTAATTGATTGAAAGTGGTTGTTTGGATTGTTGGTTGTATACCAGTAGCTGTTCTGGTGTTTTGCTTAAGGTTATAAGCATCATGATTCTGTTGATGAACTCAAATTCTTAATGACTTTGAGATGTTGACCTTTGTAAGGTCTAGATGTTACCTCCTGAATGAATTGATTTCTTATCGATCTCATTCTTGTAGTTGTAGGGAATATAGAAACCCATAGTTTCAAAATCTGAAACGAAGAAGATGGCACGTAGACCTCCTACCCCTCCCCAACCTTCTTCGGAAATGAGCCAGATTGCCAAGGCCATTGAGATGATGGCAACTGCCATCCAACAACAGAATGCAGCAATGGCTCAGAATCACCAAGCTGCAATGCACCACTGGGAAACTGCTCGGTCTGCTGAAACAAATTCCCGCGTCGGTCAGCCTCAGGAACAGATGGGACTGACCGAGTTCATGAGGCACAACCCGCCCAAGTTCAGCGGGAATGCTACCCCTGATCAGGCAGATCAGTGGGTCAGAGAGTTGGAGAAAATCTTTAGGGCGACCTCCTGCCCTGAAGAGAAGAAGTTGGTGTTCGCCACCTTTTTGCTATCTAGAGAAGCCGAGTTCTGGTGGATGGGAGCTCAGCAGATGATGGAAGCCAGAGCGGAAGTGTTAGATTGGGAGAGCTTCAGCGTGAGGTTCCTGGAGAAATACTTCCCAGATAGTGCAAAGTTTGTGAAGGAAGCAGAATTCCTCAGATTGGAGCAGGGGGAGATGTCTGTGAACGCCTATGCTGCTCGGTTTGAGTACCTCGCCCGATTCTATACCCAGGCGACCTCCGAGGCTTGGAGGTGTAGGAAGTTCGAAGAGGGGCTGAAGCATGGGCTGAAGAGGACCATAGCCCCGATGTGCATCAGGGAATTTCACGCCTTAGTAGAGAAGGCAAAGATGGTGGAGACTCTGGAAAAGGGTGATTCTCGGGTGATCAGGTCACACCCAGGGGGTTCTTCCAGTGGGAAGGCTAAGGCGCAGCACCCACAAAGCAAGCCCTATGCGAGACCTCCACCACATCAGGCGGGAACAACGTCATCCCAGTTGCAGCAGCAACAATCTTGGAAACCCAAATGTTTCCATTGTGGTGGACCGCACACATCCAATGCGTGCTTCAAGAGGAGTTCAGAGAAAAGGTGTTACACCTGCCAAAAGACGGGGCACGTTGCTAGAGAGTGCCCTAACAGGAATGGGGCGACTCAACCCAGTGGTTCTCAACAGTTGAGAAACAAAGGCAGCAGACCTCAGGCAACAGGGAGAGTGTTTGCCATGTCGGAAGCAGAAGCGTCTCAGTCAGGTAACCTCGTGCAAGGTGTTTGTTTTATAGCTGGTAGAGGTGTAAAAGCCTTGTTTGATTCTGGAGCGACACACTCCTTTGTGTCAAGCCTGTGTGTAGCCGAGTTGGGCCTTCTAGTGAAGGAGTTACCTTTCGAACTGTTGGTCTCTACACCTGCGTCAGGACAGGTGTTGACCTCTACAGTTTGCCCCGAATGTCCAGTGATAGTAGAGGGACGCAGATTCAAAGTAAACTTGATCTACCTACCTCTTCAGGACCTGGATGTTATCCTGGGAATGGATTGGCTATCTGCCAATCACGTTCTCATAGACTGCGGTAGTCAGAAGATAGCGTTTCCAGACCTCCAAGAGTCAGACGTGATATCTGCTCAGCGAGGGTGGTCGGTGTTGGAAGAAGGGGCGAGGTGCTTCGTGATCCTAGCTCGGTTGGAAGTGAAGAATGAAGAGGACGTAAGCAGGATACATGTGGTGAAAGATTTCACGGATGTATTTCCAGAAGAAGTACCTGTATTACCTCCTAAGAGAGAAGTGGAATTCTCTATTGATTTGGTACTAGGAGCTGGACCAGTGTCAATGGCACCTTACAGGATGGCTCCAGCCGAGTTGGCTGAATTAAAGAAGCAAGTGGAAGAGTTGTTGGAGAAACAATTCATCAGACCCAGTGTATCTCCATGGGGGGCTCCAGTGCTCCTAGTTAAGAAGAAGGATGGAGGGTCTCGGCTGTGTATAGATTACAGGCAGTTGAACAAGTTGACCATCAAGAACAAGTACCCCCTACCTAGGATTGATGATTTGATGGATCAAATACATGGGGCCTCGGTGTTCTCAAAGATTGATCTGAGATCGGGGTACCACCAAATTTTGGTAAAAGCTGAAGATGTTCAAAAGACAGCTTTTAGGTCTCGTTATGGGCACTATGAGTATGTGGTGATGCCGTTTGGAGTCACAAATGCTCCAGCTCTGTTCATGGACTACATGAATAGGATTTTTCACCCTTTCTTGGATAAGTTTGTGGTAGTCTTCATAGACGACATACTCATTTATTCAAGGACCGAGAAAGAACATGAAGAACATCTGAGGACAGTGTTGGAGATTCTGAGGGAGAAGCAACTCTATGCCAAGTTCTCTAAGTGTGAGTTCTGGCTGAAGGAAGTCAACTTCTTAGGACACGTGATATCTGCATAGGGGATCTCAGTGGATCCAGCCAAAGTGGAGGCAGTGCTTCAGTGGGAACGTCCTAAGATAGTTACTGAGATAAGGAGTTTTGTGGGCTTAGCAGGCTACTATCGGAGGTTCATTGAGGACTTTTCCAAGGTAGTGGCTCCTTTAACACAGCTGACCCGCAAGGATCAACCTTTTGCTTGGACCGACCGATGTGAGCAGAGCTTCATGGAACTAAAGGAAAGGTTGACTAGTGCTCCAGTGCTAGTGATCCCAGAGGTAGGAAGACCTTTTGATGTCTACTGTGATGCTTCACATCAGGGTTTGGGATGTGTTTTGATGCAAGAGAAAAGAGTGGTTGCATATGCTTCAAGGCAACTCAAGGTTCATGAGAGGAACTATCCTACTCATGATTTGGAGTTGGCGGCTGTGGTGTTTGCCTTGAAGATTTGGAGGCACTATTTATATGGAGCTCAGTTCCAGGTGTTCAGTGACCATAAGAGCTTGAAATACCTGTTCGATCAGAAGGAACTAAACATGAGGCAAAGAAGGTGGATGGAGTTTCTAAAGGACTACGATTTTCAACTCATGTATCATCCAGGGAAGGCCAATGTAGTGGCAGATGCTTTGAGTAGAAAATCAATTCAAGTGGCCACCATGATGATGGAAGAGCAGAAACTGATCGAGCAATTCAGAGACTTAAACCTTGGGGTAGAATTTCACGTAAATCACATTAGTTGTAGTAAGCTGGCTATAACTAATGACTTCCTTGGAGTGATAGAGGATAAGCAGTTGGAGGATCCTAGCCTGAAGCGTACTGTGGAGTCACTAGGGACCGACCAGGCTAGAGACTTTGTGATGGGCGATGATGGGATCTTGAGATTTAATGGCAGAATTTGCATACCTGCAAATGAAGAGTTGAAGAAGATGATCCTAGAGGAAGGTCACAAGAGTCGCCTTAGCCTACATCCAGGCATGAACAAGATGTACCATGACTTGAAGGAGTCATTTTGGTGGTCGGGCATGAAGAGAGACATCGCCTAGTATGTTACTACCTGCTTGACGTGTCAGAAGGCAAAGGTAGAACATCAAAGACCTGGCGGGTTGTTACAGCAACTGGATATCCCTGAGTGGAAATGGGACAGCATCGCCATGGACTTCGTCACCCATTTACCCAGATCGGTAAAGGGTCATGATGCAATCTGGGTCATCATTGATCGGTTGACGAAGAGTGCCCACTTTCTCCCAGTGAATATGAGGATGCCTATGGCCAAGTTGGCACAATTGTACATCAAAGAAATAGTGAGGTTGCATGGAGTGCCTTCCAGCATTGTTTTAGATAGAGATCCCAGGTTCACTTCACAGTTTTGGCAGACTTTACAAGATTTCCTGGGAACTAAGTTGAGGATGAGCTCTGCATATCATCCCCAAACAGATGGACAGTCAGAGAGAACGATCCAGTCCTTGGAAGATCTACTGAGGACGTGCGTCTTGGATCAATTGGGAAGTTGGGATGAGGTGTTGCCGCTGGTGGAGTTTACTTATAATAACAGTTATCACGCCAGCATAGGGATAGCGCCATACGAAGCCTTGTATGGAAGGAAATGTAGAACTCCATTGTGCTGGTACCAGGAGGGCGAAACAGTATTGGTTGGACCAGAGTTGATTCAGCAGACGACCGAGAAGGTGAAACAGATACAAGGCAGAATGAGAGCTTCTCAAAGTAGGCAGAAATCTTATGCAGATCAGAGGAGAAAACCTTTGGAGTTTGCTGCTGGAGACCATGTATTCATAAGGGTGACACCAACCAAGGGTGTAGGACGGGCGATCAGACCAAAGAAGTTGTCCCCTAAGTTCGTGGGACCATATCAGATCTTAAGGAGGATTGGTCCAGTGGCTTATGAGATCGCCCTACCTCCCCATTTAGCGAATCTGCATAATGTCTTTCACGTATCACAGCTGCGGAAGTACATGGCAGACCCTAGTCATGTGCTAGAAGTGGACGATGTGCAGATCAGGGATGACTTGTCCTTTGAAGTGAAACCAGTCAGGATTGACGATCGGCAAAGTAAACAGCTCAGAGGCAAGACCATCAACATGGTGAAAGTGGTGTGGGATGAGAGATCGGGTGATTCAACTTGGGAGTTAGAAGAACCCATGAGAGAAGCCTATCTATACCTCTTTTCCTTGTAATTCAGTTTTCGGGGACGAAAATTTTTCTTGTTGGGGAGAATGTAAGGACCTGTAAAAATTAAATTGGAATAAAAGGGTATATTTTAAATGAATTCTAAGTATGTTTTTATTTAAAATAAAATAAAAAAAAAAAAGGAATGGAAAGTGTAGCTTAGAAGACTATAAGATCGCCTGGTTAGTACATAATCGCCTGTCGCCTACTACACATGATCGCCAGGCGCGAGAGGCATGCGGGCGTCGCCAAGACGCGAGAGACTTGCGGACATCGCCAGGGCACGAGGCATGTGGACGTCGCTAGGCGCGAGAGGCATGCAGGCATCGCCAGGGCGAGAGAGACATCGGTCGTCTTCCAGGACGAGACATCGATCGTTCGCCAGGATGAGTCAGCGGTGGAAAGTTGTCGCGCGATGTCGAGCTTCACACGAATAAAGTGGGACCCAGACTCCCAGCATGACACGTCCTGCACGCGCGCCACGTGGACAAAAAGGGTGGTTCAGAATAGTGACATCAGAAAGTTGGCATGCGCAAGAGACACTCGCGGTCGTACTGCTCAGGGAAGTGGTTGGCATGCGCAAGAGACAACCGTGGCCGTACTGTTCAGTGAAACGTACACTCTGGCTTTCCTGCAGAGGGGGTGGTGGCAGCAGCATGCATGGACAAGTAGGCTTGGATTCAAAAACCCACTGCGGGGAGGCAAAGAACGTTGCAGTGACTCAAGAGTGAAAGAGTGAGTGCAACTTCATCCCTCTCTTTTCTCTCCTTCGCGCTGCGATTCAGGCAACCTCAAGCACCAGTACGACGAGCGACGACTGCCCTTGGACACTTGGGAGGTTCTCTGCAAGTTCTCCAGACCGGGACACTAAAACAGAGTGAAAGCATCTTTAAGCTTCGTTGGGTTTCGGAGCTCTTGGAGTTTTGCGCTAGTCCAGGTAAGGGAAGCTAGTACTCTACATTTATAAAAATGTTAGGCGAGTAAGTTCTGAAGTGAGGGCGACGTGGTCGCCGGTTTTCATATTTCTTTTCACAATGCTCTATTTTTATGTGTGGGGTGATGTGGTCGCCGGTTTTAACTTTGTTTTCGAAATCCCCTGCTTTTGAATGAGTTCGCCGGTTTGGCGTTGTTTTTCGAACTCCCCTGTTTTAGTGCTGTTTGAAACTGTTTAAGATTTAAATGTGAAATACATGTGATATTCGAAAATCTGAACCGTGGAATGAATGTTGCTGTGACTGAATCGTTCATTCAGTGTTGTATGATGTATTGATTGTTGTGAATGTGGGATCAAGGCATAGTATTTTCAGGAAAGAAAATACCGTGTAAGATCGTGTGTAATGTGTATTGACTAGGGGCTTGTCTAGAAGGAGATATCCTGACTCTGCTGATATAATGGAATCACATAGATGAAGTTATTCAGTTGTGGAGAGTTGAAGGAGGTTCATATGTATGGGTAAGTTGTTTGAAAGAGAACGAGCTTGACCTGTTATATGAATTAACCCTGTCATACCGGAAGAGTGATGATATTGAGACTATGTATGCGCATGGCTGTGTGGATTTTCACAGCGACCCTGTGTGGATTTTGTAACATCCCGCCAAAATACTATACAAATGTATATAATGAAAATAAAGGTAACAAATAGATTCTATGAACAAAATATTATATATATATGAAATGTAGTTTCTCCTCACAGGGAGTTTAATACAAATTCGGTCAAATTTTTCCAGAAACATAAACAAAATACAGTAAAAAAAAACGAAGCAGGCGATCTCCTATCGGAAGAGACCGATCTCCTATCGGACGAGGCCGATCGCCCATCGGGGGACCCAAAAACAGCCGATCTCCTTCCGGCGACCACTTCACTAAGGAGCTCTACTTCCTGGAAGATCATCTGCTCCCGTGTAAGTTATACACGATCATCACAGTTTTAAGAGAATAGCCACAGAACCAAAACACGCAGGGTAAGCTAGATATTTTAAAGAGAGTTTAAATAAGAACATTAAAATCAGAGTAAGCAATTTTCAAGATATTCACGTAAAGCTATAGATTTTCTCAATGCCCTTCACCTGATCACCCAGAAATCACATATTTCACAGTATTCACAAGAGTCATTCTATTTCACAAAACTGCATCAAGTGTCTATGAATTTCAAGTTCCTCATTTCACATGTCAGACCACCACTGACCCAGCACACAAGACACTTGACCTACTTCCGGAAGACTCGTGCATTGACTAGACTCAGGGATTCTGCACCTGTCATACAAGCTGTTGTAATGTTTCCACAGCTATGCGCATCAACACATTCTCGATCTCAAGTTCACCATTCTCACAGTATGACAGGGTTAATCCATATGACAGGCCGAGCTCGTTCTGTTTCACACGACTCACCCATACATATGAACCTCCTTCGACTCTCAACGCCTGAATAACCTCATCTATATGAATCCATTATCTCAGGAGAGTCAGGATAATCCCATTATAGACATCACCGATCAATGCACATCCTACACGATCTTACACGGTATTTTCTTTCCTGAAAATACTATGCCTCGATCCACATTCACCACATCCAACACATCACATAACACTTAAAGGAATGATTTCAATCACAGCAAAACTCAATCCAAGGTTCTTATTGTCGAATATCTCATTTAAATCCCAACAGTTTCAAAGCAACCCAAAAAACAGGGAGTTTTCGCAAACAATGCCAAAACCGGCGATCTAGTTCAAAAATAGAGTATTTCGAAGACTGCATTTAAAACCGGCGACCACGTCGCCCAACCCATAGCACAGAGCATTTTACAAGGATGAAAACGAAAACCGGCGACCACGTCGCCCTCACTTCAGAAAATAGCTAAACTATGGCTTGTATTGAAAATGAAGTCTAGCTTCCCTTACCTGGACGTGCGCAAACACCAGGAGCTCCGAAACCCAACGAAGCTTGAACCCCGCCTTGTCTCTGTTTTCGGCGCCTGGTCTGTAGAACTTGCAGAGAACCTCTTAGGTGCTCTAAGGGCAACGTCGCGTGTCGCACTGATGCTGGAGGTTGCCTGAGTCTCAACGCAAGGAAGGGAAGAAGGGAGGGAGGAAGTTTGCACTCACTCTAACACTCTTGAGTCTGTAACACTCTTTGCCTTCCCGCAGTGGCTTTTGAATCCCAGCTTACCTGTCCACGTTTGCTGCTGCTGCCACCCCTTCTGCAGGAAAGTCTGAGAACCACTGCCCTGAACAGTACGACCACTGCTGTCGTTTATGCATGCCAACCACTGCTCTGAACAGTACGACCACTGTTGTCGTTTGTGCATGCCAACATTCTGATGTCACCACTCTGAATCATCCTTTTTGTCTACGTGGCGCGCGTGCAGGACGTTTCATGCTGAGAGTCTGGGTCCCACTTTACTCTGTGTGAAACTCGACGTCGTGCGATAACATTCCACTGCTGACTCATCCTGGCGAACGACCGATGTCTCCTTCGCCCTGGAAGACGACCGATGTCTCCTTCGCCCTGGAAGACGACCGATGTCTTCCCTGGCGACGCCCTCATAACTCTCGCGCCCTGGCTACGTCCACATGCCTCGCGCCCTGGCGATGCCCGCATGCCTCTCGCGCCTTGGCCACGTCCACATGCCTCGCGCCCTGGCAATGCCCGCATGCCTCTCGCGCCTTGGCCACGTCCACATGCCTCGTGCCCTGGCAATGCCCGCATGCCTCTCGCGCCTTGGCCACGTCCACATGCCTCGCGCCCTGGCAATGCCCGCATGCCTCTCGCGCCTTGGCCACGTCCACATGCCTCGCGCCCTGGCAATGCCCGCATGCCTCGCGCCCACGCGATGCCTGCATGCCTCTCGCGCCCGCACGATGCCTGCATGCCTCGCGCGCCCGCGCGATGCCTGCATGCCTCGCGCGCCCGCGCGATGCCTGCATGCCTCGCGCGCCCGCGCGATGTCTGCATGCCTCGCGCGCCCTGGCGACGTCCACCTGGCGCTCATGTGTAGCAGGCGACCGGCGATCTCATAGCCTTCTAAACTTAACTTTTCCTCCCTTTTTGTTTTAAATAAAACATACATAGAATTCTTTTAAAATATAACCCTTTTTATTCCAATTCAATTTTACAGGTCCTTACAGATTTCACAGTGGTGTGGTATGACAGGTGCAGATCTTTGAGCCTGAGTCAACGCACGAGTCTTCCGGAAGTGGAGTCATGTGTCTATATGTTATGAGTCAGTGGAAAGTCTGACATGTGAACCATGAGTATCGAATGTATTGGATAGGCACTTGACGAGTTTGTGGTATATGGGGACGTTGATGGTTGAAAATTGATATAGTGTATGAATGGTGTGAAGATTTATATTTTCTTCTGATATAAAGTTTCATATTTAAAGTTTTTAAAACATCTAGCTTACCCTTTTATCTGGTATTGTGATTGCTTTCTTAAACCTGTGATGATCGTGTATTTTTGCACGGGAGCAGACGAGGTTGCAGGTAGTAGAGCTCCTCAGTGAGTGGACGCCGGTAGGACATCGCCCGTTTCTGTTTCTGTTAGGCGATCACCCTTTTTCTGTTGTCTGATAGGAGATCGCCCTTTTCTGATAGGAGATCGCCCTTTTCTGATAGGAGATCGCCCTTTTCTTCTGATAGGAGATCGCCTGTTTGTCTTTTGCTGTATTTTGTTTAAGTTTTGGAAATTGACCGAATTTGTATTAAACTCCCTGTGAGGAGAAACTTCATTACATATATATAATTTTGTTCACTTCAATATATTTGTTTACCTTTATTTTCATTATATGAATATGAATAGTATTTTGGCGGGATGTTACATCTACCCAACAAGATGTGACAAGCTTCCATGGGAACTACATCACATAAAACTTTGTCTTTATAGTTTCCCATAGATAACTCGACTTTCACTTACTTATCTACAGTTAATGCCCCATCTTCGTTTATTCGCTGAAGTTTATATGTTTTAGGATGAGGTATTACCCGTAGATTCAGCTTTTCAACTAGCCTGTTGCTACAACAATTGCAGCAAGAACCACTATCCACAATGAGAGAACAAACATTTTCAAAAACTTTACATCTTGTATAAAAAATGCTCTCCTTTTGTGTCTCTTGGTCCACACTAGGTTCGTTGTTGAGGATTCTACGAATCATCATTAACTCGCCTTCATATGGATACACTCTCTAGCTATTTACTTTCTCCTCTCCCCTGCTAATTTCTTCACTTTGGCTACTATATTCGTCCCTCCCTCTTAAGAGTATGTTTCTCTTGTTTGGGCATTGGGCAGCTATGTGACCTCTACCAAAGCACTTAAAACATTTAGTGTCTTTGCTACGGGGTTGTGAGCTAGAGGTATCTAATTCTATTTTCTTGGGAGTTTCTTTTGGTTTCTCTTTTATAGTTTCCTCGCATTCTCTCTTAGGATTGGAGTTAGAATATGAACTTTCCCTACGACTTGATACTTTCCTTAAAATTAGTTGTTCAACTTTGAGATAAATTTAAATTAAATCATTTAAGTCTTGGTAGGGTAAAAGTTTAACTCTATCTTTAATCTCAAGATTGAGTCCACTCAAGAATCTAGCTATGGTGGTGGTCTCATGTTCCCTAATGGAAGCTCGCATCATATATAATTTCATCTTCTGCCTATACTCTTCCACAATCATGGTTTTCTGTTGGAGTCTTTGGAGTTTGTCCATCGACTCCCTATTATAATATAAAGGTATATGTCGGCGTCTTAAGGCTCCCCTAAGGTCATTCCAATATTCTATGGGAGGATCCTTATGAAGGCGCCTGTCTCTTTCTAAGGCAGTCAACCAATACATAGCATTTCCTTGGAAGCTTAGGGTGGCAAAGGGTACCTTTCTTTCCTTACTTACCCTATGGAAAGCAAACAACTGTTCTTACCTTTATTTCCTAGTTTAAGTAGGCTTCTACATTCTCTTTCCCATGGAAATAAGGCAGATCTACCCTAACCTCCTTAACACTTTCTTTTTCTTTCCTTTCTCTTCTAGTTCTCCTAGGGGGTGGTTGATAGTATTCATTTATCCTAAGGCTATCTTCCCCAAAAGAATCATTACCCCTAGAACTAGATGCATGTGAACTTTTTTTAGATTTATGAGTGTATTCATCCCTTTCTTTAACCATTTTCAGTTCTTTTTCCATCAATGCGAAATGAGCATCCCTTTCTTTGGATCGGGCCTCATGTTCTAATTGTCTATATGAGAGTGATTGAAAGTCTCTTGCTAGTTGTTTTAAAAGAGATTTAATTGACTTTCTATCATTTTCACTAGAATTAGAAGAATGAGTTGACATGGTTAAAGTGATCTGTTAAGAGTAATTTACTTCAAGAAAAATAGGTGGAGTAGTGTAGGTAAAATCCCAAGAAAGGGAGGTGAATCACTTGGATTACTTAAGTACCAAGCCTTTCCTTAGCAGAGTCTATCCCACAAAGCTTTCACAAACCTTTCTCTAAGTATTTCACTTATATCATACTCAAGAATGAAAACACAAGCTTTAATACAAGAAAATGAAATTACTTAAAAACAATTAATCACAATGAACAATTAACTCTAATTCAAAAGCATTAAACTAGGCGAATTCCTAAGGTGAGGCTTCTTTGGCACTTAGAACCTTTGAAGACACACTCACCATCTAATTGGCGTGAGTAATTCCACTAATTATTGAATGTTTAACAACTTGCAACTCAAAATCAATACAATGGAAATTTTGAATTACAAAAGTTTAGAATCCTATTCTGTGCTTCCTTTTCTTTTAGGTACTCCTTCTTTTTGCTTTGCACTCCTCTCTTTGGTGTATGTTCGTACATTTTATTGTTATACTCTTGCTTTACCTCTTTCAAGATAGTCATTAAAGTAATCAATTCAGCACCTACTAAGTAAAAATGGCACTCACCACAAAGGTTAGCTCCAAACTTAACAAGCACCTTTTGAAAACTTCCACCACTTAAAAGGTCAACAAAAATTAAAGCAACAAAAGCTCAATTTGAATTTGGACAACAACAAAAGGATTTAAATATGACAAAACTAGAAAGAATATTGAAGAAAAAATTGACAATTAAGCAAAAAAAGGTAACCAACAAAGCTAGCTCACAAAATGAACCTAGGGAAAGCTACTAGAATTGGATTACAAAAACCAAAACTGAACTACAGGAATTGAAGTGTCAAAAAGCATGACTTAAAAAAAATTTATGCTGAACTGTATTTTTCAAATTTGAATTTGAATTTTTAAACACAGATACTTCAAGATGTTAACCAAATTTTGGTGCTGGAATCACTCAAAAAATATGCACCAATTAATTACAATAAAATTTTCAAATACGGTGTCAGATTACCGTTTTTTTTTTTCACGCCAGTTTTGAACACCAATTTTGTTTGATTTATCATTTTTTTTTTCACTTCGAATTTTGATTCACTTTTTTTTTTCCTTTTTTTTTTCTAAGACATAAAACTTCTCAAATCCAGATTTCCAGAATTTTTTCCAACGGCATTTATTTTCACAATGAAAAAAGAGCCAGCATAGTTTAGAAATCCTAATCTATAATTAAAAACAGAGTTGAAAACTTGCAAAGACACAATAGAATGATTGTATAAGAATATGTGTGCATCTATCACACAAATATGAACTCAAATATAAAAGAAAAATGCACCAAAGGATCAAACAATTCAGATTAGAAACTGGACTCAAGATCAAATCAAAAAACAAAATCAATCAAGAAAAGTACTACTAGGATTTAATGACATTTCTTGGAGAAACATGACTTGACAAAACATGTATAGATTTCAAAATCAAAATGACTCAAATTAAAACAAGTTGAACCAATTAGAATGTGCAAGAAAGACTCAAAATCCTAATAAAATCAAACAACACAGCAAAACACACAAGAATCCTACACAAAATTGAAATTAGAAGCTCAAGAACAAGTTGAACACATTCTACCGATTGGATTCATCCAAACAGCATTCAAATCAAAATGAAGTTGCAAAAATAGCAAGACATTCAAGGATCTAATGAAGAACAACACGGAAATATGAAGAACAACACAAAATCAAAAAAATGAGAAGAAGACACTTAGCTCTTGAAGAACCATGGCTCTAGATACCACTTGATGTAGCCTAGCTTGAGTGCTTTCTTCCATGAGCTGAAAACGAATTTGAAGGTGGCGGAAGCTATGGTTGAAGACGTGCAAAGAGCTCCTAGGAGTTGTGGTTTCCTTGAAGGTGAAGTCTTAGGTGTGCAGAGTGAGCGGTGAGGCCATCTCACTTGACTAGATGAAGAATGAAGACTAAAGGTGTCTATCCTAAAGGTAGGAGACAAGAGTGATAATTGGCACAAAGTTGGCAGCAATTTCACTCAACATTAATCTTGAGAATTACATGAGCCAAGCCCTCTTATTTATAGTGTTTAGAGGGCTGAAAATTCAAATGAAAGTGGAGGGAAATTTAAAATGAAATTCTCCTCAAGGTGGCGCCTAAAAATGAGCGCACATGGGAGGGGTGTGATTAGTGTTTCACGCTCACCCTCTCTAGGCTTTCCAAACCGGCCTTGGTTAATTTAATCGTTTTAAAAACCCTAAATTAACCTAGGTTGGTGTTTTAGATGCCAAAATTAATTCTAAGAAAATTACAATTATTTTCCTATTCTAATTTTGACAAGAAAATTAAATTCTACTTCTACACTAAACTTATGGCATCTTTATCTTGTAGAGGAAAGTCTCTCTGCCATCAGTAGCAGTGTCCCAATCCTCTTGTATTCTTCTTGCCATAGCCCTTATAGTTGGCCCATATCTTCTATTTGGTTGGCTTGAGCTTGGTCTTGGACTTGAACATGGGTTTGGGCATGGACTTGGGCTTGGGCTTAGGCCTCTTCCATCATCCCCTCCCTCTTGAAAAGGATTTGACCTCAAATCCGATGCTTTTGCCTCTTCTTCATCATTGCCTTATTATGTTGTTGTGTGAGGCTGGATGGTTTCCATCATCCCCTCCTTCTTGAGAGGATCTGTTCTCGGATCTATAGGGTTGATCTCGAACAGCAGCCTTATTCCTGCTTTGAACTAGGTTCGTCCTCCAGGATCAAATATCCATCTGTTGGAGTCATCAAACAAGTCAAATGAGTTAGTTTTAGCAGTTGTATAAAAATCAGTTTGATTAAGTTGCCATTCCTCTTGTTTTTCTATTGTTTTTGGCAACTTTTTACAAGATTTCTTTGGAGAGGAGTACATAATTTTATTTTCTAAGTTTTTCCTCCTCTGTTCTAGATTTTTATTACTAGACTCTTTAGACACTACCTTTTGTTCTAGAAGAGCTAGCGATTTTTCAGTTTTTATTTTCTTTTTTAATCTTTTTTGACCATCTAACACCTGAGAAGGTGCTAAAGGATAAAAAAGATATTTATTTTTTTCATGTGTGAAGGTAATCTCATTGGTACGACGATTATGCATGGAGTTTTTAACAAATTGCCATGGTCGTCTCAATAAGATATGACAAGTTCCTATAGGCACTACATCACATAAAATTTTATCTTTATAGATGCCTACAGATAACTTGATGTTCACTTGTTGGTGATATCTTAGCATATATTCAAAATAAACTACTATATATTTACCTATACAATCTCTCAAGACATGATTCATTAGCTTCATGAATGTGCTAGGTGCATTAGTGAGACCAGATGATGGAAGAGGCCCAAGCTCCAACCCAAGTTCAGGCCCAACACAAGGTCCATGGCCAAGCACATTCACGCCCAAATGAGTCAAGCCACGGATGGGAGGGAGAAGACCTTGTACATGCTACTTGGAGGCCCATTAGGGGTAGCTTAGTAGATTAGTGTAGTGTAGAAAGCAAAACTTGCTCACTTAGGGGTGTGCTATCAAAAAGGTGCCCTTAGCAATAGAAGGAGGGGTGTGCTAGCAAATAGGTGCCTTTAGCAAAAGAAGGAGGGGTGTACTATCAAATGTTGCATTTTTGACCTATCTTCTAGAATATTAGGATGATGGTGTGGTTTGACTAAAGTCAATACCCTAGGCAGCCCCCACTTTTTGTATTTCCATCCCTACCCTTTAAGCTTGCTAACCAAGGCTCCTAAATCTATAAATAAGGAGGCCTACCTCATGTATTTTCAAGATTAAATAGAGTATTGTTATGCTGCCCAAATTGTGCCATACACTACTCCTTGCCTAACACTTAGGTTTTAGTCTTCAATTCATCACTACCAAAGGGGCTGGCCAAACCTCCCCATTTCCTCACTCTTCATGCACCTTCAAGGCACCCATGCTTCCTAGGAAGGCCTTACTCACCTCCTCCATAAGCTTCCGCATCCATCATCACCAAGGAACTCCAAAATCCAAAGAAGAGCTCATAGGAATGCTATCACCAAAAGGCATCACTAACCACTCATATAGTCCAAATTTGGTTTTAAAAGCGGTTTTCCACTCATCACCCTCTTTAATTCGTATTTGGTGATATCCGCTCTTAAGATCAATTTTGGAAAATATAGTGGACCCATGCAATTCATCAAGCATATGTCATCTAGTCTTAGGATTGGATGCATGTACTTGATGGTGATGTTATTGATGGCCCTACAATCATAGCACATTCTCCACTTGCTATCTTTTTTAGGCACCAACAAGATAGGTACTGATGGAAGAGGCCTAAGCTCAGGCCCAACAGCTAGGTCCATGGCAAAGAGGATTCAAGAAGAGTGGGACTCTGCTACTGATGGCAGAGAAACTTTTCTCTACATATTCAAAGACCCCTCAGTGAACCACAAGGAGTAAAGCCCAAGCCATGGGAGCTGAGCATAAATTAATTTTAGTTTATTTGTAATTTCAGTAGAGTAGGGTTCATTTAGCACAATCGGGGGTGTATTTAACAATTTAGTAGAGTAGGGTTCAATTAGCACAATAGGGGGGCTGTATTTAACAATTTAGCTTGTACCTTGGCCTTTTAGGGTAGGAATGTAGCCCTACCTTCTAGAAGCATGCTAAGGGGCTGCATTGACCTTTAGTCAACACCCTAGCAGCCCCCTCTTTTATGTATTCCCCATCCTACCCTTGCTCCTTACTCTCCAAGGCACCATCTCCTATAAATAGGGTGCTTTGGCTCTTGTTTTTTTAAGATCAATTTATATGAGTAATGCTGCCAAAATTATGCTAGCTTATACTCTTTGTCTAGTCTCTCTAGGTTAGACACTTTGATCTTCACCTTCATCTTCCTCCAAGTGATTTGGCCTAACCTATCACTCTCCATACCTTTCATGCACCTACAAGGAACCCATAGCTCTATATGAGCCATCCTTGATCCATCACCTCCATTGCTTCCGCCACCTTTTCACCTCATTTCCTCTAAGAAGAACATTGGTCATGAAGAGCAACCCATCAGGTATAGCACAAGGACCGAGGCTCTTTTGAACCCAACCCTTCTCCAACAAATCCTAAACTTGTGATTCTATCTCCATGGTTTCCTCAGGATTAGTTCTATAAGCTGGTCTATTAGGAAGACTGGCTCCTGGAACTAAATCTATTTGATGTTCTATTCCTCTAAAAGGGGGAAGTCCCAATGGTCCTTCCTTAGGGAGTAAATCACAAACTCTTTTAAAAGTTCCTTTACCTGAGGAGGTAGAATACTAGCTTCAGAAGATGTGGTAGTGCATGTAAGTGTTCCTTTACACTGCAGGAGGCCTGTAGGTTGTTCAGAAAGAAGTATTTTTTTTAACTTTTTTTTCAACTTTTTCTTTCTGAATGACCATGTGGGAAGGAACACTCTTCTCCCACGCCTCTTTTTCCCTAAGGCCTTTTTCTTGGTTTTCTAGTTTTTTTTTTTTCTCATCCTCTCTTTTTTTTCTCATTTGCACTTGGTCCTTTATCACTTGTGATGGTGATAATGGATAAAGCCCAAACTTCTTTTCTTGGTGGGTGAAAGAAATCTCATTAGTAAGACCATTGTGCATGGTTTTCTTATCAAATTGCCAAGGTCTTCCTAACAAAATATGACAAGCTTCCATGGGAACTACATCACATAAAACTTTATCTTTGTAATTTCCCACGGAAAACTCAACTTTCACCTGTTTATCCACAGTTAGTTCCCCATCCTCATTAATCCATTGAAGTTTGTAAGGTTTTGGATGAGGTACTACTTGTAGATTGAGTTTTTCAACCATCCTAAGGCTATAGCAATTGCAGCATGACCCACTATCCATAATGAGAGAACATATATTTTCAAAAACTTTACATCTTGTATGGAAGATGTTCTCTCTTTGTGTTTCCTGGATCACATTAGGTTGATTGTTAAGGGTTCTTCTGATCATCATTAACTCACCCTCACATGGATACACCCCTTCACTATTTACTTTTTCTTCCTCTTCCTCCCCACTAGCTACATCACTTTGGCTAGTATATTCATCATTCCCTCTTAAGAATATAGTTCTCCTATTTGGGCACTGGGCAGCTATATGACCTCTTCCAAAGCATTTAAAACACTTAGTATCTCTGCTATAGGGTTGAGGGGTTATCACATCTTTTTCTACACTTTTGGAGGTTTCTTTACGTTTCTCTCGTGACATATTATCCTCCCTTTCTTTTTTATACTCTTTCTTTGGATAACAGTTAGGATATGTACTTTCCCTACGACTTGAAGTTTTCCTCAAAATTTGTTGCTCAACTTTGATACACAATTGAATTAAATCATTCAAGTCTTTGTAGCGTAAAAGTTCAACCCTATCTCTAATCTCAAGATTGAGTCCACTCAAGGATCTAGCTATAGTGGTGGTCTCATCTTCCCTAATGGAAGCTCACATCATACATAATTCCATCTTCTGCCTATACTCTTCCACGCTCATAGTTTTCTATTGGAGTCTCTAGAGCTTGTCCATTAACTCCCTATTATAGTAGGAAGGAATATGACAGCGTCTTAAGGCTCCCCTAAGATCATTCCAATATTCTATGGGAGGGTCCTTATGAAGGCGCCTGTCTCTTTCTAAGGCAGTCCACCAATGCATAGCATTTCCTTGAAAGCTAAGGGTAGCTAGGGGTACCTTTCGTTCCTCACCTACTCTATGGCAAGCAAATAACTGTTCTACCTTCATTTCCCAGTCTAAGTAGGCTTCTACATTCTCTTTCCCATGGAAATAAGGCAGATCTACCCTAACCTCCTTAACACTTTCTTTTTCTTTCCTTTCTCTTCTAGTTCTCCTAGGGGGTGGTTGATAGTATTCATTTATCCTAAGGCTATCTTCCCCAAAAGAATCATTACCCCTAGAACTAGATACATGTGAACTTTTTTTAGATTTATGAGTGTATTCATCCCTTTCTTTAACCATTTTTAGTTCTTTTTCCATCAATGCAAAATGAGCATCCCTTTCTTTGGATCAGGCCTCATGTTCCAATTGTCTGTATGAGAGTGATTGAAAGCCTCTTGCTAGTTGTTTTAAAAGAGATTTAATTGACTTTCTATCACTTTCACTAGAATTAGAAGAATGAGCTGATATGGTTAAAGTGATGTGTTAAAAGTAATTTACTTCAAGAAAAATAGGTGGAGTAGTGTAGGTAAAATCCCAGGAAAGGGAGGTGAATCACTTGGATTACTTAAGTACCAAGCGTTTCCTTAGCCAGATTCTATCCCCTACAACTTTCACAAATCTTTCTCTAAGTGATTTAATTAGATCACAAGCAAGAATGAAAGCACAAAACTATATAAAAACAAGAATGCTAAAGCAATTAATCACAAAGTAATTAATTCTAACTAGAACGCTTTTAAATTAGTCGAATTCCTAATGATGAGGCTTCTTTGCCACTTAGAACCTTTGAAAACACACTCACCGTCTAATTTGCGTGATTAATTCCACTAATTGTTGAATGTTTAACAACTTACAACTCAAAAGAAATACAATGGAAATTTTGAATTACAAAAGTTTAGAATCCTATTCTATGCTTCCTTTTCTTTTTGGTACTCCTCCTTTTTGCTTTGCACTCCTCTCTTTGGTATATGTTTGTCTATTTTGTTGCTGCACTCTTGCTTTAGCTCTTTTAGGATAGTCACTAAAGTAATCAATTCAGCACCTACTAAGTAAAAATGGCACTCACCACAAAGGTTAGCTCCAAACTTAACAAGCACCTTTTGAAAACTTCCACCACTTAAGAGGTCAACAAAAATTAAAGCAACAAAAGCTCAATTTCAATTTGGACAACAAAGGGATTTAAATGTGACAAAACTAGAAGGAATATTGAAGAGAAAATTGACAATTAATCAAAATAAGCTAATCACCAAAGCTAGCACACAAAATAAACCTAGGGAAAGGTACTAGAATTGGATTACAAAAACCAAAACTGAACTACAGGAATTGAAGTGTCCAAAAGCGTAACTTAAAAAATTTATGCTGAACTGTATTTTTTAAATTTGAATTTGAATTTTGAAACTCAGATACTTCAAGATGTTATCCAAATTTTGGTGTTGGAATCACTCAAAACACATGCACTAATTAATTACAATAAAATTTTTAAATCTGGTGCCAGATTACTATTTTTTTTCGCGCCAGTTTTGACCACCAATTTTGTTTGATTTATCATTTTTTTTTCACTTCGAATTTTGACTCACCTTTTTTTTCATTTTATTCTAAGACATCAAAATTCTCAAATCCAGATTTCCAGAATTTTTCTCCAATGGAATTAATTTTCACAATGAAAAACAGCCAGCACAGTTTAGAAATCCTAATCTAGAATTAAAAACATAATTGAAAACTTGCAAAGACACAATAGAATGGTTGTATAAGAATTTGTGTGGATCTATCACAGAAATATGAACTCAAATGTAAAAGAAAAAATGCACCAAAGGATCAAACAATTCAGATTAGAAACTGGACTCAATCAAGAAACAAAATCAATCAAGAAAAGTACTACTAGGATTTGATGACATTTCTTGGAGAAAAACGACTTGACAAAACATGTATAGATTTCAAAATCACAATGACTCAAATTAAAACAAATTGAACCGATTAAAATGTGCAAGAAAGACTCAAAATCCTAATAAAATCAAATAGCACACCAAAACACACAAGAATCCTACACAAAATTGAAATTAGAAGCTCAAGAACAAGTTGAACACATTCTACCGATTGGATTCATCCAAATAGCATTCAAATCAAAATGAAGTTGCAAAAATAGCAAGACATTCAAGGATCTAATCAAGGACAACACGGAAATATGAAGAACAACACAAAATCAAAAAAAATGAGAAGAAGACACTTAGCTCTTGAAGAACCATGGCTCTAGATACCACTTGATGTTGCCTAGCTTGAGTGCTTTCTTCCATGAGCTAAAAATGAATTTGAAGGTGGCGGAAGCTATGGTTGAAGACGTGCAAGGAGCTCCTAGAAGTTGTGGTTTCCTTGAAGGTGAAGTCTTAGGTGTGCAGAGTGAGTGGTGAGGCCATCTCACTTGACTAGATGAAGAATGAAGATTAAAGGTGTCTATCCTAGAGGTAGGAGACAAGAGTAATAATTGGCACAAAGTTGGCATCAATTTCACTCAACATTAATCTTGAGAATTACATGAGCCAAGCCCTCTTATTTATAGTGTTTAGAGGGCTGAAAATTCAAATGAAAGTGGAGGGAAATTCAAAATGAAATTCTCCTCAAGGTGGCACCTAAAAATGAGAGCACATGGGAGGGGTGTGATTAGTGTTTCACGCTCACCCTCTCTAGGCTTTCCAAACCGGCCTTGGTTAATTTAATGGTTTTAAAAACCCTAAATTAACCTAGGTTGGTGTTTTAGGTGCCAAAATTAATTTTAAGAAAATTACAATTATTTTCCTATTCTAATTTTGACAAGAAAATTAAATTCTACTCCTACACTAAACTTATGGCATCTTTATCATGTAGAGGAAAGTCTCTCTGCCATTAGTAGCAGTGTCCCAATCCTCTTGTATTCTTCTTGCCATAGCCCTTGTAGTTGGCCCATATCTTCTATTTGGTGGGCTTCAGCTTGGTCTTGGACTTGAATATGGGTTTGGGCTTGGACTTGGGCTTGGGCTTGGGCCTCTTCCATCACAAAGCATGCGCGTTGCGCATGCTTAGTGTAGTCGTCGCACAGAACCTTCCTTTCTTGGAGTGTGAAGTCTTAACAGTGTGGCCGCCAGGGTACCAACTCATGCACCAGCGCTGCGGGGCCATCTATTTTGTAGGTGCCCTAAGTATTCACGTGCCATGCATGCTGCCTTCCCTAGAAACCCTAACCCTCATGTGATGGAGGACAGCTAGTCACACCCCCTCTAGTGCTAAGACGTGAGCTTGAAAGGATAGATCAAGAGCGTCTAGACCAAGAGGAAGACCGTCTAGCACCTTGCATGGAGCGTCTAGGACCTATCACAAGGTCCATGGCCAAACAAATCCAAGAGGAGACGGCCCAAGCTAAGGATGGGAGAGAAAGATACCTATACATGTTGCAAGAAGGCCCATCATGAAATTAGCTTAGTTTATGTGGTGTAAATAGCATTTTTCTTTCAAGACTTAACCTATCTTGCTTGGCAAGTTTGTGCCCACTTTTGCATTTCATTTCAAACACATTTGGTTAGCATCTAGGGTAACATTTAAGGTACTCCTTAGCTTATAAAAGGGGTAGCCTCCTTCATGAAACTTAAGATTAATATGAGTAAAGTTATGCTGCCAAATTTGTGCCATACTTACTCCCTTGCCTAAATCTCTTGATTTATGGTTTTAATCTTCACTCCTTCACCACCAAAGAGAGTTGGCCAAACCTCTCTCATTTTCATACACTTCATGCACCTACAAGCCACCACCACTCTTAGGAGGGCTTGACCCATTTCATCCATTGAACTTCCGCTGCATTCATCACCCAAAACACACCATGAAGAACTCAAGAATGCCACCATTTGGTATCATGAGCTATGGTTCTTCAAAGATGAGTGTCTCTTCATTTTATTTTTTTTGAGTTCTTCTTATATTCAAGTTGTTCATCTTGGCTCCAAGTTGTCTTGCTGTTTTTTGCTTTTTATTTTTGCATTGGATGCTATTCTTGGCATTTCAATCGGTAGAATTATTCAATTTGTGCTTGAGCATCTCTTGTCAAATTTTTTTGTAGGTTTCTTGCTATATTTGTGTGGCTGTCTTTTATTTTTAGGTATTTGAGTCTTGCTTGTTTTTATTTTCTTTTGGGTCATATGATGCTTTTAGTCTTTTTATTTTATGAATCCATATGTTTTGTCTAAGTCATGTGTTTCCAAATTTGTCATCAAAATCTTAGTGGTACTTGTTCTTGATGATTTGGTTTCTTGCTTTATTTTGGGTCCAGTTTTTATTTTGCTGTTTTGGATGATCTTTTGGTGCATTTTTCTTTTAGTTTGAGTTCATATTTGGGTGTTAGATCCACGCAAATTCCTATATCTTCACTCCATTGTGTTCTTGAAAATTTTCTTTGCTGTTTTTGGTTCCAGCTTTAGGATCCCCTGTTTTCACTGCAACTGGCCTGGCTGTTTTTATGTGTTAAAATTAAATACGTCACAAGAAATTTATGAGCCTCTGGATTTGAGTCATTTGAGATCTTAGCAAAAGAATACAAAAAGAATCAGTTGAAAAGGACAAATAGAAAAAAAATGATAAATCATACAAAAAAGGTGTGCAATCTGTTGTTCCAGCTGGCGGAAAATGAGCACTGGTAGTAAAACATTTATCAAAATTAATTGGTGCATGCGTTTGGCGTGAAACAGACTCCAAAAGTTTGTTAAGATCTTGACCTAATTGTGTACCAAATTTCAAAAGCAAAGTCAAAATATCCAGCTCAGTACACACGTTTTAAGTGACGCTTTTTGTGCCAGGGAAACTTTTTCAGTAGTGCTGTTTTGGTTTTTCAAATCAATTCTAGTACCATTCTAGGATTCCTTTTGTGTGCCCACTTTATTTGTGTACCTTTTATTTGCTTGTCACATTTTATTGCAACTCTTCCTAGTTGTGTCACATTATAACTCCATTTGTGTGGTCCTATTTTTTGCAATTAATTTGTTTCTTGCTTTATTTCCTTGACCTCTAAGTTTTTGTGGTGGATGAAATTTTCATTTGGTGCTTGTTGAGTGAGATTTTGACATGGGCTGTCCAGCTTGCTTAATAGGTGCTGGAATGAGGATTTTATTGACCTAATTTCAAGAGGAACAAAGGCCAAAGGTGCAGAAACAAATACATACCACAAATACCCATACACTTTGGAAGGCCCAACAAGTAGAAAGACAACAAAAAGGGGGGGTGCATATAGTCAAGCAACAAAGGGAGTGTTCTTTAACTTTCTTGCAAGATTAACTTTCTATTAATTACTTGTTACACGTTTTAGACGGTGAGTGTGTCTTCAAGGGCTCCAAGTGTCCAAGAAGCCTCACATAGGGTCGCCTAGAATTAATTGTTGCTATTTCAATTTCTTTGGGATTTGCTTAATCTTGTTTAATCTTGCTATTTGCGCGTTTTGTTTTGGGCTTTGCATAAGCTTTCATTTGCATAAAAAAAAAAAATTGTTTTCTCATTGTGTTCTAAGTGTTTAACCTAAAGAGAGGATTGTGTGAAGATTTTGAGGGATAGTTTTTGGCTAAGGCAAGACTTGGTACTTAAGAAGTCCTTTGTGACTCACCTCTCTTACCTGGAAAGCTACCTTCATTAACTTCCCTATTCTTTCTTGAAGAAGAACATTTATATACACAATGTTTTAACCATGTCTTCTCATGCATCCAAGTCTAGTGATAGTGATGAAAAGTCCATTAAATCACTTTTGAAACAACTTGTCAAGGATGTACAACATCTTTCATATAGACAATTGGAAAATGAATCTAAAATCAATGATTTGACTAGAGCAAGGAAAGAGAAATCACAAAATTCAAAAAAATCTCATTCACATGCATCTCATTCTCAACTCCAAGAGTCTCTAGGAGAGGTAAGCATTAGAAACCATGATTATTACCAACCACCACCTAGAAGACTTAGGCAAAGAGAGGAAGAAGCCCCAAGGGAAGTAAGGGTAGACCTACCACATTTCTATGGTAAGGACAATGTAGAAGTTTACGTAGATTGGGAAATGAAAGTGGAACAACTCTTTGCTTGTTATAGGGTGAGTGAAGAGAGAAAGGTACCCTTAGCCACCCTTAGTTTTCAAGGAAATGCCATGTATTGGTGGACCTCTCTAGAGAGAGATAGACGTCTTCATAGGGACCCTCCCATAGAGTATTGGAATGACCTTAGGGGAGCCCTAAGACGTCACCACATACCTTCCTACTACCATAGGGAGCTAATGGACAAGCTCCAAAGGCTCCAACAAAAGAACATGAGTGTGGAAGAGTATAGGCAAAAGATGGAGCTATACATGATGAGAGCCTCTATTAGAGAGGAAGAGGTCACCACCATATCTTGGTTTTTAAGTGGACTCAACCTTGAGATAAGAGATAAAGTAGAGCTTCTTCCCTACCAAGACTTGAATGATTTGGTTCAACTTTGCATTAAAGTTGAACAACAAAATTTGCGCAAAACTTCAAGTCAAAGGGTGGGAATGTACTCTAACTCCTATCCCAAGAGAGAATATAAAAGGGAGGGTAGTACATCTAGAGAAAAACCAAAGGAAACTACCAAGCCCATAACCAAAGACACCTCTACCCCACCCATCCGAGCTAGGGACATCAAGTGCTTTAAGTGTTTTGGAAGAGGACATGTGCAAGCCCAATGCCCAAACTAAAGGACCATGTTTTTAATAGGCAAGGATGAGTACACTAGTGGTGAGGATGAGCCTAGTGTAGAAGAAGAAGAAGGGGGAGAGGATGAGAGGGTTAGTCCTTTAGAAGGAGAATTACTCATGATTAGGAGAACCCTCAACAATCATTGATCTCGCCGCGGACTCGAGCGTGGGGAAAATGCCTCGTCACTCCTTCGTCTAGCCTTCTAACTGCTGCGCGTTCTGCAAGGAGGCTCTAGGAACCTTCGCCAGAACTCCAAATGATGCCTGCAAAACACACAGATGGCGCCTCTAGCGGCCGTTGTAGCTCCGACGCTCAAGTCAGGCAACGGGAACACCAAAACTCTCTCTCAGATCTCTCTATGTGAGACCTGTGTGTGTGCCCTCAGTCCTCTTTGATTCGAAGACCGAGTGTTCTCAGTTCATGTTGTGTATTGTGTGGCAAAGATCGCGTACCTGGTGTAGTGTTTCTTCTTCCTCATATAATCCCGCGTCGCCCCCCTACTGGCTACCTCTAGACTTGATTACTCTGCACCGCCGTTATCTACCCCCAAGGCTACTGTAACATCCCGCCAAAATACTATTCATATTTATATAATGAAAATAAAGGTAAACAAATATATTGAAGTGAACAAAATTATATATATGTAATGAAGTTTCTCCTCACAGGGAGTTTAATACAAATTCGGTCAATTTCCAAAACTTAAACAAAATACAGCAAAAGACAAACAGGCGATCTCCTATCAGAAGAAAAGGGCGATCTCCTATCAGAAAAGGGCGATCTCCTATCAGACAACAGAAAAAGGGTGATCGCCTAACAGAAACAGAAATGGGCGATCTCCTACCGGCGTCCACTCACTGAGGAGCTCTACTACCTGCAACCTCGTCTGCTCCCGTGCAAAAATACACGATCATCACAGGTTTAAGAAAGCAATCACAATACCAGATAAAAGGGTAAGCTAGATGTTTTAAAAACTTTAAATATGAAACTTTATATCAGAAGAAAATATAAATCTTCACACCATTCATACACTATATCAATTTTCAACCATCAACGTCCCCATATACCACAAACTCGTCAAGTGCCTATCCAATACATTCGATACTCATGGTTCACATGTCAGACTTTCCACTGACTCATAACATATAGACACATGACTCCACTTCCGGAAGACTCGTGCGTTGACTCAGGCTCAGAGATCTGCACCTGTCATACCACACCACTGTGAAATCCACACAGGGTCGCTGTGAAAATCCACACAGCCATGCGCATACATAGTCTCAATATCATCACTCTCCCGGTATGACAGGGTTAATTCATATAACAGGTCAAGCTCGTTCTCTTTCAAACAACTTACCCATACATATGAACCTCCTTCGACTCTCCACAACTGAATAACTTCATCTATGTGATTCCATTATATCAGCAGAGTCAGGATATCTCCTTCTAGACAAGCCCCTAGTCAATACACATTACACACGATCTTACACGGTATTTTCTTTCCTGAAAATACTATGCCTTGATCCCACATTCACAACAATCAATACATCGTACAACACTGAATGAACGATTCAGTCACAGCAACATTCATTCCACGGTTCAGATTTTCGAATATCACATGTATTTCACATTTAAATCTCAAACAGTTTCAAACAGCACTAAAACAGGGGAGTTTGAAAAACAACGCCAAACCGGCGAACTCATTCAAAAGCAGGGGATTTCGAAAACAAAGTTAAAACCGGCGACCACGTCACCCCACACATAAAAATAGGGCATTGTGAAAAGAAATATGAAAACCGGCGACCACGTCGCCCTCACTTCAGAACTTACTCGCCTAACGTTTTTATAAATGTAGAGTACTAGCTTCCCTTACCTGGACTAGCGCAAAACTCCAAGAGCTCCGAAACCCAACGAAGCTTAAAGATGCTTTCACTCTGTTTTAGTGTCCCGGTCTGGAGAACTTGCAGAGAACCTCCCAAGTGTCCAAGGGCAGTCGTCGCTCGTCGTACTGATGCTTGAGGTTGCCTGAATCGCAGCGTGAAGGAGAGAAAAGAGAGGGATGAAGATGCACTCACTCTTTCGCTCTTGAGTCACTGCAACGTTCTTTGCCTCCCCGCAGTGGGTTTTTGAATCCAAGCCTACTTGTCCACGCATGCTGCTGCCACCACCCCCTCTGTAGGAAAGCCAGAGTGTACATTTCACTGAACAGTACGGCCACGGTTGTCTCTTGCGCATGCCAACCACTTCCCTGAACAGTACGACCGCGAGTGTCTCTTGCGCATGCCAACTTTCTGATGTCACTATTCTGAACCACCCTTTTTGTCCACGTGGCGCGCGTGCAGGACGTGTCATGCTGGGAGTCTGGGTCCCACTTTATTCGTGTGAAGCTCGACATCGCGCGACAACTTTCCACCGCTGACTCATCCTGGCGAACGACCGATGTCTCGTCCTGGAAGACGACCGATGTCTCTCTCGCCCTGGCGATGCCTGCATGCCTCTCGCGCCTGGCGACGTCCACATGCCTCGCGCCCTGGCGATGTCCGCAAGTCTCTCGCGCCCTGGCGACGCCCGCATGCCTCTCGCGCCTGGCGATCATGTGTAGTAGGCGACAGGCGATTATGTACTAACCAGGCGATCTTATAGTCTTCTAAGCTACACTTTCCATTCCTTTTTTTTTATTTTATTTTAAATAAAAACATACTTAGAATTCATTTAAAATATACCCTTTTATTCCAATTTAATTTTTACAGGTCCTTACAGCTACCTTGTGTGCAGGCCTTCCTCACTTGAGTGCAAGGTCTGACAGGGGAGGCCGCGTGGGTACCTCTGTACCCCTCGATTTCTGTGCCCATCTGCCCTACTTATTCTCTGGGAACATCTTCACAGTCCACGTGGCATGCATGCAACCTCACTGGGAGACTCTAACCTTGATGGGTTCTTGTCCCAGCAGGATTCTGCACCTAATTGCGTCTTCCCATCTTCATGCATGGTCGTCTCGCGACTAAGGCCACTCCCTGCCTCTAGGCGCTTTACATATCACTGGTCGCGTTGTTCACATTGCGCGGCCGATGTCACCTCAACACTTACCGATGACCGAGGTGTCCCTCATCCTGACCGATGGCCGATGTCTCATCCTGGCTGGTGATCGATGTGTCACCCTGACCGATGACCGATGGCGCTTCTTTATGTTGTCGTGCTCTGCTTGTGGAATCAGGCGTGGTCCTTGGATAACGTATGACTGATCGGTGCTTCATCACTTCTCGCGCTCTGCTTCCAGGCGCTCATGTAGGAACTGATCTGCTGGTGGTGGTCACTCGGTAACTGACCACTGATCGCCGTTCTTGAACGATCTCCACCCTGGTTCATCTGCTATCTCATGCCACGTGTTGCTCTGTGACTGGCCCACGTGGTCATCTGCTGCTGACGTCATCGACTACCAATAACCGACCGGATCAATCATCCTAGCACATCCATGGAAACACAAAGAGAGAACATCTTTCACACAAGGTGTAATGTTTTAGAAAATATA
This sequence comes from Phaseolus lunatus, assembly GCA_013389735.1. NCBI lineage: Eukaryota > Viridiplantae > Streptophyta > Magnoliopsida > Fabales > Fabaceae > Phaseolus > Phaseolus lunatus. Next base: position 23,511,742 of record CM023864.1, read on the forward strand.
TGTTCTCTTATTGTGGATAGTGGATCAAGTTGCAATTCTTGTAGCTCTAGGATGGTTGAGAAGCTCAATCTACAATTAGTTCCTCATCCTAAGCCATACAAGTTGCAATGGATCAATGAGAATGGGGAACTAAGTGTAGATAAGCAAGTGGAGATCAAGTTCTCCATAGGTAACTACAAAGATAAAGTTTTATGTGATGTAGTACCAATGGAAGCTTGCCATATCTTGTTAGGTAGACCATGGCAATTTGATAAAAAAACCTTGCATGATGGTCTAACTAATGAGATTTCCTTCACCCATAGGCAAAAAAGATTTGTACTTAGTCCCTTACCACATTCTCAAGTGGTGAGAGACCAAATACAAATGAGAGAAAAGAGGGATGAAGAAAATAAGAGAAAGAAGAAAGAAAAACAAAGAGAGATAGAAAAAGAGAAAGTTCTTAAGGATAGAAAGGAGTGGGAGAAGAGTGTTCCTTCCCACATGGTTGCTCAACAAGAAAGATCTTTTGAAAACATTTTGGAAAACTTGCTTCTTGTTGAACAACCAAGCCTTGTTTTTTGTAAGGGAACACTTGCATGCACTGCCACAAGTAGTGAACTTATGAGTCTACCTCCTCAAGTGGAAAATCTTTTGAGTAAATTTGATGATGTATTCTCTAGTGAGGGACCCCATGGTCTTCCTCCCATTAGAGGTATAGATGATCCGGACGGTCATCGGTAGTCGATGACGTCAGCAGCAGATGACCATGTGGACCAGTCATAGGGTGACACGTGGCATGAGATAGCAGGAGAATCAGGGAGGAGACCGCTTAGAACGATGATCGGTGGTCAGTTACCAAGTGGCCACCACCCCCAGATCGGTGCCTAGATAAGCGCCTGGAAGCAGAGCGCGGAAAGTAATGAGGCACTGTAAGGACCTATAAAATTGAATTGGAATGAAAGTGGTATATTTAAATAATTCCAGAAGATGTTATTATTTAAAATACAAAGAGCTGGTAAATGAAGTTTCGTAGTAGTCGGACCTCGGACGTCGCCCAAGATCTGGGGTCAGCTGGTAGAGGTCGGTCGGATGATGTGTGGATCAAGAAGAGTAAAGGAAGAAAAGTTAAGTTTAGAAGGCTATGGGATCGCCGGTCGCCTGCTAAACATGAGCGCCAGGTGGACGTCGCCAGGGCGCGAGCCATGCAGGCATCGTGCGGGCGCGAGAGCCATGCAGGCATCGCGCGGGCGCGAGGCATGCGGGCATTGCCAGGGCGCGAGGCATGTGGACGTGGCCAAGGCGCGAGAGGCATGCGGGCATTGCCAGGGCGCGAGGCATGTGGACGTGGCCAAGGCGCGAGAGGCATGCGGGCATCGCCAGGGCGCGATGCATGTGGACGTAGCCAGGGCGCGAGAGTTATGAGGGCGTCGCCAGGGAAGACATCGGTCGTCTTCCAGGGCGAAGGAGACATCGGTCGTCTTCCAGGGCGAAGGTGACATCGGTCGTCTTCCAGGGCGAAGGAGGCATCGGTCGTTCGCCAGGATGAGTCAGCAGTGGAAGGTTATCGCGCGATGTCGAGTTGCACACAGAGAAGGTAAGACCCAGACTCCCAGCATGAAGCGTAGTGCACGCACGCCACGTAGACAAAAAGGGTGGTTCAGAGTGGTGACATCAGAATGTTGGCATGCGCAGGAGACACTCGCAGTCGTACTGTTCAGAGCAGTGACTGGCATGCACAAGCGACAACAGAAGTCGTACTGTTAAGAGCAGTGGTTGGCATGCACAAGCGACAACAGTGGTCGTACTGTTCCGGGCAGTGGTTCTCAGACTTCTCTGCAGAGTGGGTGGTGGCAGCAGCAGCATGCGTGGACAGGTAAGTTGAGATTCAAAAGCCACTGCGTGAAGGCAAAGAGCATTACAGACTCAAGAGTGTGAGGGTGAGTGCAAACTCCCTCCCCCCTTCTCCTCTCCTTTGCGCTGTAACTCAAGCAACCTCCAGCACCTGTGCGACGAGCGACGACAGCCCTTGGAGCACCTGGGAGTTTCTCTGCAAGTTCTACCAACCAGGCACTGAAAACAGAGCTAAGGCATCCTTCAGGCTCGGTGGGTTTTGAGCTCGCGGTATTTTTACGCAAGTCCAGGTAAGGGAAGCTAGCCTTCATTTTCAATACAAGCCATAGATTAGCTGTTTCTGAAGTGTGGTCGCCGGTTTCATGTTTCTTTTCGCAATGCTCTGATATATGTGGTTGGGCGACGTGGTCGCCGGTTTTAAACCCCTTTTCATGATGTTCTGTTTCTATGTGGTTGGGCGACGTAGTCGCCGGTTTTAAATGCAGACTTCGAAATACCCCGTTTTGAACTAGATCGCCGGTTTTGGCGCTGTTTTACGAACTCCCCTGTTTTTGGTGTTGTTTTGAAACTGTTTGAGATGTAAATGTGATATTCGAAAATAAGAACCTTGGAGTGAGTTTTGCTGTGATTGAAATCATTCTTTAAGTGTTGTATGACATGTTGGATGTGGTGAATGTGGGATCGAGGCATAGTATTTTCAGGAAAGAAAATACCGTGTAAGATCGTGTAGGATGTGCATTGATCGGTGATGTCTATAATGAGATTATCCTGACTCTCCTGAGATAATGGATTCATATAGATGAGGTTATTCAGGCGTTGAGAGTCGAAGGAGGTTCATATGTATGGGTGAGTCGTGTGAAACAGAACGAGCTCGGCCTGTCATATGGATTAACCCTGTCATACTGTGAGAATGGTGAACTTGAGATCGAGAATGTGTTGATGCGCATAGCTGTGGAAACATTACAACAGCTTGTATGACAGGTGCAAAATCTCTGAGTCTAGTCAATGCACGAGTCTTCCGGAAGTAGGTCAAGTGTCTTGTGTGCTGGGTCAGTGGTGGTCTGACATGTGAAATGAGGAACTTGAAATTTATAGACACTTGATGCAGTTTTGTGAAAATGAATGACTCTTGTGAATATTGTGAAATGTTGTGATTTCTGGGCGATCAAGTGAAGGGTATTGAGAAAATCTATAGCTTTACGTGAATATCTTGAAAATTGCTTACCCTGATTTTAATGTTCTTATTTAAACTCTCTTTAAAATATCTAGCTTACCCTGCGTGTTTTGCTCGTTGGCTGTTTTTCTCTTTAAACTGTGATGATCGTGTATAACTTACACGGGAGCAGATGATTTTTCCAGGAAGTAGAGTTCCTTAGGGAGTGGTCGCCGGAAGGAGATCGCCTGATTTCTGTTCTGGCAGCAGATCGGCTGTTTTGGGTCTTCCGATAGGAGATCGACCTCGTCCGATAGGAGATCGGTCTCTTCCGATAGGAGATCGCCTGCTTTGTTTTTTTTTTACTGTATTTTGTTTATGTTTCTGGAAAATTTGACCTAATTTGTATTAAACTCCCTGTGAGGAGAAACTACATTTCATATATATAATATTTTGTTCACTTCAATCTATTTGTTACCTTTATTTTCATTATATGAACATGTATGGTATTTTGGCGGGATGTTACAGGCACCGCACGGTCGTCGGTGGAAGGTCATGAGGCACCGCACGGTCATCGGTGGATAGTAATGGGGCACCGCTCGGTCGCTAGTGCATGCAGAGCGCGATCGGTCATCGGGGTTCTTGCCAACACGTGTTAAGCTGGGACCCAGGTTCCCAGCGAGAGCGTTACGCATGCACCTCGCATGATGCCCACTCAGAGGACGTGCGGTGAGACCTTGCAGGCAGGATGCGCCTGGTGAGTGTGCTTAGAACAGCCACACCCGGTGCTCTCCTGGGAGCATGTCACTCACTCAGAGAGAAGAAGCGCGCTAAGTTACTCCGCAAGAGGATAACTTAACCGCACAGAGAAAAGCGCAGAAGCCCTTCAGATGTGACACATGTACGGTTAGATGTCAGCTGCATGCCTCCACGTGTCACCATCTGAGAGAAAGGCGCGGCCTAGTATAAAGGTACTCCACCTCATGTAAGGTAAGGAGGATTAGGAACAGAATTACACTTCTTACAGTTTTTACACTACACACAGTTTCTGAGTCATTGTGGGGACGTTTATACACGTTGCACAGTGATAACAGAATTGAGTTACACAGAGAGAGGGAGTGGATCTGAGCACACACGAGTCTCACAGAGAGATTCAGTGAGAGTTTTTGGTGTTCCTGTTCCCTGACTTGAGCGTCGGAGCTACAACGGCCGCTAGAGGCGCCATCTGTGTGTTTTGCAGGCATCATTTGGAGTTCCGGCGAAGGTTCTTGGAGCATTCTTGCAGAACGCGCAGTTGCAGAAGGCTAGACGAAGGAGTGACGAGGCACATCCTCCACGTTCAAGTCCGCGGCAAGATCAATAGAACATCAAATTGACTTTATCCCGGGGGCTAGCCTACCAAATAGGCCAGCTTATAGAGCTAACCCCGAGGAAACCAAGGAGATAGAGTCACAAGTTCAAGACTTGTTGGATAAGGGTTGGGTTCAAAAGAGCCTTAGTCCTTGTGTTGTACCTGTCTTGTTGGTGCCAAAAAAAGATGGAAAATGGCGCATGTGTTGTGATTGCTGAGCAATCAACAACATCACCATCAAGTACAGGCACCCAATCCCAAGGCTTGTTGACATGCTTGATGAACTACATGGATCCACCATATTTTCCAAGATTGACCTTAAAAGTGGTTATCACCAAATTAGGATCAAAGAGGGTGATGAGTGGAAAACTGCTTTTAAGACCAAATTTGGATTATATGAGTGGTTAGTGATGCCTTTTGGCCTTACTAATGCTCCTAGTACATTCATGAGGCTCATGAATCATACCTTAAGGGATAGGTAAATATGTAGTAGTTTACTTTGATGATATCCTAGTGTATAGCAAAACCCTAGAAGACCATCTAAGTCACCTTAGGGAAGTCCTTCTAGTGCTTAGGAAAAATAGTTTGTTTGCCAATAAGGATAAGTGTACCTTTTGTGTAGATAGTGTAGTTTTCTTAGGTTTCATAGTTAACCAAAAGGGGGTGCATGTTGATCCTGCGAAAATCCAAGCCATCAAAGAGTGGCCCACTCCACAAAATGTAAGTCAAGTAAGAAGTTTTCATGGGTTAGCTAGCTTCTATAGAAGGTTTGTGCCTAATTTTTCAAGTTTAGCTTCCCCTCTCAATGAACTTGTTAAAAAGGATGTTGCATTTTTTTGGAATGAAAAGCATGAACAAGCCTTTCAGAGGCTAAAAGCTCAACTCACCCATGCTCCCATTCTAGCTCTCCCAAACTTTTCTAAAACTTTTGAGATAGAATGTGATGCATCGGGAGTGGGCATAGGTGCGGTGTTGTTACAAGGTGGACACCCAATTGCATATTTTAGTGAAAAGCTACATGGTGCCACCCTTAACTACCCCAATTATGACAAAGAGCTATATGCACTTGTGAGGGCCTTAAAGACTTGGGAACATTATCTCATTTCAAAAGAGTTTGTTATCCATAGTGATCATGAGTCCCTAAAGTACTTAAAAGGCCAACACAAGCTCAACAAAAGACATGCTAAATGGATGGAGTTCCTTGAACAATTTCCTTATGTAATCAAATACAAGAAAGGAAGCACCAATATAGTAGTCGATGCTCTCTCAAGGAGGCATATTCTCTTTTCAAAATTGGGTGCCCAAATTCTTGGATTTGATTACATAAAAGAACTTTACCAAGAAGACCAAGAATTCTCATCCATCTATGCTAAGTGCAAACATAGAGCACAAGGAGGTTACTATGTGGCCGAAGGGTATCTCTTTAAAGAAGGAAAACTTTGTATTCCCCAAGGCACACATAGGAAGCTCCTTGTAAAAGAATCACATGAAGGGGGTCTCATGGGCCATTTTGGAGTTGATAAAACTTTAGATCTTTTAAAAGAAAAATTTTATTGGCCACACATGAGAAAGGATGTCCAAAGACATTGTTCTAGATGCATATCATGTTTGAAAGCAAAGTCTAGAGCAATGCCTCATGGACTCTACACCCCTTTGCTGATTGCAAATGCTCCTTGGGAAGACATTAGCATGGATTTCATTTTAGGACTCCCTAGGACTGCAAGAAGCCATGATTCTATCTTTGTGGTGGTGGACCGTTTTAGCAAAATGTCCCATTTTATTCCATGCCACAAGATAGATGATGCTCAAAATATTTCTAGACTCTTCTTTAAAGAAGTGGTGAGACTCCATGGTATACCTAGAAGTATAGTGTCCGATCGAGATCCCAAGTTTGTAGGCCACTTTTGGAAAACTCTTTGGGGCAAACTTGGTACGAGACTACAATTTTCAACTTCTTGTCATCCTCAAACGAATGGTCAAACTGAAGTAGTCAATAGATCTCTTGGAACTATGCTTAGGGCTATCATGAAGGGAAACCACAAATCTTGGGATGAGTATCTTCCCCATATTGAGTTTGCTTACAATAAAGTAGTCCACAAGACTACTAATGCTTCTTCTTTCGAAGTTGTATATGGGTTTAATCCTCTCTCACCTTTGGATTTGTTACCTTTACCTAATCCACAAGAATTTGTGCATAAGGAAGGAGTAATCAAAGCCGATTTTGTTAAGAAAATGCATGAGAAGATTAAACTCCAAATCCAACAACAAAATGAAAAGTATGCAAAATACCACAATAAGGGGAGGAGAGAAATCATTTTTGAAGAAGGAGACTTAGTTTGGCTTCACCTTCGCAAAGATAGATTTCCCACTCAAAGGAAGTCCAAACTAAGTCCCCGAGGAGATGGACCCTTTCAAGTCCTCAAGAGAGTCAACAAAAATGCATATAAGTTGGACCTACCTTTAGAATATGGAGTACATGATACTTTCAATGTAACTGACTTATCTCCATTTATAGGTACCAATGAAGACTTGGATTTGAGGACAAATCCTTTTCAAGAGGGAGGGGATGATGGAGGACGGCTAGTCACACCCCCTCTAGTGCCAAGACGTGAGCTTGAAAGGATAGATCAAGAGCGTTTAGACCAAGAGGAAGACCGTCTAGTACCTTGCATGGAGCATCTAGGACCTATCACAAGGTCCATGGCCAAACAAATCCAAGAGGAGACGGCCCAAGCTAAGGATGGGAGAGAAAGATACCTATACATGTTGCAAGAAGGCCCATCATGAAATTAGCTTAGTTTATGTGGTGTAAATAGCATTTTTCTTTCAAGACTTAACCTATCTTGCTTGGCAAGTTTGTGCCCACTTTTGCATTTCATTTCAAACACATTTGGTTAGCATCTAGGGTAACATTTAAGGTACTTCTTAGCTTATAAAAGGGGTAGCCTCCTTCATGAAACTTAAGATTAATATGAGTAAAGTTATGCTGCCAAATTTGTGCCATACTTACTCCCTTGCCTAAATCTCTTGATTTATGGTTTTAATCTTCACTCCTTCACCACCAAAGAGAGTTGGCCAAACCTCTCTCATTTTCATACACTTCATGCACCTACAAGCCACCACCACTCTTAGGAGGGCTTGACCCATTTCATCCATTGAACTTCCGCTGCATTCATCACCTAAAACGCACCATGAAGAACTCAAGAATGCCACCATCATGGGCCTTAGCGTCTCCAGGGAATACTTACTTGTGCCAGCCCCTGAACAAGCTATACGCATCACATGCATAAATCCTCTCGTGAATTTTGGTCTTTTCTATTCTGGATGATATCTTACTAATATATCTGGGGCCCGCATACGTGGCCCATACCGATGTCCAACGTCTGTTGGCCAGCGACCGATGTCTGGTAAGTGCAAAAATTCATCAACACAAACTAAAATCAAAATTAAAAACAGCAAGACAATTAAGAAAATGATGAAAAACATGGACTTAAGAACAACACAAAAAGTAAAAGAAGAGAAGGTACTTATCACTTGAAGAACCTTGGCTCTAGATACCAAATGATAGCATTGCCTTCATTTTGTTTGAATTTTTGTGGTGGATTACAGAAGATCAATGGAAGTGGCGGACAATGATGGTTCCAATGGAGCTACGGTTTCCTTGAAAGTGCATGATAGGTATGGCGAGTGATTGTTTGGGCCATATCACTTGAAGAAGATGAAGAAGAATATCAAGGTGTCTATCCTACAAAGACTAGACAAGGGAGTGAGAAAGCATGCAAACTTGGCAGCAATTTACTCATAAAATTGATCTTAAAAAAATGAGAGCCAAGCATCTCATTTATAGGAGAGATGACTGAACATTTTGGAGCCAAAATTTGAAAATTCAAAATAAAACTCTCCAATGAGAAGGTGCCATGCGGAGTCATGCTTTCCATATGTAGTGGTCAGACCTCGGACGTTGGCACATGAGTGAGAGGTCGGCACAGGAGAGGTCGACATGGTAGGGCCCACAGAGGGGCCCATAGAATTACACGTGTCAAGGCACAAAACTAGATTCACAGATACGCCATGCATGTAGGATGTGTCCAAGACATAAGGTTCGGACACAATAGAATTAATCTTAGAAATGCATGTGAGGCACTTGAAGGTTTTAAGGCACGTGAGATATTAAGTTATTAGACACGTTTGAGTCGGCAACGCTAGGGTAGGCGCTGAAACCCTAGCAGCCACACCTTAAGTTGTGCACTCCAGGAAAGGAATGTCGCCACGAGAGTTGCACTCTATGAAAGGAAGGTTGCCACGGGATTGCACTAAGATTGTGCGGTAGAATCCCAAAAGGGTAACCCTAAATTCGCTAGAGGCAACGCTTAGACAAGAGCACATATGCGGTAGGTAACCTAAAAACAGCTATATAATAGGGTAACGCCCAAGGTAAACACAGGTTCACACACAGACACAATTCTTTGCAAGCTTAGAGTTTCTTACACACTCTTGGCTTGAGATACCTTAGTTATTTGATGTTTCTTGCCCTATACTGACTTGAGCATCGGAGTGCAATCACAGGTAGGGCCCCCTTCGTTTCAACAGAGCCACGTTTGGAGAATCATCAAGAGATAGGAGGAGCCACCGTCTACCTCAGAGTCAACAACGACCGAGTCAACCAGCAAGAACACCATATTTAGCTCACGCCTTCCATGCTAAATCCTCTCCACGCCTAGGTTGCCATGTGGACGTCCATGTGCTCCATGCCAAGGTGATTTTCGTTCTCTAATATATCCTAGATGTTTTAGGGTTACATTCGGCTCAAAGAAGCCCAATTGTTACCCTAACTAGTCACTTTTAACCCTCACTAGACCTATTTTACTATTGGCCCAAAAACCTATGCTACTGGGCCCAAATATGTGGTCCAATTATTTTATGCTACTAGGCCCAATACATGGCCCATGAAATCCTAAACAACTTTATACAATTTACTTAAGCTAAAGATTGGCCCAAAAATAATGTTGACTAGTCAGCAAAAACTTAGTCTTCTTGTGTTCTTCTGACCAAAGCTTTAGTTTATGTTTTGATGACTTGGAGGTCTTCTTGGATATGTTTGTACATTCCTTCACCCTAGAGTTGTCCTCTTGATTGGGCCTACAAAAAGAAAAAAAGTCCAATTAGACCCATATTTGCAAATAAATCCATAAACAACCTCTAGGTCTTCATCCTCCTTATTATGTGGATGTGTGTGGCTGGAGGCTCTACCATCAGACATGCTTACAGGGTTTACAATAAAAGAGTGTTGACTATGGAGGAATCTATTCATTTAGTGTTTGATGAATCTGACAATTACCTGCTTCAATCTATAGTAGATGAACTTGAAATGGATGATTTAAGAATCATACTTCAAAAGGATCAATTGAATGATTCAAATACAACTTATTCAAGTGCGACCAAAGAACCTGTTGTGCCTACATAATTGCCCAGAGAATGGAGAACTCCTAAAGACTTAACACTTGAAAATGTGATTGGTAACATCGAGAAAGGAGTTTCAACAAGAAATTCTCTAAATAACATCTGTGAGATGATGGCATTTATTTCTCAAGTGGAGCCCAAAAATCTAAACAAAGCTCTACAAGACAACAATTGGATCTTGGCCTTGTAAAAAGAGTTAAATCAGTTCACAAGAAATGAGGAATGGTCTCTGGTTCCAAGAACATCCAAGATGAATATCATAGGCACTAAGTGGGTATATAGAAACAAAATGGATGAGCATGGTATCATCACAAGGAATAAGACAAGGCTGGTAGCCAAAGGATATAACCAGGAAGAAGGCATTGATTATAATGAAACCTATGCTCCAGTAGTAAGGTTGGAAGCAATAAGACTCCTCCTAGCTTTTTCATGCATGAAAGGTTTTAAACTATTTCAAATAGATGGTAAATGTGTCTTCCTGAACAGTTACATAAATGAGGAAGTATTCGTTTAACAGCCCCTTGGGTTTGAAGATCATAAATTTCCAAACCGTGTGTTCAAGCTCAAAAAGGCTCTATATGCATTAAAGCAGGCACCAAGACAATGGTATGAAAGACTAAGCAACTTTATGTTAGAATATATGGCTAAAACAAGAGGGGGGTGAATTTTTTTTTAAAGCTTTTCGCAAGTGTTTGATCAAGAATGAATTCCTTTATCAATTCATAAAGAAAAGACCAGAGAAGCCAAATGAAATCAAGCTTTCAAAATACGCAGCAGAATATTAGACGGTTGATATTACGATATAACCGATTGTTCTTACCATTCAAGCAAAGTCAAGCTGTAAGCAATGTACAAGACAGAATTTTAACTAATTATAATATCGAAATAACCAATTGATATTATTACAGAGTTAACAACAATGCTATATATCAGAATTATAACCGATTGCTATAACAACATAACCGGTTGTTTATATCAGATACAAAAACATTAACAAGATAAACCAAGACAGAGAAAGACAGATTTACACACAGCAATTATACTGGTTCACTCAACCCCTGAGCTACATCTAGTTCTTCAGAAAAACCTTCTGAGTTCCACTATGTAATACACAACAGATTACATACACACAACAATACAAAGAGAGGATCTTTTACACCTAAGATCACACACACACTCTTTGTCAACCACACACACATCAAATCAGAACAACCTCTGATTTTATAGGATTTTTACACACTTACAAGATTTACAAGATTCTAATCTCAGGAACAAAGAAAGGAATAGAAAACACCTAGTTTAAACGTTCCTAGATTCGTGTAATGATCAGATCATCAACTATTGAGCAATCTTGAAACTTTCAACAAAAGCTCTTCTTAAAACTGATTTCTCAAAACTTTTTCAGATCTCTGTAAAACTCTCTTTTGCAAATTCTTTCTATATCTCAAAATGTATTTCGCTTTTTCTATATTTTCAAAAGATAAGAGAGTCTCTATTTATAAACCACACAAAATGCCCGTTTGAATCTGTTAGGAAAACCAACTGTAATTGTGCAAAACAAATTTTCAAAATTCAACCGATTGAAGTTTCAAAATAACCAGTTGATTCGGTTAAAGTTGTTATAAAATAGTTAAAAAACTGATGTGAGTCTCTTATGAACCTTTCTTGGTTTGGGTTGAGTTGATATAGGTTTCATTGTATTCATGACACTTTCAAGAATTAGGATCAAAATTCTAAAGAACAATTAATAGAGTTTCTACTCAAGAAAACAAAGGTTCATACTAAAAACACATGAATAGGTAACTTGTAGGTGTAAGATAACAATGGAATATGAATGGGTAATTCAAGAACAGTACCAAATTTCAAAGGAAACACAAGAACAACATAAGAACACCAAGAACAAGTGAAAATACTGATTGAAATTCAATAGGAATTAGAAAATCACAAAGAAATTCATCAAAGAACAAAAACCCATGGATGGAAAAGAAGAACAACACATGTATATGGAAACCCATGGTTTGGACGAAATTAAAACAGCAAGAAAACAAGGAAATAAACCAAAAAAGTGCAGAACAATGGCAGCAAATGAAAGGAAACAACTCATGGAAAAGATTGAACCGATTAAAAATGGAAAAACTACAAGAAAACACAAATGGGTATTTTTAGAAGATGAATAGAAATGACTTATGTTGTTGTAGCCTTTTGGAGATGTGATTCATGCCACTTGGAGGGTGGTTCTTCCAAGATGAGTGGGTGGTGCCGCCACTTGAAAGTCTCCAAAGCTCGCAAGATAAGACATGAAGGAGAAGAAGAGACAAGTCTCACAAACTCACTCTCTCTCAATTTCAAGATAGTTTATTTTCTTCTAACTTTCAACTTGTCTTCTTTATTATTAAGAACCAAGCACTCCTATTTATAATAAGGAGGGCTGGAGATGTTACAAAGGGGAAGGAGTGGGAAGAGTCACTCTTCTAGCTCCTTCTAGTGCCTAAGAGAGAAAGGAGTAGAATAGTCACTTTTTCCACTTTTTCCTAAAGAAAGTGCTTAAAATGCCTTAAATTTGGAGGTTTCTTTTGGTTTTCCTCTTTGGCATACTCCCAAGGCTATTTCTATATTATTTACAAATTTATACAAGACTATTTACAAAGATTTATTTATACTACTATCTTTTGAATTTTCAAGAGAACCCAAAATGTTCTACTTTTTAAGAAGACTAGTGATCCTGCCGCTTGACTCGAACGTGGAGGATTGCCTCGTCACTCCTTCGTCTAGCCTTCTGTTCTGCAAGAACGCTCCAAGAACCACCACCGGAGCTCCAAACACTGCCTGCAAAACACACAGACGGCGCCTCTAGCGGCCGTGTGCACTCCGACGCTAAAGTCAGGCAACAGGAACACCAAAAACTCTTACTGAATCTCTCTGTGAGACTCGTGTGTGCTCTCAGATCCCCTTTCTCTCTCTATAACCATTTTCTGTTATCACTATGCAACGTGTAAGAACGCTCTACAGTGACTCAGAGATTGTGTGTAACTGTAAACTCTAAAATGTGTAAGCTGTAAGAATCTGTAAAAAACCCCCCCTTTAATTTCGTTAAGAGTTTCGTATATATACCTGAGTCTTTCTCTCTCCTGACGGTTATTTGTAAGAACCTAGAAGTTTATATTGGAATAAAAGTGTTATATTATAAATAAATTCGAAGCACGTGTTTATTTAAATATAAAGGAAGGAATGTATAGCTGAGAAGCCTACGAGATCGCCGTTATTAAGCGGGTAGGCGATCTCCAACTTCTCTGGCACTTGAACGCCTATCGCCTAGCTTATGCTTGAACGCCTATCGCCTAGCTTATGCTTGAACGCCTATCGCCTGTGTGTACCTAGTAGCCTGTCGCCTAGAGTACACCTAATCGCCGAAACTACACTTAGTGTGTAGCCAAAATGTTGGATCAACCCTGGTACGTCCCAAAAGCCACGCGTATCAAGGTGTGGGTTAAACCTTGGATACGCTGGGCAGGCGAAGCTCTATACTTGAGCATAAGAGAATCATCCTTAACGTTACACGCTTGGGCGCACGAGGACTGGTGCTAATCAACTCTTGGAAGTGTGAAGCTACCGACGTCACCAAGCCTTGTGGAGAGAATACCTTGGATGTAACATAGTGGAATGAAGAACCTCCAGGAAGGCGTGGCGATGTGTCATCGAGCATCGCCAGGGCGCAAGGCATGCAGGATCGCCTGGGCGCGAGGGGCATGCGGGCATCATCAGGGGGAGAGGTCATCGGTTGTTAACCTTCGCGCGAGAGGCCATCGGTTGTCAACCTTCGCGCGAGAGGTCATCGGTTGTTAGCCTTCGCGCGAGAGGTCATCGGTTGTTAGCCTTCGCGCGAGAGGTCATCGGTTGTTAGCCTTCGCGCGAGAGGTCATCGGTTGTTAGCCTTCGCGTGAGAGGTCATCGGTTGTTAGCCTTCGCGCGAGAGGTCATCGGTTGTTAGCCTTCGCGCGAGAGGTCATCGGTGGATAATCTTCGCGCCTGTGGTCATCGGTGAAAAGGTCATTGCGCTACGTTAAGTTATACACAGAGAACGTGGGACCCAGACATCCAGCATGAGACGTTCTGCACGCGCGCCACGTAGACGAAAAGGGTGGTTCAGAATAGTGACATCAGAATGTTGGCATGCGCGGGAGACACTCGCGGTCGTACTGTTCAGAGCAGTGGCTGGCATGCACAAGCGACAACAGTGGCAGTACTGTTCAGAGCAGTGGTTGGCATGCACCAGAGGCAACAGTGGTCGTGCTGTTCAGGGAAGCGTGCACGCAAACTTCCCTGCAGAGTAGGTGGTGGCAACTGCTTTTGGAGGGATAAGTTGGTTTAAGTCACTGAAATCCACTACTGAAGGGGAAGAAACGTTGCAGCCTTCGAAGAGAGAAAGAGTGAGTTACCTCCCTTCTCCTCCAGATATATCCTTCGCGCTGCGGTTCTAGCACCTTCACACGAGAGTACGACGAGCGACGGCCACCATTAGAGCACCTGGGCAGTCCTCTGCAAGTCCTTCAACCAGACGCAAAAACAGAGCCAAGGCGTTCTTCAAGCTTTGTTGGGTTTCGGAACTCTAAGTGTTTGCGCAAGTCCAGGTAAGGGAAGCTACCTTCATTTTCAATAAAAGTCATGGATTTGCTACTTCTGAAGTGAGGGCGACGTGGTCGCCGGTTTCATTTTCTCTTTCGTAAATGCTCTGTTCTATGTGATTGGGCGACGTGGTCGCCGGTTTTCGTTTCATCTTCGTGAATGCTCTGTTTTATGTGTTTGGCGACGTGGTCGCCGGTTTTAAATACAGACTTCGAAAATACCCTGTTTTGAACCAAATCGCCGGTTTTGGCGTTGTTTGCGAACTCCCTGTGTTTGATGATTGTTTTGAGAACTGTTTGAATGAGATATTCGAAAATATAAATCCTTTGAAATGGATAGTGCTGTGATTGAAATCATTCTTTGAAGTGTGGCATGATATGTTGAATGTTGTGAATGTGGGATCGAGGCATAGTATTTTCAGGAAAGGAAATACCGTGTAAGATCATGTAGATGTGCATTGATCGGTGATTCCTAACGAGATATCCTGACTCTGCTGATAATGGAATCACATAGAGGAAGTTACTCAGTTGGTGAGAGTCGAAGGAGGTCCATGTGATGGGCGCCTCGTGTGAAACAGAACGAGCTCCACCTATCCAGGATGGGCGCCTCGTGTGAAACAGAACGAGCTCCACCTGTCCATGATGGGCGCCTCGTGTGAAAAAGAACGAGCTCCACCTGTCTTGTGGATTAACCTTGTCATGCTGTATGGTGATGTGTTGAGATTCATCGTACGCTTGTGAATGTGTAAGATTTCACGGCGACCCTGTGGATGTGTGTGATTCCACAGTGGGCAGTGTGACAGGTGCAAATCTCCGAGTCTAATCAATGCATGAGTCAATCCGGAAGTAGTGTCATGTGTCTATGCATTGTGAGTCAGTGGAAAGTCTGACGTGAGAAATGAGAAACTTGAATATTGATAGACACTTGATGCTGTATTGTGAAATGGAATGACTATGGGTGAATGTTGCGAAGTGTGATTTTGGGCGATCAGGTGAATGAGATGAGTAGCTCTACGTTTTACATAGAGATTTGAAAAATGTTTTACCTTGCTCTATTATGTTCATGATTTAATGCCTTATTCTAAACTCTCTTTAAAATGGCTAGCTTACCCCTTTTATCTGTTATTGTGGTTGTTTTCTCAAAACTGTGATGATCGTGTAATTGTTACACGGGAGCAGATGATCTTCCAGGAAGAAGAGCTCCCTAATGGGTGGTCGCCGAGGGCTGAGATCGCCCATTTCCACCTCTCGGTGGCGATCGCCGGATTTTGCCCTACTATCAGATCGCCTGTTTTGAGGTCGTCTGTTATGAGATCGCCGATTTTATGTCTGGCTAGCAAGTCGCCTATTTTTGGGGACTTTTGGAGATCGCCATTTTCTTTTGAGACCGCCTGTCTTACTGCATTTCTTTTATTTTCGTAAAATCTTGCAAACATTTGATTTCGTTTATGTATTAAACTCCCTAAGAGGAGCAACTTCATTTCTGATATATATAAATACATATTATTTTGCACTCTTCAATATTATTTGGTTACACTTAATTTCAATTATACATGGATGTATGTATTATTTTGGCGGGATGTTACATTATTCCTCTTGACACGTGGATAACATCTGGTCATACACGTGTCACCATCTGGAGTACCTGCAGCTGAAACGTTACTTCCACTGTGCTCCTGCGACTAAGTTATCCACACAGGGAGTAGCTTAGTACACAGGCTACTCTGGGCGCAACCTTAACATGGTGAGCTGGTTAACACTGGGTATCACAGCTCACACTACACATGGTGGCAGATATGCCACTTATCCTCTGTACTTAGACCATACAACAAGTGCTTGCCAAGTCTTCTCAAACACCCGGCGATGTGCTCTTTCGGCGACTTGCTGACCACCTGATCTCCTAACCCTCACACATGGCGATCATGTGCAATCTAGGCGATTACTGATCCATACCGGCGATGAGCGACTACTCATCCTTAAGGCGATAGGTGATTACTCATCATCACAGGCGATAGGCGATTACTCATCCTCAAGGCGATAGGCGATTACTCATTGATCCAGTCGGTCATCGGTAGTCGATGACATCAGCAGCAGTTGACCACGTGGACCATTCACAGGGTGACACGTGGTAGAGGATAGCAGGTGAATCAGGGAGGCGATCACTCAGAATGGTAATCGCCTATCGCCTTGAGGATGAGTAATCGCCTATCGCCTTGAGGATGAGTAACCGCTCATCGCCGGTATGGATCAGTAATCGCCTAGATTGCACATGATCGCCGTGTGTGAAGGTTAGCAGATCAGGTGGTCAGCAAGTCACCGAAAGAGCACTCATGAGTCTCACAGAGAGATTCAGTGATAGTTTTGGTGTTCTTGTTGCCTGACTTGAGCGTCGGAGCTACAACGGCCGCCAGAGGCGTCGTCTGTGTGTTTTGCAGGCAGCGTTTGGAGTTCCGGTGGTGGTTCTTGGAGCGTTCCTGCAAAACAAAAGGCTAGACGAGGGAGTGACGAGGCAATCCTCCACGTTCGAGTCAAGCGGCAGGATCATTGGCGCCCACCGTGGGGCCCGCGTGAATTTTGTTCCCATCCACGTCGCAATTCTTGAAGTTTCTCGAGGTTTCTTGGAGCTTCTTGATCATTTCGTCAAAGTGAAGTTACGTCAAAGTGCAGAGGAGATGAGAAGAAGAACCAGGCAAACCTCACCTGCGCCATCTGCTGAAGAAGGAGCTGTTACCATGACGCAGGTAGTGGAGATGATGCGCGCGCTGCAAGATAGCGTCGCGGAGTCGAGAGCTGAGCAAGAGAGGATGCGTGCAGAGCTGACTGCATCGCAGAGAAGAAACGAAGAATGAAGAGCTGCGTAGGGAATTGCAGGCGCAGAAGGAGCATGCAGTTGAAGAGAGGACGTCGACGCTGCCATCGCCTCCTAGAGCATTCCCTATGCCTTTCTCCCCCGAGATCATGAACACGGTGGTGCCTCCCAATCTGGTGGGACTGAAAGCGTCGTTCACGGGGGTGGAAGATCCAGAAGCACACCTGACAGCCTTCCACACTCAGATGATGCTGACTGGAGGTTCAGATGCTGTGTACTGCAAGATGTTCATGAGTACGCTGAGCGGAGTGGCTATGGAGTGGTTCGTGAGCCTGCCAGAGGGCCACGTCACTTCCTTCCATCAGTTTGCGAAGCTGTTCACGGAGCAGTACATCATCAACCGACCTGCGCCAGTGGTATCCTATGACCTGTTTGACGTGCGCCAGTATCAGGGGGAGCCGTTGAAGGACTACCTCAATCGCTTTGGGGCGCAGGTGGTGAGATTGCCCGTTAAGGACGAGGACATGCTGGTGCATGCGTTCAAGAGAGGTGTCCTCCCTGGTCCTTTCAGTGAATCGCTCATCAGGAGCCACCCTGCCACCTTCACCGAGATACGGCGACGCGCGGTGGCACACATAGTAGCAGAGACAAAGGTCTCTGAGAAGAGAGGAAGTGCTGCACCGTCAAAGCCACGTGGAGGTCAGGGGAATCAGCAGCAGCAGGCGCGGGTGCATGAGATCAAGGAAGGGAGGAAGGAGCAGGGAAGGTCTCGCCCTTATGCACCCAGGAAGGACCAGACCAGGGGGCGTGCAAGCAACGCACCCCCCAGGTATGATTTCATGATAAGTTTGGCAGAGCTGATCGCCATCCCTGCTGTGGCAGCAAGACTCCATGTGCCAGAGAAAACCGACAGGGTACTTGGAGGGAGGAAGGATGAGTGGTGTGAATTCCATCAAGCTTATGGACATACACTCCGTACCTGCCTGGCGTTGGGGCGTCAGCTTGCTGAGTTGGTGAAGACAAGGTTCCTGACCGATTACCTGCAGAAGACACAGGTGATCGCGCTTCAGGGTCCCAGGCAGGCGACCAGCAGCATGAACTCCCTGTGTTTGGGGAGGTGAGGTGATGGAAGAGGCTACACTGGGGGGGCTCCCAGAGCTAAAGCGGAAGGCATGATCGCCCCACGTGTGTGCATCGCCAGGGCGGTCATCGCCGGTTAAAGGAGATCCCATCCAGAGTGGTTGAGACGTTGGAGAATGGAGCTTGTCGGCTGGAGACTCTGGACGAAACGGCTATTCCCAAAACCCAGGACGCTACGCGCTTCTTTCCTACTTTGGTTAAGTTGTAAAGTAGATGCGCTATCGCGCTGTACACACACTTAGTGTATTAAACAGTTGAGCAGATCAAGGGGCACTCTTTTTAACGATGCCACCCAATAAAAGATTTTCAGTACATAAAGTGTGCGAGTGTTCCCTGTAAGGACCTATAAAATTAAATTGGAATAAAAGGAATATATTTTAAATGAATTCTAAGTATGTTTTTATTTAAAATAAAAAGGAAGGAAAGTGTAGTTTAGAAGATTATGAGATCGCCTGGTTAGTACATAATCGCCTGTCGCCTAGATTACACATGAACGCCAATCGCCTATGGTGCACATAATCGCCGAAAGTGCACTCAGTATGTGGTCAGGATACTGGGTCAACCAGAGTGGGTTCCACAAAACCACACGTATCAAGGTGTGGGTTAAGCCTTAGATACGCTGTGCATGCATGGGCGCACGAGGAATAGTGCTGACCTACTCTTGGAAATGTGAAGCTACCGACGTCACCTAGTCATGTGGAGATAATACCTTGGACGTAACATAGTGGGATGAAGAACCTTCAGCAAGGCGTGGCGATGTGTCGTCGGGCATCGCCGGGCGTGAGGCATGCGGGCATCGCCAGGGCGCGAGGCATGCGGGCATCGCCGGGCGCGAGGCATGAGGGCATCGCCAGGCGCGAGGCATGCGGGCATCGCCAGGGCGCAAGACTTGCGGGCATCGCCAGGGCGCGAGGCATGCGGTCATCGCCAGGGCGAGACATCGGTCGTCTTCCAGAGAAAGACATCGGTCGTCCGCCAGGATGAGTCATCGGTGGAAGGTTATCGCACGATGTCGAGTTTCACACAGAAAAGGTGGGACCCAGGCTCTCAGCATCAGACGTACTGCACGCGCGACACGTAAACAAAAAGGGTGGTTCAGAATAGTGACATCAGAGTGTTGGCCTGCGCAGAGGCACGCGTAGTCGTACTGTTCAGGGAAGCGTTCACGCAAACTTCCCTGCAGAGTGGGTGGTGGCAGCGGCTTTTGTGGACAAGTTGGGTTAGATTCAAAAACCCACTTCTGAGAGGCAAAGAACGTTGCAGTGGTTCAAGAGTGAAAGAGTGAGTTTACTGTAACATCCCGCCAAAATAATACATACATCCATGTATAATTGAAATTAAGTGTAACCAAATAATATTGAAGAGTGCAAAATAATATGTATTTATATATATCAGAAATGAAGTTGCTCCTCTTAGGGAGTTTAATACATAAACGAAATCAAATGTTTGCAAGATTTTACGAAAATAAAAGAAATGCAGTAAGACAGGCGGTCTCAAAAGAAAACGGCGATCTCCAAAAGTCCCCAAAAATAGGCGACTTGCTAGCCAGACATAAAATCGGCGATCTCATAACAGACGACCTCAAAACAGGCGATCTGATAGTAGGGCAAAATCCGGCGATCGCCACCGAGAGGTGGAAATGGGCGATCTCAGCCCTCGGCGACCACCCCTTAGGGGGCTCTTCTTCCTGGAAGATCATCTGCTCCCGTGTAACAATTACACGATCATCACAGTTTTGAGAAAACAACCACAATAACCGATAAAAGGGTAAGCTAGCCATTTTAAAGAGAGTTTAGAATAAGGCATTAAATCATGAACATAATAGAGCAAGGTAAAACATTTTTCAAATCTCTATGTAAAACGTAGAGCTACTCATCTCATTCACCTGATCGCCCAAAATCACAAATTCACTACATTTCCCATAGTCATTCCATTTCACAATACAGCATCAAGTGTCTATCAATATTCAAGTTTCTCATTTCACCATTTCACATGTCAGACTTTCCACTGGCTCACAAAGCATAGACACATGACACTACTTCCGGATTGACTCATGCATTGATTAGACTCAGAGATCTGCACCTGTCATATTGCCCACTGTGGAATCTCACACATCCACAGGGTCGCCGTGAAATCTCTCACATTCATCAGCGTATAATGAATCTCACACATCACCATACAGCATGACAGGGTTAATCCACGCAAAACAGGTCGGTTTGTTCTCTTTCAAACAACCCACCCATACAGGTGAACCTCCTTCGACTCTCAACAACTGAGTAACTTCCTCTACGTGAGTCCATTACCTCAGCAGAATCAGGATATCTCGTTCTTAATCACCGATCAATGCACCTACTACAAGATCTTACACGGTATTTTCTTTCCTGAAAATACTATGCCTCGACCTCACACTCACTACTTCCAACACATCATACCATTTAAATAAATCATTCAAATCACATCAACAACCATTTCAAAGCTTCAGATCTTCGAATGCCTCATGTAAATCTCAAGTAGTTTCAAAACAGTATAAAAAACAGAGGAGTTCGTAAAACAGCGCCAAACCGGCGATCTAGTTCAAAAACAGAGTGTTTCGAAGATTGTATATAAAACCGGCGACCTCGTCGCCCAAGCACACAAACAGAGCATTTTACGCAGATGAAAACGAAAATGGCGACCACGTCGCCCTCACTTCAGAAGATAGCTAAACTATGGCTCGTATGGAAAAGAGGTCTAGCTTCCCTTACCTGGACTTGCGCAACCACCAGGAGCTTCGAAATCCAACGAAGCTTGCAGAATACCTTGGCTCTGTTTTTGTGTCTGGTTTTGAAGAGCTTGCAGAGAACCACCCAAGTGCTCCAATGGTGGCTGTCGCTCGTCGTATTCCCGCGTGAAGGTGTACTAGAATCGCAGTGCGAAGGAGAGAATGGAGGAGAAGGGAGATAAACGCACCCTTTTCGCTCTGGAACCACAGCAACGTTTCTTTCCTTCTCCCTCAGAAATGGGTTTTTGCATCTTAAGCTGACTTCTCCACAAAAACCGCTGCCACCACCCACTCTGCAGGGAGTTTGCGTGTACGCTTCGCTGAACAGTACACCTAAGCGTGCCTCTGCGCAGGCTAACACTCTGAGGTCACTATTCTGAACCACTCTTTTGTCTACGTGGCGCGCATGCAGAACGTCTCACGCTGGATGTCTGGGTCCCACGTTCTCTGTGTATAACTTAACATAGCGCGATGACCTTTTAACCGATGACCTCTCGCGCGAAGGCTAACAACCGATGACCTCTCGCGCGAAGGCTAACAACCGATGACCTCTCGCGCGAAGGCTAACAACCGATGACCTCTCGCGCGAAGACTCTCGACCGATGACCTCTCGCGCGAAGACACACCCCGCAGCATGCCTCGCGCCCTGCGATGCCCGATGACACTCGCCACTCCCCCCTGGAGGTTCTTCATTCCACTATGTTACATCCAAGGTATTCTCTCCACAAGGCTTGGTGACGTCGGTAGCTTCACACTTCCAAGAGTTGATTAGCACAAGTCCTCGTGCGCCCAAGCGTGTAACGTTAAGGATGATTCTCTTATGCTCAAGTATAGAGCTTCGCCTGCCCAGCGTATCCAAGGTTTAACCCACACCTTGATACGCGTGGCTTTTGGGACGTACCAGGGTTAATCCAACATTTTGGCTACACACTAAGTGTAGTTTCGGCGATTAGGTGTACTCTAGGCGACAGGCTACTAGGTACACACAGGCGATAGGCGTTCAAGCATAAACTAGGCGATAGGCGTTCAAGCATAAGCTAGGCGACAGGCGTTCAAGCATAAACTAGGCGATAGGCGTTCAAGCATAAGCTAGGCGATAGGCGTTCAAGTGCCAGAGAAGTTGGAGATCGCCTACCCGCTTAATAACGGCGATCTCGTAGGCTTCTCAGCTATACATTCCTTCCTTTATATTTAAATAAACACGTGCTTCGAATTTATTTATAATATAACACTTTTATTCCAATATAAACTTCTAGGTTCTTACAATCTCCCCAACAAGAAAAATTTTCGTCCTCGAAAATTGGGTTACAAGGAAGGAGGTAAGGATATGCTTCTCTCATGGTTTCTTCAAATTCCCATGGTGAATCACCCGATCTTCACGTTGTCCACTCCCAACACGTGAGTAGGGTCTGCAAGGGACTTCCTTAGCTATGATACGTGGAATACATTATGTAGACTTGCTAATTGGGGAGGTGGGGCGATCTCATAAGCCACTAGACTTATCCTCCTTAAGATCCGATATGGCCCAACAAACTTAGGGGACAGCTTCTTTGATCTGATCGCCTACCCTACACCCTTGGCTGGTGTCCCCCTTCATAAAGACATGACCCCAGCAGCAACCTCCAAAGGTCTTCTCCTCTGCTCTGCCTAGGACATTTGCTGACCTTAAGAAACTTTTATTCTGTCCTGTATCAGATTCACCCTCTCGGTGATCTATTGAACCAACTCTTCCTACCTCAATACTTCATCAAAATCCATTTTACATCCCTGTACATGGGATATGCTGCCCCATAGAGTGCCAACTCCAGCATTCACACTCTACTTCCAACCTTGAAGACTTTGTTGAACAAGTCTAGAACTAGGTCCTTAACGTAACCAGGACTAGCCCCTTTAGAGAAAGCGGGCAAGATCCCTTCATTGGGAGGAAAGGGGACAGCTGTCCACAACTCATGCCACCCCCTAGCGAACTCAAACTAGGGTCCGAAGTGTCCTTCTAGGAATCAACTCCTGCATCTTGATCAAATCATTCACCGACTTCTCAACTGCCGATCAAATTCCTACGCTCCCAAAAGGGACACTTTTTATTCATTACTCCGCTGCATAATTCTGTACCTTACAAAGACAAGGTTTCTGTTGCTGTTACATTCCAAATTATTATTATGACCCCTTTTGCCAACTCGACTTCCTGTTCCCATTACGACCTTCTTCTTCAATGTATACGTTGGATGCATTGACGTCGGTTTCAGGTGCCTATCCAGAAGGCATACGAGAACGAACGCACCTCTGCCTCCAGAATCTCTTGCCTAAGGATAACTCTATTCTCCTTCTGTCCCAGATACCACAGGCTATTTCCCTCACAATCCCTTCCACGCCCATCATTCTGAAATTTACTACATCTCTGGAAAGACTCAACATCATCATAACACGGCCTACCCTCATTCTTATCCACAGCCATATCCTCCTTCCCTTCTACATTCACAGGTCGATCTACATCTTATTTGCCAAAAACTTCGGAGGCTTACATTTTCGGAAGCCTTTTATCTCAACCCACCATTTCCATAATCATCTTTCAAATCACGATCAACAAAACAACATCCAACCCGCGTGAAGCTTAAGCTTTAAACCCCCAACATACTGTTTATTTACTCTCCATAACTTATACGTAACTGGGACTAAACCTTGGTACTACCAAATCTAACTCACACTTGTTCCTTTCACTCCATCTACTACCACTGGGCATTCAGAGCAACCTAGGGAGGTCAAAACCTGTTTTTGAAGCAGGTGCAGAGGCTAATCGTTCAAACGACAGCTCCTCCACTATATGGCCCAAGCTCGGTTGCACACCGATTTGACACAAAAGAGTGTGTCTCTCCAGAATCAAACAAAACTATAACGTATCTATCGGCTATAAACAAGTATCTTGTACTAGGTTACCTGATTGAGGTGCTTCCGCTCCAGACATGGCAAACACTCTCCCTCCTGCCTGAGGTCTACTGCCTTCGTTCCTCAACTGCTGGAAATCAACGGGTTGAGTCATCCTTTTTCTGTTAGGACAATCTCTAGAAATGTGCCCTATCTCTTGGCATGTGAAACACCTGGGTCTCCATGTTTGTTGTTGCTGAAACTGGGGCGGAATTGCTCTTGTCCGAGGTGGTGGAGGTATCGCATAAGGTTTGCTTCGTGGGTGCTGTACTTTGGCCTTCCCACTGGAGGGACCCCCTGGTTGTGATCTGATTACTCTGGAACCACTCCTCTCCAGGGTCTCCACTACCCTTGCCTTCCTTACTAGGGCATGTAACTCCCTGGTCCACGGATCTGCTTGATCAGGGGTAGCACTCCCACTGAGCTTGGGTGGGTTGTGCCTCATGAACTCGGTCATCCCTACCTGCTCCCGAGGCTGATTGACCTGGGAAGCTGTTGCAGCCGATCCAGCAATTTCCAAATGATTCATTACAGCCTGATGAATCTGGGCCATTACCGTATTCTGCTGTTGGATGGCAGTCGCCATCATCTCGATAGCCTTGGCAATCTGGCTCATCTCCGAAGAAGGTTGGGGAGGGGTAGAAGGTCTACGTGCCATCTCCTTCGTTTTCAGATTTTGAAACTATAATATTCCTATATTTCCTACAACTACAAGAATGAGATCGATAAGAGATCAATTCATTCAAGGGGGTAACAGCTAGACCTTACAAAGGTCAGCATCTCAAAATCATTAAGAATTTGAGCTCATCCACAGAATCACAACACTTATAACTTCACACAAAACACCAGAACAGTTACTGGTGTGCAAACATCGGTCCAAACTACCACCTCGGTCAAATTCAAGAACACTCGAAAATCACACCAGAATTCAATGTAGGCTAAATATCAAACCTTTGGAAGTAAGATTAAGAATTATCTTGATCCAGTTATGAGTGTGCACCCTCATTCCTTTATCAGGATCTTCTCATTCTTGATACCAAGATTTTCAATTTGAGCATACATTCACTAAAGCACAGAAGCACACACAAACTTTTCAATACAAAATGTTTGAAAACCTTTCACTATAGTTGTTATTTAAAAACTCAAATAACTTTTATGAGCAGAAGAAACACAATGGATCCACAGCCCTCAGGTCATCCTAAGGACGAACTGCTCTGATACCATTAATGTAACATCCCGCCAAAATAATACATACATCCATGTATAATTGAAATTAAGTGTAACCAAATAATATTGAAGAGTGCAAAATAATATGTATTTATATATATCAGAAATGAAGTTGCTCCTCTTAGGGAGTTTAATACATAAACGAAATCAAATGTTTGCAAGATTTTACGAAAATAAAAGAAATGCAGTAAGACAGGCGGTCTCAAAAGAAAACGGCGATCTCCAAAAGTCCCCAAAAATAGGCGACTTGCTAGCCAGACATAAAATCGGCGATCTCATAACAGACGACCTCAAAACAGGCGATCTGATAGTAGGGCAAAATCCGGCGATCGCCACCGAGAGGTGGAAATGGGCGATCTCAGCCCTCGGCGACCACCCCTTAGGGGGCTCTTCTTCCTGGAAGATCATCTGCTCCCGTGTAACAATTACACGATCATCACAGTTTTGAGAAAACAACCACAATAACCGATAAAAGGGTAAGCTAGCCATTTTAAAGAGAGTTTAGAATAAGGCATTAAATCATGAACATAATAGAGCAAGGTAAAACATTTTTCAAATCTCTATGTAAAACGTAGAGCTACTCATCTCATTCACCTGATCGCCCAAAATCACAAATTCACTACATTTCCCATAGTCATTCCATTTCACAATACAGCATCAAGTGTCTATCAATATTCAAGTTTCTCATTTCACCATTTCACATGTCAGACTTTCCACTGGCTCACAAAGCATAGACACATGACACTACTTCCGGATTGACTCATGCATTGATTAGACTCAGAGATCTGCACCTGTCATATTGCCCACTGTGGAATCTCACACATCCACAGGGTCGCCGTGAAATCTCTCACATTCATCAGCGTATAATGAATCTCACACATCACCATACAGCATGACAGGGTTAATCCACGCAAAACAGGTCGGTTTGTTCTCTTTCAAACAACCCACCCATACAGGTGAACCTCCTTCGACTCTCAACAACTGAGTAACTTCCTCTACGTGAGTCCATTACCTCAGCAGAATCAGGATATCTCGTTCTTAATCACCGATCAATGCACCTACTACAAGATCTTACACGGTATTTTCTTTCCTGAAAATACTATGCCTCGACCTCACACTCACTACTTCCAACACATCATACCATTTAAATAAATCATTCAAATCACATCAACAACCATTTCAAAGCTTCAGATCTTCGAATGCCTCATGTAAATCTCAAGTAGTTTCAAAACAGTATCAAAAACAGAGGAGTTCGTAAAACAGCGCCAAACCGGCGATCTAGTTCAAAAACAGAGTGTTTCGAAGATTGTATATAAAACCGGCGACCTCGTCGCCCAAGCACACAAACAGAGCATTTTACGCAGATGAAAACGAAAATGGCGACCACGTCGCCCTCACTTCAGAAGATAGCTAAACTATGGCTCGTATGGAAAAGAGGTCTAGCTTCCCTTACCTGGACTTGCGCAACCACCAGGAGCTTCGAAATCCAACGAAGCTTGCAGAATACCTTGGCTCTGTTTTTGTGTCTGGTTTTGAAGAGCTTGCAGAGAACCACCCAAGTGCTCCAATGGTGGCTGTCGCTCGTCGTATTCCCGCGTGAAGGTGTACTAGAATCGCAGTGCGAAGGAGAGAATGGAGGAGAAGGGAGATAAACGCACCCTTTTCGCTCTGGAACCACAGCAACGTTTCTTTCCTTCTCCCTCAGAAATGGGTTTTTGCATCTTAAGCTGACTTCTCCACAAAAACCGCTGCCACCACCCACTCTGCAGGGAGTTTGCGTGTACGCTTCGCTGAACAGTACACCTAAGCGTGCCTCTGCGCAGGCTAACACTCTGAGGTCACTATTCTGAACCACTCTTTTGTCTACGTGGCGCGCATGCAGAACGTCTCACGCTGGATGTCTGGGTCCCACGTTCTCTGTGTATAACTTAACGTAGCGCGATGACCTTTTAACCGATGACCTCTCGCGCGAAGGCTAACAACCGATGACCTCTCGCGCGAAGGCTAACAACCGATGACCTCTCGTGCGAAGGCTAACAACCGATGACCTCTCGCGCGAAGGCTAACAACCGATGACCTCTCGCGCGAAGACTCTCGACCGATGACCTCTCGCGCGAAGACTCTCGACCGATGACCTCTCGCGCGAAGACACACCCCGCAGCATGCCTCGCGCCCTGCGATGCCCGATGACACTCGCCACTCCCCCCTGGAGGTTCTTCATTCCACTATGTTACATCCAAGGTATTCTCTCCACAAGGCTTGGTGACGTCGGTAGCTTCACACTTCCAAGAGTTGATTAGCACAAGTCCTCGTGCGCCCAAGCGTGTAACGTTAAGGATGATTCTCTTATGCTCAAGTATAGAGCTTCGCCTGCCCAGCGTATCCAAGGTTTAACCCACACCTTGATACGCGTGGCTTTTGGGACGTACCAGGGTTAATCCAACATTTTGGCTACACACTAAGTGTAGTTTCGGCGATTAGGTGTACTCTAGGCGACAGGCTACTAGGTACACACAGGCGATAGGCGTTCAAGCATAAACTAGGCGATAGGCGTTCAAGCATAAGCTAGGCGACAGGCGTTCAAGCATAAACTAGGCGATAGGCGTTCAAGCATAAGCTAGGCGATAGGCGTTCAAGTGCCAGAGAAGTTGGAGATCGCCTACCCGCTTAATAACGGCGATCTCGTAGGCTTCTCAGCTATACATTCCTTCCTTTATATTTAAATAAACACGTGCTTCGAATTTATTTATAATATAACACTTTTATTCCAATATAAACTTCTAGGTTCTTACATTTACCTTCATTCTTCTCTTTTCTCTCCTTCGCGCTGCGATTCAGGCATCCTCAAGCACCAGTACGACGAGCGACGACTGCCCTTAGAGCACCTGGGAGGTTCTCTGCAAGTTCTACAAACCAGACGCTAAAACAGAGCTAAGGCATCCTTTAAGCTCGGTGGGTTTTGGAGCTCTTGGTGTTTTGCACAAGTCCAGGTAAGGGAAGCTAGCCTTATTTCCAACGAAAACCTTATATTAGATGATTGAGATGATGGGGCGACGCGGTCGCCGGTTTTCAACTGTTATTGTATAATCCCCTGTTTTTGGACGAGATCGCCGGTTTTGGCGTTGTTTTTCGAACTCCCCTGTTTTTGTGTTGTTTTGAAACTGTTTGAGTTTTAAATGTGAAATGCATGTGATATTCGAAAATCTGAACCGCGGAATGAATGTTGCTGTGACTGGAATCATTCATTAAGTGTTGTATGATGTGTTGAATGTTGTGAATGTGGGATCAAGGCATAGTATTTTCAGGAAAGAAAATACCGTGTAAGATCGTGTGTAGTGTGCATTGACTAGGGACTTGTCTAGAAGGAGATATCCTGACTCTGCTGATATAATGGAATCACATAGATGAAGTTATTCAGTTGTGGAGAGTCGCAGGAGGTTCATATGTATGGGTAAGTTGTTTGAAAGAGAATGAGCTTGACCTGTTATATGAATTAACCCTGTCATACAGGGAGAGTGATGATATTGAGATTATGTATGCGCATGGCTGTGTGGATTTCACAGCGACCCTGTGTGGATTTCACAGTGGTGTGGTATGACAGGTGCAGATCTCTTGGTCTGAGTCAACGCACGAGTCTTCCGGAAGTAGAGTCATGTGTCTATATGTTATGAGCCAGTGGAAAGTCTGACGTGTGAACCATGAATATTGAAAGTAGCGAATAGACACTTGACGAGTTTGTGGAATATGGGAATGTTGATGGTTGAAATTGATACGGATTATGAATGGTGTGAAGATTTATGTTTTCTATTGATTTAAAGTTTCATATTTAAAGTTTTTAAAACATCTAGCTTACCCTTTTATCTGGTATTGTGATTGCTTTCTTAAACCTGTGATGATCGTGTATTTTTGCACGGCAGCAGACGAGGTTGCAGGTAGTAGAGCTCCTCAGTGAGTGGTCGCCGGAAGGAGATCACCCGGTTCTGTTTCTGTTAGGCGATCACCCTTTTTCTGTTGTCTGATAGGAGATCGCCCTTTTCTGATAGGAGATTGTAACATCCCGCCAAAAACTATTCATATTTATAATGAAAATAAAGGTAAACAAATAATGTTGAAGAGAACATAATTATATATATAAGTAATGAAGTTGCTCCTCACAGGGAGTTTAATACATAACCAGTCAAATGTTTTTCAAAACTTAACGAAATCAATCAAATACAACGAAAACGGCGGTCTCCATACATAAACCGGCGATCTCCTAACAGAAGACCCCTAAACAGGCGATCTGCTATCAGAACATAAATCCGGCGATCACCACCAAGAGATAGAAACAGGCGATCTCCTCCCCAGCGACCACTCACTAAGGAGCTCTTCTTCCTGGAAGATCATCTGCTCCCGTGTAAAAATTACACGATCATCACAGTTTTAAGAGAAAAACAGCCATAGAGCAGAACACGCAGGGTAAGCTATATATTTTAAAGAGAGTTTAAATATGAACATAAAAATCAGGATAAAACAAATTCAAGATACCCACATAAAACTATAAAGTTTCTCCTTCCCTTCACCTGATCGCCAAGAAAGCACACACACTACAATATTTGCACAGAGTCATTCTATTTCACAAACTGCATCAAGTGTCTATCAATCTCAAGGTTCCTCATTTCTCACGTCAGACTACCACTGACTCAGCACACAAGACACTTGACACTACTTCCGGAAGACTCATGCATTGACTAGACTCGTGTATTTGCACCTGTCATACTGCCCACTGTGAAATCACGCACATTCACAGGGTCGCCGTGAAATCACACACATTCACAAGCGTATAATGAATCTCAATATCATCACCATCCAAGCATGACAGGGTTAATCCACACAACAGGTCGAGCTCGTTCCCTTTTGAACAACTCACCCATACGTATGAACCTCCTTCGACTCTCAACGCCCGAATAACTTCATCTATATGATTCCATTATATCAGGAGAGTCAGGATATCATAACGAATCACCGGTCAATGCACATCCTACACGATCTTACACGGTATTTTCTTTCCTGAAAATACTATGCCTTGATCTCACATTCACAACATTCAACACATCATGCCACACTTAAATGAATGATTTCAATCACAACAAAACTCACTCCAAGGTTCATGTTTTCGAATATCACATTTACATCTCAAACAGTTTCAAAACAACACCAAAAACGGGGAGTTCGTAAAACAGTGCCAAAACCGGCGATCTTGTCCAAAAACAGGGGATTTCGAAATCTGTATTTAAAACCGGCGACCACGTCGCTCAAACACATAAGAACAGAACATCATGAAAAGGGGGTTTAAAACCGGCGACCACGTCGCCCAAACACATAGAACAGAGCATCACGAAACAGAATATGAAACCGGCGACCACGTCGCCCTCACTTCAGAAAACAGCAATTCTACGGCTTTTATTGAAATAAAGCTAGCTTCCCTTACCTGGACTTGCGCAAACACCAAGAGCTCCAAAAATCCACCGAGCTTAAAGGATGACTTAGCTCTGTTTTTCAGTGCCTGGCTTGTAGCACTTGCAGGGAACCTCTTAGGTGCTCTAAAGGCAAACGTCGCTTATCGCACTGATGCTTGAGGTTGCCTGAGTCACAACGCAAAGGAGAGAAGAAGGGAGGGAGGAAGTTTGCACTCACTCTAACACTCTTGAGTCTGTAACGCTCTTTGCCTTCCCGCAGTGGCTTTTGAATCCCAGCTTACCTGCCCATGTATGCTGCTGCTGCCACCCCTTCTGCAGGAAAGCCTGAGGACCACTGCCCTGAACAGTACGACCACTGTTGTCGCTTGTGCATGCCAACCACTGCTCTGAACAGTACGACCACTGTTGTCGCTTGTGCATGCCAACCACTGCTCTGAACAGTACGACCGCTGGTGTCTCCTGCGCATGCCAACATTCTGATGTCACCACTCTGAACCACCCTTTTTGTCTACGTGGCGCGTGTGCAGGACGTTTCATGCTGGGAGTCTGGGTCCCACTCTATCTGTGTGAAGCTCGTCATCGCGCGACAACTTTCCACCGCTGACTCATTCTGGAGAACGACCGATGTCTCCCTCGCCCTGGAAGACGACCGATGTCTCCCTCTGGGAGACGACCGATGTCTATCCCTGGCGACGCTCTCATGCCTCGCGCCCTGGCAATGCCCGCATGCCTCTCGCGCCCTGGCAATGCCCGCATGCCTCGCGCTCTGGCGATGCCCGCATGCCTCTCGCGCCCTGGCAATGCCCGCATGCCTCGCGCCCTGGCGATGCCCGCATGCCTCTCGCCCGCGCGATGCCTGCATGCCTCGCGCCCTGGCGACGTCCACATGCCACGCGCCCGCGCGATGCCTGCATGCCTCGCGCCCTGGCGACGTCCACATGCCTCGCGCCCGCGCGATGCCTGCATGCCTCGCGCCCGCGCGATGCCTACATGCCTCGCGCCCTGGCGCTCATGTGTAGCAGGCGACCGGCGATCATGTACTACTAGGCCATAGCCTTCCAAACTACACTTTCCTTCCTTTTTATTTTAAATAAAAACATACTTAGAATTCATTTAAAATATATCTCTTTTTATTCCAATTCAATTTTACAGGTCCTTACAGAGATCGCCTGTTTGTCTTTTTGTTGTATTTTGTTTAAGTTTTTGTAATTGACCGATTATGTATTAAACTCCCTGTGAGGAGAAACTTCATTTTATATATATAATTATGTTCACTTCAATATATATTTGTTTACCTTTATTTTATTATATAAATATGAAAAGAATTTGGCGGGATGTTACATGAATGGTATCAGAGCAGTTCGTCCTTAGGATGACCTGAGGGCTGTGGATCCATTGTGTTTCTTCTGCTCATAAAATTTATTTGAGTTCTAAATAACAACTATAGTGAAAGGTTTTCAAACGTTTTTGTATTGAAATTTTGTGTGTGCTTTAGTGAATGTATGCCCTAACTGAAAATCTTAGTATTAAGAATGAGAGGATCTTGATAAAGTAGTGAGGGTGCACACTCATAACTGGATCGAGATGATTATCAATCTTAATTCCAAAGGTTTGATTTTTAGCATACACTGAATTCTGGTGTGATTTATTTCATTTTATTGAGTGTTTTTGTAATTGACTGAAAGTGGTTGTTTGGATTGATGGTTGTATACCAGTAGCTGTTCTAATGTTTTGCTTGAGATTATAAGTATTATGATTCTGTTGATGAGCTCAAATTCTTGATGACTTTGAGATGATGACCTTTGTAAGGTCTAGATGTTACCTCCTGAATGAATTGATTTCTTATCGATCTCATTCTTGTAGTTGTAGGGAATATAGAAAACTCATAGTTTCAAGATCTGAAACGAAGAGAGATGGCACGTAGACCTCCTACCCCTCCCCAACCTTCTTCGGAAATGAGCCAGATTGCCAAGGCTATTGAGATGATGGCAACTGCCATCCAACAACAAAATGCAGCGATGGCTCAGAATCATCAAGCTGCAATGCACCACTGGGAAACTACTCGGTCGGCTGAAACAAATTCCCACATCGGTCAGCCTCAGGAACAGATGGGACTGACCGAGTTCATGAGGCACAACCCACCCAAGTTCAGTGGGAATGCTACCCCTGATCAAGCAGATCAGTGGGTCAGGGAGTTGGAGAAAATCTTTACGGCGACCTCCTGCCCTGAAGAGAAGAAATTGGTGTTCGCCACCTATCTGCTATCTGGAGAAGCCGAGTTCTGGTGGATGGGAGCTCAGCAGATGATGGAGGCTCGAGAGGATGTGTTAGACTGGGAGAGCTTTAGGGTGAAATTTCTGGAGAAATACTTCCCAGATAGTGCAAGATTTGTGAGGGAAGCATAATTCCTCAGATTGGAGCAGGGGGAGATGTCAGTGAATGCTTATGCTGCTCGGTTTGAGTATCTCGCCCGATTCTACACCCAGGCGACCTCTGAGGCTTGGAGGTGTAGGAAGTTCGAAGAGGGACTGAAGCATGGGCTAAAGAGGACCATAGCCCCGATGTGCATCAGGGAATTTCATGCCTTAGTAGAGAAGGCGAAGATGGTGGAGACCCTGGAAAAGGGTGATTCTCGGGTGATCAGGTCACACCCAGGGGGTTCTTCCAGTGGGAAGGCTAAGGTGCAGCACCCACAAAGCAAGCCCTATGCGAGACCTCCACCACATCGGGCGAGAACAACGTCATCCCAGTTCCAGCAGCAACAACCTTGGAAACCCAAGTGTTTCCATTGTGGTGGACCACACACCTCCAATGTGTGCTTCAAGAAGAATTCAGAGAGAAGGTGTTACACCTGCCAAAAGACGGGGCACGTTGCTAGAGAGTGCCCTAACAGGAATGGGGCGACTCAACCCAGTGGTTCTCAGCAGTTGAGAAACGAAGGCAACAGACCTCAGGCAACAGGGAGAGTGTTTGCCATGACAGGAGCAGAGGCATCTCAGTCAGGTAACCTCGTGCAAGGTGTTTGTTTTATAGCTGGTAGAGGTGTAAAAGCCTTGTTTGATTCTGGAGCGACACACTCGTTTGTGTCAAGCCTGTGTGTAGCCGAGTTGGGCCTTCTAGTGAAGGAGTTACCTTTCGAACTGTTGGTCTCTACACCTGCGTCAGGACAGGTGTTGACCTCTACAGTTTGCCCCGAATGTCCAGTGATAGTAGAGGGATGCAGATTCAAAGTGAACTTGATCTGCCTACCTCTTCAGGACCTGGATGTTATCCTGGGAATGGATTGGCTAGCTGCCAATCACGTTCTCATAGACTGCGGTAGTCAGAAGATAACGTTTCCAGACCTCCAAGAGTCAGATGTGATATCTGTTCAGCACGGGTGGTCGGGGTTGGAAAAAGGGGTGAGGTGCTTCGTGATGCTAGCTCGGTTGGAAGTGAAGAATGAAGGGGACGTAAGCAGAATACATGTGGTGAAAGATTTCACGGATGTATTTCCAGAAGAAGTACCTGGATTACCCCCTAAGAGAGAAGTGGAATTCTCTATTGATTTGGTGCCTGGAGCTGGACCAGTGTCAATGGCACCTTACAGGATGGCTCCAGCCGAGTTGGTAGAATTAAAGAAGCAAGTGGAAGAGTTGTTGGAGAAACAATTCATCAGACCCAGTGTATCTCCATGGGGGGCTCCAGTGCTCCTAGTTAAGAAGAAGGATGGAGGGTCTCGGTTGTGTATAGATTACAAGCAATTGAACAAGTTGACCATCAAGAACAAGTACCCCCTACCTAGAATTGACGATTTGATGGATCAAATACATGGGGCCTCGGTGTTCTCAAAGATTGATCTGAGATCAGGGTACCACCAAATTTTGGTAAAGGCCGAAGATGTCCAAAAGACAGCATTTAGGTCTCGGTATGGGCACTATGAGTATGTGGTGATGCCGTTTGGAGTCACAAATGCTCCAGCTCTGTTCATGGACTACATGAATAGGATCTTTCGCCCTTTCTTGGATAAGTTTGTGGTAGTCTTCATAGACGACATACTCATTTATTCAAGGACCGAGGAAGAACATGAAGAACATCTGAGGACAGTGTTGGAGATTCTGAGGGAGAAGCAACTCTATGCCAAGTTCTCTAAGTGTGAGTTCTGGATGAAGGAAGTCAACTTCTTAGGACACGTGATATCTGCTCGGGGGATCTCGGTGGATCCAGCCAAAGTGGAGGCAGTGCTTCAGTGGGAACGTCCTAAGACAGTTACTGAGATAAGGAGCTTTGTGGGTTTAGCTGGCTACTGTCGGAGGTTTATTGACTTTTCCAAGGTAGTGGCTCCTTTAACACAGCTGACCCGCAAGGATCAACCTTTTGCTTGGACCGACCGATGTGAGCAGAGCTTCATGGAACTAAAGGAAAGGTTGACTAGTGCTCCAGTGCTGGTGATCCCAGAGGTAGGAAGACCTTTTGATGTCTACTGCGATGCTTCACATCAGGGTTTGGGATGTGTTTTGATGCAAGAGAAAAGAGTGGTTGCATATGCTTCAAGGCAACTCAAGGTTCATGAGAGGAACTATCCTACTCATGATTTGGAGTTGGCGGCTGTGGTGTTTGCCTTGAAGATTTGGAGGCACTATTTATATGAAGCTCGGTTCCAGGTGTTCAGTGACCATAAGAGCCTGAAATACCTGTTCGATCAGAAGGAACTAAACATGAGACAAAGAAGGTGGATGGAGTTTCTAAAGGACTACGATTTTCAACTCATGTATCATCCAGGGAAGGCCAATGTAGTGGCAGATGCTTTGAGTAGAAAATCAATACAAGTAGCCACCATGATGATGGAAGAGCAGAAACTGATCGAGCAGTTCATAGACTTAAACCTTGGGGTAGAATTTCATGTAAATCACATTAGTTGTAGTAAGCTGGCTATAACTAATGACTTCCTTGGAATGATAAAGGATAAGCAGTTGGAGGACCCTAGTCTGAAGCGTACTGTGGAGTCACTAGGGACCGACCAGGCTAGAGACTTTGTGATGGGCGATGATGGGATCTTGAGATTTAATGGCAGAATTTGCATACCGCAAATGAAGAGTTGAAGAAGATGATCCTAGAGGAAGGTCACAAGAGTCGCCTTAGCCTACATCCAGGCATGAACAAGATGTACCATGACTTGAAGGAGTCATTTTGGTGGTCGGGCATGAAGAGAGACATCGCCCAGTATGTTACTACCTGCTTGACGTGTCAGAAGGCAAAGGTAGAGCATCAAAGACCTGGCGGGTTGTTACAGCAACTGGATATCCCTGAGTGGAAATGGGACAACATTGCCATGGATTTTGTTACCCATTTACCCAGATCGGTAAAGGGTCATGATGCAATCTGGGTTATAGTAGATCGGCTGACGAAGAGTGCCCACTTTCTTCCAGTAAATTTGAAAATGCCCTTGGCCAAGTTGGCACAGTTGTACATCAAAGAAATAGTGAGGTTGCATGGAGTGCCTTCCAGCATTGTTTCGGATAGAGATCCCAGGTTCACTTCACGGTTTTGGCAGACCTTACAAGATTGTTTGGGAACTAAGTTGAGGATGAGCTCTGCATATCATCCCCAAACAGATGGACAGTCAGAGAGAACGATCCAGTCCTTGGAAGATCTACTGAGGACGTGCGTCTTGGATCAATTGGGAAGTTGGGATGAGGTGTTGCCGCTGGTGGAGTTTACCTATAATAATAGTTATCACGCCAGCATAGGAATAGCGCCATACGAAGCCTTGTATGGAAGGAAATGCAGAACTCCATTGTGCTGGTACCAGGAGGGCGAAACAGTATTGGTTGGACCAGAGTTGATTCAGCAGACGACCGAGAAGGTGAAATAGATACAAAGCAGAATGAGAGCTTCTCAAAGTAGGCAGAAGTCCTATGCAGATCAGAGGAGAAAGCCTTTGGAGTTTGCTGCTGGAGACCATGTGTTCATGAGAGTGACACCAACCAAGGGTGTAGGACGGGCGATCAGATCAAAGAAGTTGTCCCCTAAGTTCGTGGGACCATATCAGATCTTAAGGCGGATTGGTCCAGTGGCTTATGAGATCGCCCTACCTCCCCATTTAGCGAATCTGCACAATGTCTTTCACGTATCACAGCTGAGGAAGTACATGGCAGACCCTAGTCATGTGCTGGAACTGGACGATGTGCAGATCAGGGATGACTTGTCCTTTGAAGCGAAACCAGTCAGGATTGACGATCGGCAAAGTAAACAGCTCATAGGCAAGACCATCAACATGGTGAAAGTGGTGTGGGATGAGAGATCGGGTGATTCAACTTGGGAGTTAGAAGAACCCATGAGAGAAACCTATCCATACCTCTTTTCCGTGTAATTCAATTTTCGAGGACGAAAATTTTTTCTTGTTGGGGAGAATGTAAGGACCTGTAAAATTAAATTGGAATAAAAGGAATATATTTTAAATGAATTCTAAGTATGTTTTTATTTAAAATAAAAAGGAAGGAAAGTGTAGTTTAGAAGATTATGAGATCGCCTGGTTAGTACATAATCGCCTGTTGCCTAGATTACACATGAACGCCAATCACCTATGGTGCACATGATCGCCGAAAGTGCACTCAGTATGTGGTCAGGATACTGGATCAGCCAGAGTGGGTTCCACAAAACCACACGTATCAAGTTGTGGGTTAAGCCTTAGATACGCTGTGCATGCGAAGCTCTATGCTTGAGCATAAGAAATCGTCCTTAGTGTTGCATGCATGGGCGCACGAGGAGTAGTGCTGACCTACTCTTGGAAATGTGAAGCTACCGACGTCACCAAGTCATGTGGAGATAATACCTTGGACGTAACATAGTGGGATGAAGAACCTTCAGCAAGGCGTGGCGATGTGTCGTCGGGCATCGCCGGGCGCGAGGCATGCGGGCATCGCCAAGGTGCGAGGCATGCGGGCATCGCCGGGTGCGAGGCATGCGGGCATCGCCAGGCGCGAGGCATGCGGGCATCGCCAGGGCGCGAGACTTGCGGGCATCGCCAGGGCGCGAGGCATGCGGTCATCGCCAGGGCGAGA
The DNA here is from genome assembly GCA_013389735.1 of Phaseolus lunatus. Lineage (NCBI taxonomy): Eukaryota > Viridiplantae > Streptophyta > Magnoliopsida > Fabales > Fabaceae > Phaseolus > Phaseolus lunatus. The sequence goes on from CM023864.1 coordinate 23,549,519, forward strand.
CATCGGTCGTCTTCCAGAGAAAGACATCGGTCGTTCGCCAGGATGAGTCATCGGTGGAAGGTTATCGCGCGATGTCGAGTTTCACACAGATAAGGTGGGACCCAGGCTCTCAGCATCAGACGTACTGCACGCGCGACACGTAGACAAAAAGGGTGGTTCAGAATAGTGACATCAGAGTGTTGGCCTGCGCAGAGGCACGCGTAGTCGTACTGTTCAGGGAAGCGTTCACGCAAACTTCCCTGCAGAGTGGGTGGTGGCAGCGGCTTTTGTGGACAAGTTGGGTTAGATTCAAAAACCCACTTCTGAGAGGCAAAGAACGTTGCAGTGGTTCAAGAGTGAAAGAGTGAGTTTACCTTCATTCTTCTCTTTTCTCTCCTTCGCGCTGCGATTCAGGCATCCTCAAGCACCAGTACGAAGAGCGACGACTGCCCTTAGAGCACCTGGGAGGTTCTCTGCAAGTTCTACAAACCAGACGCTAAAACAGAGCTAAGGCATCCTTTAAGCTCGGTGGGTTTTGGAGCTCTTGGTGTTTTGCGCAAGTCCAAGTAAGGGAAGCTAGCCTTATTTCCAACGAAAACCTTATATTAGATGATTGAGATGATGGGGCGACAAGGTCGCCGGTTTTCAACTGTTATTGTATAATCCCCTGTTTTTGGACGAGATCGCCGGTTTTGGCGTTGTTTTTCGAACTCCCCTGTTTTTGTGTTGTTTTGAAACTGTTTGAGTTTTAAATGTGAAATGCATGTGATATTCGAAAATCTGAACCGCGGAATGAATGTTGCTGTGACTGGAATCGTTCATTAAGTGTTGTATGATGTGTTGAATGTTGTGAATGTGGGATCAAGGCATAGTATTTTCAGGAAAGAAAATACCGTGTAAGATCGTTTGTAATGTGCATTGACTAGGGACTTGTCTAGAAGGAGATATCCTGACTCTGCTGATATAATGGAATCACATAGATGAAGTTATTCAGTTGTGGAGAGTCGCAGGAGGTTCATATGTATGGGTAAGTTGTTTGAAAGAGAATGAGCTTGACCTGTTATATGAATTAACCCTGTCATACCGGGAGAGTGATGATATTGAGATTATGTATGCGCATGGCTGTGTGGATTTCACAGCGACCCTGTGTGGATTTCACAGTGGTGTGGTATGACAGGTGCAGATCTCTTGGTCTGAGTCAACGCACGAGTCTTCCGGAAGTAGAGTCATGTGTCTATATGTTATGAGTCAGTGGAAAGTCTGACGTGTGAACCATGAATATTGAAAGTAGCGAATAGACACTTGACGAGTTTGTGGAATATGGGAATGTTGATGGTTGAAATTGATACGGATTATGAATGGTGTGAAGATTTATGTTTTCTATTGATTTAAAGTTTCATATTTAAAGTTTTTAAAACATCTAGCTTACACTTTTATCTGGTATTGTGATTGCTTTCTTAAACCTGTGATGATCGTGTATTTTTGCACGGGAGCAGACGAGGTTGCAGGTAGTAAAGCTCCTCAGTGAGTGGTCGCCGGAAGGAGATCGCCCGGTTCTGTTTCTGTTAGGCGATCACCCTTTTTCTGTTGTCTGATAGGAGATCGCCCTTTTCTGATAGGAGATCGCCTGTTTGTCTTTTTGCTGTATTTTGTTTAAGTTTTTGTAATTGACCGATTATGTATTAAACTCCCTGTGAGGAGAAACTTCATTTTATATATATAATTATGTTCACTTCAATATATTTGTTTACCTTTATTTTATTATATAAATATGAAAAGAATTTGGCGGGATGTTACAAAGTGTGCGAGTGTTCCCAGTTTAAAGTTCTCCTTGCCCCAGGTGCAAGTACAGGTGATCGGTGGTCAGTTACCGAGTGGCCACCATGTAACATCCCGCCAAAATACTATTCATATGTATATAATGAAAATAAAAGTAACAAATAGATTAAAGTGAATAAAATTTTATATAAATAATTAAGTTTCTCCTCACAGGGAGTTTAATACAAATTCGGTCACTTTTCCATGAAATATAAATAAAATACAATACAATAGAAAGATAGGCAATCTCCTGACAGAAGGGCGATCTCCTATTACAAGGGCGATCTCCTATCATATAGGCGATCTCCTATCAGAAAGCAGCAAAAGGGGTGATCGCCCAACGGAAATTGAAAACAGGCGATCTCCTTCCAGCGACAATTCACTAAGGAGCTCTACTTCCTGCAACATCATCTGCTCCCGTGTAAATTATACACGATCATTACAGGTTTAAGAAAAGGCCGAACACAACACCAAGAAAACACAGGGTAAGCTAGACATTTAAAAAGAGTTAGATATGAACTTTAAAATCAAGGTAAAACAAATTCAAGATATCTACGTAAACCATCAACTAAACACATATTTCACGATTCCTCGAAGGTCATTAAAATCACAACATATATCAAGTGTCTATCAATTCAAAGTTTCTCATTTCTCACGTCAGACTTCACTGACTCATCACACAAGACACTTGACTCCACTTCCGGAAGACTCGTGCGTTGAACCTAGCATCCAGGGACATGCACCTGTCATACTTCATTGGCTATAATGATTCCACAGCCATGCGCATCAACACAATCTCGGTCTCAATTCATCACTCTCACAGTATGACAGGGTAAATACATAAGACAGGCCGAGCTCGTTCTGTTTCACACGACTCACCCATTCATATGAACCTCCTTCGACTCTCACTAACTGAGTAACTTCCTCTATGTGATTCCATTATCTCAGCAGAGTCAGGATCGCCCCATTCACAGGATACTTACAGATCAATACACTTCACAACCAAATCTCAACACGGTATTTCCTTTCCTGAAAATACTATGTCTTGACCCACATTCACGACATTCCACACACCATACCACTCAAGGAATGATTTCAATCATAGCATCAGTCATTTCAAAGGTTCATATTTTTGAATATCACATGTATATCACATTTAAATCCAAAGCAGCTTCAAACAACATCAAAAACAGGGAGTTCGCAAACAACGCCAAAACCGGCGATCTGGTTCAAAAACAGGGTATTTCGAAGTCTGTATACAAAACCGGCGACCACGTCGCCCAAACACATAGAACAGAGCATTCACGAAGATGAAAACGAAACCGGCGACCACGTCGCCCTCACTTCAGAAACAGCTAATCTATGGCTTGTATTGAAAATGAAGTCTAGCTTCCCTTACCTGGACTTGCGCAAAACACCGAGAGCTCAAGCCCACCGAGCTTGAAGGATGCCTTAGCTCTGTTTTCAGTGCCTGGTTGGTAGAACTTGCAGAGAAACTCCCAGGTGCTCCAAGGGCTGTCGTCGCTCGTCGCACAGGTGCTGGAGGTTGCCTGAGTTGCAGCGCAAAGGAGAGAAGAAGGGAGGGAGGAAGTTTGCACTCACTCTAACACTCTTGCGTCTGTAATGCCCTTTGCCATTCCCGCAGTGGCTTTTGAATCCCAGCTTACCTGTCCACGTATGCTGCTGCTGCCACCCCTTCTGCAGAGAAGTCTGAGTGTACGTTTCTCTGAACAGTACGACCATGTTTGTCTCTTGCGCATGCCAACCACTGCCCTGAACAGTACGACCGCGAGTGTCTCTTCTGCATGCCAACCACTGCCCTGAACAGTACGACCGCGAGTGTCTCTTGCGCATGCCAACTTTCTGATGTCACTATTCTGAACCACCCTTTTTGTCTACGTGGCGCGCGTGCAGGACGTTTCATGCTGGGGGTCTGGGTCCCACTTTACTCTGTGTGAAACTCAACGTCGCGCGATAACTTTCCACCGCTGACTCATCCTGGCGAACGACCGATGTCTCCCTCGCCCTGGAAGACGACCGATGTATCCCTCGCCCTGGAAGACGACCGATGACTCTCTTAGGAGACGACCGATGTCTATCCCTGGCGACGCCCTCATGCCTCGCGCCCTGGCGATGCCCGCATGCCTCTCGCGCCCTGGCAACGCCCGCATGCCTCGCGCCCTGGCGATGCCCGCATGCCTCTCGCGCCCTGGCCACGTCCACATGCCTCGCGCCCTGGCGATGCCCGCATGCCTCTCGCGCCCTGGCGCTCATGTGTAGCAGGCGACCGGCGATCATGTACTACTAAACTACACTTTTCTTCCTTTACTCTTCTTGATCCACACGTCATCCGACCGACCTCTACCAGCTGACCCCAGATCTTGGGCGACGTCCGAGGTCCGACTACTACGAAACTTCATTTACCAGCTCTTTGTATTTTAAATAATAACATCTTCTGGAATTATTTAAATATACCACTTTCATTCCAATTCAATTTTACAGGTCCTTACACACCACCCACAGATCAGCCCCTAGATAAGCGCCTGGATGTAGAGCGCGATCATCCATCAATGCATGCAGACTGCGATCAGCCGTCGGTGCATGTAGGGAGTGAGCACTCGGTCGGTGCATGGTCATCGGGGTCTTGCTAACACGTGTTAAGCTGGGACCCAAGTTCCCAGCGAGAGCGTTACGCATGCACCTCGCATGATTCCAGAAGAAGAGCTCCTCGTCGGTCGGGACGTGCGGAGAACGCGCGATGAGGCAATGCAGGCAGGGCATGCCCGGTGTGTGCACTTAGACAGCCACGCCTGGCGCCCCCCCTGGGAGCGTGCACCCACGAGAAAGTCCTCCCTCAACTTTGTACAGCGAGGTGCAGGCGAGAGAAAGTCCTCTTCCTCTGCTTTATACAACAAGGTTGAGGCAAGAGAAAGTCCTCTTCCTTTGCTTTTTACAGCAAGGTTGAGGCGACAGAGAAAGTCCTCACCTCTGCTTTATACAACAAGGTTGGGGCAAGAGAAGAAAGTCCTCCCTCGACTTTGTACAACGAGGTGCAGGCGAGAGAAAGTCCTCTTCCTCTGCTTTATACAGCAAGGTTGGGGCAAGAGCGAAAGTCCTCTTCCTCCGCTTTTTACAGCAAGGTTGAGGCAACAGAGGAAGTCCTCCTTGCCTTTGAGCGAGTGCAGGCAACAGAGGAAGTCCTCCTTGCCTTTGAGCGAGTGCAGGCAACAGAGGAAGTCCTCCTTGCCTTTGAGCAAGTGCACGCAACAGAGGAAGTCCTCCTTGCCTTTGAGCAAGTGCAGGCGAGAAAGAGGAAGACCTTCTTGCCTTTGAGCAAGTGCAGGCAACAGAGGAAGTCCTCCTTGCCTTTGAGCAAGTGCAGGCAACAGAGGAAGTCCTCCTTGCCTTTGAGCAAGTGCAGGCAACAGAGGAAGTCCTCCTTGCCTTTGAGCAAGTGTAGGCAACAGAGGAAGTCCTCCTTGCCTTTGAGCAAGTGCAGGCAACAGAGGAAGACCTCCTTGCCTTTGAGCGAGTGCAGGCGAGAAAGAAGAAAGTCCTCCCTCGACTTTGTACAGCGAGGTGCAGGCGAGTGAAAGTCCTCACCTCGACTTTGTACATCGAGGCTGAGGCAAGAAACAAAGTCCTCTTCCTCTGCTTTTTACAGCAAGGTTGAGGCAAGAAGAAAAGTCCTTCTCCTTCGCTTCTTACAGCAAGGTTGAGGCAACAGAGAAAGTCCTCACCTCGACTTTGTACAGCGAGGCTGAGGCATGAGGGAAAGCCCTCTTCCTCTGCTTCTTACAGCAAGGTTGAGGCAAGAGAACCAAGTCCTCTTCCTCTGCTTTTCACAGCAAGGTTGAGGCGAGAGAAAAGTCCTCTTCCTCTGCTTCTTATAGCAAGGTTGAGGCAAGAGAACCAAGTCCTCTTCCTTTGCTTTTCACAGCAAGGTTGAGGCGAGAGAAAAGTCCTCTTCCTCTGCTTCTTACAGCAAGGTTGAGGCAAGAGAATCAAGTCCTCTTCCTTTGCTTTTCACAGCAAGGTTGAGGCGAGAAAAAAGTCTTTTCCCTCTGCTTCTTACAGCAAGGATGAGGCAAGAGAACCAAGTCCTCACCTCGACTTTGTACAGCGAGGCTGAGGTGAGAGAAGCAAGACCTCACCCACGAGTTCTTACAGCGAGGTTGAGACAAGAGGGGTCACCGAGAAGCACTTTTCTTCCCCAAAACACAGGCGTCATAGTTGGTGTTCAGGCCCTCTATGCACTCAGCGCTGGTGTGGCAGAGAAGTGTAGCGAAGCCAGAAGCGCGATGACTGATCGGTGGTGCACTAACATGCTAGTCGGTGGTCGGTGGTAGAAGCAAGTTCTGTTGCGTGAAGCCGAAGCGTTTAGGCCCGTTAAGTCAGTCATCCAGCATTAAGTTATGATGAAGGCAATGCTAAGGTAACAGTTAGCCGCGATCAAGTCAGAAGCCAAGTTTGAGGGGTTGCAGTGAGATTGCGCTAAAGCCTAAGCTAGTTAACAGTTAGTCACATGCGGAGAGTTGAAGAGGAGAAATGCAGCGAACCCTAGCGCGGTTGAGAAGAAGAAAACAGAAAAGGTGAATCTCTAGATGATCTAGAGGGATGCGCACGCTTCTGTTGAATGAAGGAAACGGTAGCGACACTCAGTGGGGGCTATTAATGCGTCCATGTGTCGAGAGATAAAAGTATGGAAGCCGTGACGCCGAGGAACAGATAGTAAAGGGTGAACCACGTCAGCTGGGTCCCACAGCATGGACCAGAGCCACGTGGAGTGGACCTCCCAGGCAGCTTGGACTAGTCATCAGTAGAAGAGGTAAAAAGGTTACCTTTGGATAATCAGAGAAGCGTCACAAAGGTTGGAGATTGAAGAAGTCGAAGGGTCTCACAGAGAAATGCTTTGAATGTTTGAAGGCGAAGAAGAAGGAATGAAACAGTGTTAGTACCAGAGTGCGCGCTCCTGTAGACCGCCAGAAGACGATTTCTTAGTCTCTTCGCTGAGAACAAGTTCACAGCTCGAGACTGGGGGGCTTGTGATCCGGTCGGTCATCGGTACTCGATGACATCAGCAGCAGTTGACCACGTGGACCATTCACAGGGTGACATGTGGTAGAGGATAGCAGGTGAATCAGGGAGGCGATCACTCAAAATGGTAATCGCCTATCGTGTAAGGACCTGGAAAATTAAATTGGAATAAAAGTGGTATATTTAAATAATTTCGGAAGGTGTCATTATCTAAAATACAAAGTTGGTAAATGAAGTTTCGTAGTGGCAGACATCGGACGTCGCCCTTGACCTGGGACATGATCGCCTGTCGAGTAGGTTGTACATGATCACCGAAAATGCACGTAGTAGGTGGTCACCATCCTGGATCAACCAGAGTGGGTTTCAACAGCCACGCGTATCAAGGTGTGGGTTAAACCTTAGATGCGCTGTGCATGCGAACTCTATGCTTGAGCGAAAGAGATCACCCTTAGTGTAGCATGCATGGAAGAACGAGGAGAAGTGCTGATCTACTCTTGGAAATATGAAGCCACCGACGTCACCGAGTCATGTGGAGAAGATACCTTAGACGTAACATAGTGGAATGAAGGACCTCAAGGAAGGCGTGACGATGTGTCATCGAGCATCGCCAGGGCGCAAGGCATGCAGGATCGCCTGGGCGCGAGGGGCATGCGGGCATCATCAGGGGAGAGGTCATCGGTTGCTAGCCCTCGCGCGAGAGGTCATCGGTTGTTAACCTTCGCGCGAGAGGTCATCGGTTGTTAGCCTTCGCACGAGAGGTCATCGGTTGTTAGCCTTCGCGCGAGAGGTCATCGGTTGTTAGCCTTCGCGCGAGAGGTCATCGGTTGTTAGCCTTCGCGCGAGAGGTCATCGGTGGATAGTCTTCGCGCCTGTGGTCATCGGTGAAAAGGTCATCGCGCTACGTTAAGTTATACACAGAGAACGTGGGACCCAGACATCCAGCATGAGACGTTCTGCATGCGCGCCACGTAGACAAAAGAGTGGTTCAGAGTAGTGACCTCAGAGTGTTAGCCTGCGCAGAGGCACGCTTAGGTGTACTGTTCAGCGAAGCGTACACGCAAACTCCCTGCAGAGTGGGTGGTGGCAGCGGTTTTTGTGGAGAAGTCAGCTTAAGATGCAAAAACCCATTTCTGAGGGAGAAGGAAAGAAACGTTGCTGTGGTTCCAGAGCTAAAGGGTGCGTTTATCTCCCTTCTCCTCCATTCTCTCCTTCGCACTGCGATTCTAGTACACCTTCACGCGGGAATACGACGAGCGACAGCCACCATTGGAGCACTTGGGTGGTTCTCTGCAAGCTCTTCAAAACCAGACACAAGGACAGAGTCAAGGCGTTCTTCAAGCTTCGTTGGATTTCGGAACTCCTGGTGTTTGCGCAAGTCCAGGTAAGGGAAGCTAGCCCTCTTTTTCCATACAAGCCACAGTGTAGCTATCTCTGAAGTGAGGGCGACGTGGTCGCCACTTCTGTTTTCATCTGCGTAAAATGCTCTGTTTGTGTGCTTGGGCGACGTGGTCGCCGGTTTTAAACATAGCCTTTGAAATACCATGTTTTTGAACTAGATCGCCGGTTTTGGCGCTGTTTTACGAAATCTCTGTTTTTGATGTTGTTTTGAAACTACTTGAGATTTACATGAGATATTCGAAGATCTGAAGCTTTGAAATGTTTGTTGATGTGATTTGAATCATTTACTTGAGTGGTATGATGTGTTGAATGCTGTGAATGTGGGATCGAGGCATAGTATTTTCAGGAAAGGAAATACCGTGTAAGATCTGTATAGGTGTATTGACTAGGGGCTTGTCTAGAAGGAGATATCCTGACTCTGCTGAGATAATGAAATCACGTAGATGAAGTTATTCAGTTGGTGAGAGTCGAAGGAGGTTCGTATGAATGGGCGAGTTGTTCAAATGGGAACGAGCTCGGCCTGTTATACGAATTAACCTTGTCATACCGAGAGAATGGTAACAATGAGATGGTATATGCGCATGCTGTGTGGATTCACAGTGGTAGGTATGACAGGTGCAAATCTCTGGGCCTGAGTCAACACACGAGTCAAATTGGAAGTAGTGTCATGTGTCTATGCATGGTGGGTCAGTGGAAAGTCTGACATGTGAAATGAGAAACTGGAATATTGATAGACACTTGATGCTGTGTTGTGAAATGGAATGACTATGGGAAATGTAGTGAATTTGTGATTTTGGGCGATCAGCTGAATGCTAATTGTAGTTCTACGTTTTACATGGATAATTTGGAACTTGGTTTACTTTGATTGTCATGTTCATGATTTAAACTCTATTTAAAGATATCTAGCTTACCCTTTATTTTGTATTGCTCTGTGCCTGTTTTCTATTAAAAACTGTGATGATCGTGTCTTTTACACGGGAGCAGATGATCTTCCAGGGAGTAGAGCTCCTCAGTGAGTGGTCGCCGGAAGGAGATCGCCTATCTCCGTCTCTACCGAGTGATCGCCGGTTTATGCCTCCATCGGGTGATCGCCGGTTTTCGTGTCCTGATAGAAGATCGCCCGTTTTGAGGTCTTCTGTTAGAGATCGCCGTTTTAAAGTTGGAGATCGCCGTTTTCTTTTGAGACCGCCTGTCTTACTGCATTTCTTTTATTTTCGTAAAATCTTGCAAACATTTGATTTGGTTATGTATTAAACTCCCTAAGGGGAGTAACTTCATTTCTGATATATATAAATACATATTATTTTGCACTCTTCAATATTATTTGGTTACACTTAATTTCAATTATACATGGATGTATGTATTATTTTGGCGGGATGTTACATATCGCCTTGAGGATGAGTAATCGCCTATCGCCTTGAGGATGAGTAACCGCTCATCGCCGGTATGGATTAATAGTCACCTAGATTGCACATGATCGCCGTGTGTGAAGGTTAGGAGATCAGGTGGTCAGCAAGTCGCCGAAAGAGCACACACAAGTCTCACAGAGAGATTTAGTGATAGTTTTGGTGTTCCTGTTGCCTGACTTGAGCGTCGGAGCTACAACGGTCGCCAGAGGCGCCGTCTGTGTGTTTTGCAGGCAGCGTTTGGAGTTCCAGTGGTGGTTCTTGGAGCGTTCCTGCAGAACAAAAGTGATGTGAGTTGATTTTAGGTTCATTATATTTGTGACACTTTCTTAGAATTAGGATCAAGATTCTTAGCAATTTAGAGTGAGTCACCTAAGGAAAATCCCCACTGGACATTAACTTAACAAGTGTTAAGTAGATGTGAAGGTTCATTTCCAAAGGTCCAAGGTTAAAACACAATTAATGGTGATGAATGAATGAAGAACAAGGTGCTGAACTCAAAAAAAGAATAGGTGCAGAATTTAAACACAAAAAACAGAATGGAAACACAAATTGAAACAAAAGAACCGATTGAAATTCAAGAACAAGACATAGAATCAAAACTACCGATTGAAATGACTGTGGAAGATGAAAGAAGATGAAACTTATGTGGTTGTAGCCATGGATTGGGAATGGACACGCCACTTGGAGGTGATGATCCAAGATAAGTGCAGATTTGCCGCCACTTGAGAGCTCCCAAAACTCACAAGATGAGACTAGAAAGGAGAAAGCAATTCTCACACTCACACAAATTTGTGTATAGTAAATTTACTCTAAATTCAATCTTTTTTACATGAGCATAGCACCTCTATTTATAGTGTGAGAGGGCTGAAATTAAAGTGGGAAAATTCAAATGAGAAGCATTTGAATTTGGAGCCAAAACACATGTCACAAGGGAGGTGTGACTTGATTTCTACTTTGGCACCTCCTAAAACTACACCTACACCTACTTTTTATGTCACATGGAAGGTGTGACTTGTTTTTGTACATTAGCACCCCTTATTTTAATATCTACACCTTCCTTTAATGTTCTACTAAAAACTACACAAAAGAAATTACAAAAGAGATACATCCATTCATGCTTATTTCCCAAAGCTTTAGCCTTGCTCCTATTGATGCTCATGGATTGGGCTTGGACCCCACTTGACTTGGGCTTCTTGGCTTGGGCTTCTTGGGCTTGGGCCCTCTTTATTTATACTACTACTTGGATTCTTCAAGAGAACCCAATTATTTACAAAAATGTTCTACTCTTTAAGAAGACTAGTAAGAAGAACTTCAAGTGCTTTGGAATATGGCCCTTTCTTATTTTTGTGAAGTCTTCTTTTGATTGTTGAGATGACCCTTTATATATAGCATCTTTGGTCATCCTTAAGTGGTCTTGACTTGCATCATACCCCCCAAGTTGGAGAGAATTCGACCACGAATTCAGAATTGCTGCATATAACAAAGTCAACTTGCTCATAGATAAAAGAGGATAAGAAGTGATATTAGAAGTTGACTTATAATCTTGAAGCGCGGGAAGTTCATATGAAGGTTTATTATCTGTATACCAACTTTGGAAAGAATGTTTAGGAATGATAAAACTTTGTGAAGAAAAGCCTCTTAGAAGGGGTAAACCTTTAGGAGGAATTGGAAAATCATTCCTAATATTCTTTAACAAAGAAAGCAAATAGGTAGAAACCTTAGGTAATGAAAAAGATAAGGAAGAATAACACCTTGGAGGTGCAAATTGTAGCATAGCCCGAGTCAACATGATTGATTTAGTTGCATATGATGAGACTTGGAGACTCGGTTTCTCTTTTCTTTTATTCTCTTTTTCATTTTCTCTTTTGGTTTTCATTTTTAATTGGTCTTTATGGACCTCACTTGGAGAAAGAGATTTTAAAGTGATCCGATGCCCATGGTGTAAGGACCTGTAAAATTGAATTGGAATAAAAAGAGATATATTTTAAAAGAATTCTATGTATGTTTTATTTAGAATAGAAAGGGAGGAAAAAGTTAAGTATAGAAGGCTATGAGGTCGCCGGTCGCCTGCTACACATGAGCGCCAGGTGGACGTCGCGCGGGCGCGAGAGGCATGCAGGCATCGCGCGGGCGCGAGAGGCATGCAGGCATCGCGCGGGCGCGAGAGGCATGCAGGCATCGCGCGGGCGCGAGAGGCATGCAGGCATCGCGCGGGCGCGAGAGGCATGCAGGCATCGCGCGGGCGCGAGAGGCATGCAGGCATCGCGCGGGCGCGAGAGGCATGCAGGCAACGCGCGGGCCCGAGAGGCATGCAGGCATCGCGCGGGCGCGAGGCATGTGGGCATTGCCAGGGCGCGACGCATGTGGACGTGGCCAAGGCGCGAGAGTTATGAGGGCGTCGCCAGGGAAGACATCGGTCGTCTCCCAGAGGAAGTCATCGGTCGTCTTCTAGGGCGAAGGAGACATCGGTCGTTCGCCAGGATGAGTTAGCGTTGGAAAGTTGTCGCGATGGCGAGCCTCACACAGATAAAGTGGGACCCAGACTCTCAGCATGAAACGTCCTGCACGCGCGCCACGTAGACAAAAAGGATGATTCAGAGTGGTGACATCAGAATGTTGGCATGCGCAAGAGACACTCGCGGTCGTACTGTTCAGGGCAGTGGTTCTCAGACCTTCCTGCAGAAGGGGTGGCGGCAGCAGCAAACGTGGACAGGTAAGCTGGGATTCAAAAGCCACTGCGGGAAGGCAAAGAGTGTTACAGACTCAAGAGTGTTAGAGTGAGCGCAAACTTCCTCCCTCCCTTCTTCCCTTCCTTACGTTGAGACTCAGGCAACCTCCAGCATCAGTGCGACACGCGACGTTGCCCTTAGAGCACCTAAGAGGTTCTCTGCAAGTTCTACAGACCAGGCGCTGAAAACAGAGACAAGGCGGGGTTCAAGCTTCGTTGGGTTTCGGAGCTCCTGGTGTTTGCGCGAGTCCAGGTAAGGGAAGCTAGACTTCATTTTCAATACAAGCCATAGTTTAGCTGTTTCTGAAGTAAGGGCGACGTGGTCGCCGGTTTCGTTTTCATCATCGTAAATGCTCTGTTTCATGTGTTTGGGCGACGTGGTCGCCGGTTTTTAAATGCAGACTTCGAAATACTCTGTTTTTGAACCAGGTCGCCGGTTTTGGCGTTGTTTGCGAAAACTCCCTGTTCTTGGTGTTGCTTTGAAACTGTTAAGATTTAAATGAGATATTCGAAAATAAGAACCTTGGGTTGAGTTTTGCTGTGATTGAAATCATTCTTTTAAGTGTTATGTGATGTGTTGGATGTGGTGAATGTGGATCGAGGCATAGTATTTTCAGGAAAGAAAATACCGTGTAAGATCGTGTAGGATGTGCATTGATCGGTGATGTCTATAATGGGATTATCCTGACTCTCCTGAGATAATGGATTCATATAGATGAGGTTATTCAGGCGTTGAGAGTCGAAGGAGGTTCATATGCATGGGTGAGTCGTGTGAAACAGAACGAGCTCGACCTGTCATATGGATTAACCCTGTCATACTGTGAGAATGGTGAACTTGAGATTGAGACTGTGTTGATGCGCATAGCTGGTAAACATTACAGCTTGTATGACAGGTGCAGAATCCCTGAGTCTAGTCAATGCACGAGTCTTCCGGAAGTAGTGTCAAGTCTCTTGTGTGCTGAGTCAGTGGTGGTCTGACATATGAAATGAGGAACTTGAAATTATAGACACTTGATGCAGTATTGTGAAAATGAATGACTCTTGAGAATATTGTGAAATGTGTGATTTCTGGGTGATCAGGTGAAGGGCATTGAGAAAATCTATAGCTTTACGTGAATATCTTGAAAATTGCTTACTCTGATTTTAATGTTCTTATTTAAACTCTCTTTAAAATATCTAGCTTACCCTGCGTGTTTTGGTTCTGTGGCTGTTCTCTTAAAACTGTGATGATCGTGTATAACTTACACGGGAGCAGATGATCTTCCAGGAAGTAGAGCTCCTTAGTGAAGTGGTCGCCGGAAGGAGATCGGCTGTTTTTGGGTCCCCCGATGGGCGATCGGCCTCGCCCGATAGGAGATCGGTCTCTTCCGATAGGAGATCGGTCTCTTTCGATAGGAGACCGCCTGCTTCGTTTTTTTTTACTGTATTTTGTTTATGTTTCTGGAAAAAATTGACCGAATCTGTATTAAACTCCCTGTGAGGAGAAACTACATTTCATATATATCATACTTTGTTCATAGAATCTATTTGTTACCTTTATTTTCATTATATTCATTTGTATAGTATTTTGGCGGGATGTTACATTAATGGTATCAGAGCAGTTCGTCCTTAGGATGACCTGAGGGCTGTGGATCCATTGTGTTTCTTCTGCTCATGAAATTTATTTGAGTTTAAAATAACAACTATAGTGAAAAGTTTTCAAACGTTTTTGTATTGAGATTTTGTGTGTGCTTTGGTGAATATATGTTATAACTGAAAATCTTAGTATTAAGAATGAGAAGGTCCTGATAAAGTAGTGAGGGTGCACACTCATAACTGGATCGGGATGAGTCTCAACCTTAATTCCAAAGGTTTGATGTTTAGCATATATTGAATTCTGGTGTGAGCTATTTCATTTTCTTGAGTGTCCTTGTAATGGATTGGAAATGGTTGATTGGATTGATGACTGCATACCAGTAGTTGTTCTGGTGTTATGCTTGATGCTATAAGCATTATGATTCTGTTGTTAAGCTCAAATTCTTAATGATTTTGAGATGCTCACCTTTGTAAGGTCTATATGTTACCTCCTGAATGAATTGATTTCTTATCGATCTCATTCTTGTAGTTGTAGGGAATATAGAAACCTGTAGTTTCAACTCTGAAACAAAGAGAGATGGCACGTAGACCTTCTACCCCTCCCCAATCTTCTTCGGAGATGAGCCAGATTGCTAAGGCTATCGAGATGATGGCAACTGCCATCCAGCAGCAGAATGCAGCGATGGCTCAGAACCATCAAGCTACAATGCACCACTGGGAAACTGCTCGGTCGGCTGAGACAAACTCCCACGGCGGTCAGCCTCAAGAACAGATGGGACTGACCGAGTTCATGAGACACAACCCACCCAAGTTTAGTGGGAATGCTACCCCTGACCAGGCAGATCAGTGGGTCAGAGAGCTGGAGAAAATCTTTAGGGCGACCTCCTGCCCTAAAGAGAAGAAATTGCTGTTCGCCACTTATCTGCTATCAGGAGAAGCTGAGTTCTGGTGGATGGGAGCTCAGCAGATGATGGATGCCCGAGGGGATGTTCTGGATTGGGAGAGCTTCAGGGTGAAGTTCTTGGAGAAATACTTCCCTGACAGCGCCAAGTTTGCGAGGGAAGCTGAGTTCCTGAAGCTGGAGCAGGGGGATATGTCAGTGAACGCCTATGCTGCTCGTTTTGAGTACCTCGCCCGGTTCTATACCCAGGCGACCTCTGAGGCCTGGAGGTGTAGGAAGTTTGAAGAGGGACTGAAGCATGGGCTAAAGAAGACCATAGCCCCGATGTGCATCAGGGAATTTCACGCCTTGGTAGAGAAGGCGAAGATGGTGGAGACCCTGGAGAAGGGTGATTCTCGGGTGATCAGGTCACACTCAGGGAATCCTTCAAGTGGGAAGGCTAAGGTGCAGTACCCACAAGGCAAGCCTTATACGAGGCCTCCACCACATCGGGTGGGAACAACGTCATCCCAGTTTCAGCAGCGGCAACCTTGGAAACCCAAGTGTTTCCATTGTGGTGGACCACACACGCCCAACGTGTGCCCCAAGCAGCCTTCAGAGAGAAGGTGTTTTACCTGTCAAAAGACAGGGCACGTTGCTAGAGAATGCCCTAGCAGGAATGGGGCGACCCAACCCAGTGGCTCCCAGCAGAGGAGGAACGAAGGCAGCAGACCTCAGGCGACAGGGAGAGTGTTTGCCATGTCTGGAGCAGAAGCATCTCAGTCAGGTAACCTCGTGCTGGGTAGATGTTTTATAGCTGGTAGGGGTGTAAAAGCTTTGTTTGATTCTGGAGCGACACACTCCTTTGTGTCAAGCCTGTGTGTAGCCGAGTTGGGCCTTCTAGTGAAGGAGTTACCCTTCGAACTGTTGGTCTCTACACCTGCATCAGGACAGGTGTCGACCTCTACAGTGTGCCCCGAATGTCCAGTGACTGTAGAGGGATGCAGATTCAAGGTGAACTTGATCTGCCTACCTCTTCAGGACCTAGATGTTATCCTGGGAATGGATTGGTTAGCCGCCAATCACGTTCTCATTGACTGCGGTAGTCAGAAGATTGCGTTTCCAGACCTCCAAGGATCAGATGTAATTTCTGCTCAGCAAGGGCAGTCAGAGTTGGAAGAAGGGGCGAGGTGCTTCGTGATACTCGCTCGGTCGGAGGTGGAGAATAAAGGGGACGTAAGCAGAATACCCGTGGTGAAAGATTTCACGGATGTATTCCCAGAAGAGGTGCCTGGGTTACCCCCTAAGAGAGAAGTGGAATTCTCTATTGACTTGGTACCTGGAGCTGGACCAGTGTCAATGGCACCTTACAGGATGGCACCAGCCGAGTTAGTAGAGTTGAAGAAGCAAGTGGAAGAGTTGCTGGAGAAGCAATTCATCAGACCCAGTGTATCTCCATGGGGAGCTCCAGTGCTCCTAGTCAAGAAGAAGGATGGAGGGTCTCGGCTGTGTATAGATTACAGGCAGTTGAACAAGTTGACCATCAAGAACAAGTACCCCCTGCCTAGGATTGATGATTTGATGGATCAAATACATGGAGCCTCGGTGTTCTCCAAGATTGACCTGAGATCGGGGTACCACCAAATCTTGGTAAAAGCTGAAGATGTTCAGAAGACAGCTTTTAGGTCTCGATATGGGCACTACGAGTATGTAGTGATGCCATTTGGAGTCACCAATGCTCCAGCTCTATTCATGGACTACATGAATAGGATCTTTCGCCCTTTCTTGGATAAGTTTGTGGTGGTCTTCATAGATGACATCCTCATTTATTCAAGGACCGAGGAAGAGCATGAGGAACACCTGAGGACAGTATTGGAAATACTGAGAGAGAAGCAGCTCTATGCCAAGTTCTCCAAGTGTGAGTTCTGGCTGAGGGAAGTCAACTTCTTAGGACACGTGATATCTGCCCAAGGGATCTCGGTAGATCCAGCCAAGGTAGAGGCAGTGCTGCAATGGGAACGTCCTAAGACCGTGACTGAGATAAGGAGCTTTGTGGGGTTGGCGGGCTACTATCGGAGGTTTATTGAGGATTTTTCCAAGATAGTGGCTCCTTTAACACAGCTAACCCGCAAGGACCAACCTTTTGCTTGGACCGACCGATGTGAGCAGAGCTTCATGGAATTAAAGGAGAGGTTGACTAGTGCTCCAGTGCTGGTGATCCCCGAAGTAGGAAGACCTTTTGATGTCTTCTGTGACGCTTCACATCAGGGCTTGGGATGTGTTTTGATGCAAGAGAAAAGAGTGGTTGCATATGCTTCAAGGCAACTCAAGGTTCATGAGAGAAACTACCCTACGCATGACTTGGAGTTGGCGGCAGTGGTTTTTGCCTTGAAGATCTGGAGGCACTATCTATATGGAGCTCGGTTCCGGGTGTTCAGTGACCACAAGAGCTTGAAGTACCTGTTCGATCAGAAGGAACTAAACATGAGACAAAGAAGGTGGATGGAATTCCTAAAGGATTACGACTTTCAACTCATGTATCACCCAGGGAAGGCCAATGTAGTGGCAGATGCCTTGAGTAGGAAGTCTATACAAGTCGCCACCATGATGATGGAAGAGCAGAAACTGATCGAGCAGTTCAGAGACTTAAACCTTGGAGTAGAATTTCACGTGAATCACATTAGTTGTAGTAAGCTGGCTATAACTAATGACTTCCTTGGGATGTTAAGGGATAAGCAGTTGGAGGACCCTAGTCTAAAGCGTACTGTGGAGTCACTAGGGACCGACCAGGCTAGAGACTTTGTGATGGGCGATGATGGGATCTTGAGATTTAATGGTAGGATTTGCATCCCTGCGGATGGAGAATTGAAGAAGATGATCCTAGATGAAGGTCATAAGAGTCGCCTTAACCTCCATCCAGGCATGACCAAGATGTACCATGACTTGAGGGAGTCATTTTGGTGGTCAGGCATGAAAAGAGACATCGCCCAGTATGTCGCTACCTGTTTGACGTGTCAGAAGGCAAAGGTAGAACATCAAAGGCCTGGCGGGTTGTTACAACCATTGGATATCCCTGAGTGGAAATGGGACAGCATTGCCATGGATTTCGTCACCCATTTACCCAGATCGGTAAAGGGCCATGATGCAGTATGGGTCATCACTGATCGGCTGACGAAGAGTGCTCATTTTCTCCCAGTGAATATGAGGATGCCCATGGCCAAGTTGGCACAGTTGTACATCCAGGAAATAGTGAGGCTGCATGGAGTGCCTTCCAGCATCGTTTCAGATAGAGATCCCAGGTTCACTTCACGGTTTTGGCAGACCTTGCAAGAGTGCTTGGGAACTAAGTTGAGGATGAGCTCTGCATATCATCCCCAAACAGATGGTCAGTCAGAGAGAACGATCCAGTCCTTGGAAGATGTAACATCCCACCAAATACATTTCATATTTATATAATATAAATGAAGATAAACAAGTATTTTGAAATAAACATAATCATATATATATATAATGGAGTTTCTCCTCATCGGGAGTTTAATACACAAACTGTGAATCTTTCCAAAAGCACTTAACCAAAAAATACAACAAAAGACAAATCGGGCGATATGCTAAAAAAAAAAAGGGCGATCTCCTAGTCAATCAGGTGATCTCCTATCAGCCAGACGATCTCCTATCAGACCGGCGATCTCCTATCAGACCGGCGATCTCACTTTCCTGCAACGTCATCTGCTCCCGTGTAAATCATACACGATCATCACAAGTTTTAAGAAGAACATCCACAAACGAAAACGCAGGGTAAGCTAGACAGTTTTAAAAGAGAATTTAGATATGAACTTTAAAATCAAGATAAATTAATTTAAGGCACCCACGTAAAAACATCAGCTTTCTCATTCTTCCCACATACCATCAAGTAAAAACCCACATTTCACAAGTCCTCAAGAGTAGTTCATATCACACAGTGCAGCAAGTGTCTATCCACATACAGTGTTCCTCATTTCTCACGTCAGGTTTTCCACTGACTCACAATACATAGACACAAGACACTAATTCCGGAATACTCGTGCATTGATTAGACTCAGAGATCTGCACCTGCCATATTGCCCACTGTGGAATCTCTCACATCCACAGGGTCGCCGTGAAATCTCTCACATTCATCAGCGTATAATGAATCTCACACATCACCATACAGCATGACAGGGTTAATCCACGCGAAACAGGTCGGTTTGTTCTCTTTCAAACAACCCACCCATACAGGTGAACCTCCTTCGACTCTCAACAACTGAGTAACTTCCTCTACGTGAGTCCATTACCTCAGCAGAGTCAGGATATCTCGTTCTTAATCACCGATCAATGCACCTACTACAAGATCTTACACGGTATTTTCTTTCCTGAAAATACTATGCCTCGACCTCACACTCACCACATCCAACACATCATACCATTCAAATAAATCATTCAAATCACATCAACAACCATTTCAAAGCTTCAGATCTTCGAATACCTCATGTAAATCTCAAGTAGTTTCAAAACAGTATCAAAAACAGAGGAGTTCGTAAAACAGCGCCAAAACCGGCGATCTAGTTCAAAAACAGAGTGTTTCGAAGATTGTATATAAAACCGGCGACCTCGTCGCCCAAGCACACAAACAGAGCATTTTACGCAGATGAAAACGAAAATGGCGACCACGTCGCCCTCACTTCAGAAGATAGCTAAACTATGGCTCGTATGGAAAAGAGGTCTAGCTTCCCTTACCTGGACTTGCGCAAACACCAGGAGTTCCGAAATCCAACGAAGCTTGAAGAACGCTTTGACTCTGTTCTTGTGTCTGGTTTTGAAGAGCTTGCAGAGAACCACCCAAGTGCTCCAAGGGCAAACGTCGAACTGGTGCTTGAGGATGCCTGGAAAACGCAGCGCGAAGGGGAGAAAGGAGGAGGATGGAGATAGTCTCGCTCTTTCACTCTTGGGTCACTTGTAACGCTCTTTGCCTCCTCTCAGTGGGTTTTGATCCCAACCATACCTGTCCTCGTATACTGCTGCCCTCCCCTTTTTCTGCAAAAGCCTGGGCGTACGTTCCTCTGAACAGTACGACCCCGGTTGTCTTTTGTGCATGCAAACCACTGCTCTGAACAGTACTGCCACTGTTTGTCGCTTGTGCATGCCAGCCACTGCTCTGAACAGTACGACCGTGAGTGTCTCCCGCGCATGCCAACATTCTGATGTCACTATTCTGAACCACCCTTTTCGTCTACGTGGCGCGCGTGCAGAACGTCTCATGCTGGATGTCTGGGTCCCACGTTCTCTGTGTATAACTTAACGTAGCGCGATGACCTTTCGCGCGAAGACTCTCGACCGATGACCTCTCGCGCGAAGACTCTCGACCGATGACCTCTCGCGCGAAGACTCTCGACCGATGACCTCTCGCGCGAAGACTCTCGACCGATGACCTCTCGCGCGAAGACTCTCGACCGATGACCTCTCGCGCGAAGACTCTCGACCGATGACCTCTCGCGCGAAGACTCTCGACCGATGACCTCTCGCGCGAAGACTCTCGACCGATGACCTCTCGCGCGAAGACTCTCGACCGATGACCTCTCGCGCGAAGACTCTCGACCGATGACCTCTCGCGCGAAGACTCTCGACCGATGACCTCTCGCGCGAAGACTCTCGACCGATGACCTCTCGCGCGAAGACTCTCGACCGATGACCTCTCGCGCGAAGACTCTCGACCGATGTCTTCCTCTGGCGACGCCCTCATAACTCTCGCGCCTTGGCCACGTCCACATGCATCGCGCCCTGGCAATGCCCGCGTGCCTCGCGTCCGCGCGATGCCCGCATGCCCCTCGCGTCCGCGCGATGCCTGCATGCCTCTCGCGCCCGCGCGATGTCCACCTGGCGCTCATGTGTAGCAGACGACCGGCGACCTCGTAGCCTTCTAAACTTAACTTTTTCCTCCCTTTCTATTCTAAATAAAAACATACTTAGAATTTATTTAAAATATAACTCTTTTATTCCAATAAATTTTTCAGGTCCTTACATTCTCCCCAACAAGAAAATTTTTCGTCCTCGAAAATTGGATTACAAGGAAAAGAGGTATGGATAAGCCTCCCTCATGGGTTCTTCTAACTCCCAAGTAGAATCCCCCGATTTCTCATCCCACACCACTTTCACCATGTCGATGGTCTTACCTCTGAGCTGTTTACATTGCCGATCGTCAATCTTGACTGGTTTTGCTTCAAAGGACAAGTCATCCCTAATCTGCACGTCGTCTACATCCAGCACATGACTAGGGTCTGCCATGTACTTCCTCAGCTGTGACACGTGAAACACATTGTGCAGATTCGCCAGATGGGGAGGTAGGGCGATCTCATACGCCACTGGGCCAATCCTTCTTAAGATCTGATATGGTCCCACGAACTTAGGGGACAACTTCTTCGACCTGATCGCCCGCCCTACACCCTTGGTTGGTGTCACTTTCATGAACACGTGATCTCCAGCAGCAAACTCCAAAGGCTTTCTCCTCTGATCTGCATAGGATTTCTGCCTACTCTGAGAGGCTTTCATTCTGCTTTGTATCTGCTTCACCTTCTCGGTCGTCTGCTGAATCAACTCTGGCCCAACCAAGACTGCCTCGCCCTCCTGGTACCAACATAAGGGAGTTCTGCATTTCCTCCCATACAGGGCTTCATATGGTGCCATCCCAATGCTGGCGTGGTAGCTATTGTTATAGGTAAACTCCACTAGTGGCAACACCTCCTCCCAACCTCCCAATTGATCCAAAACGCATGCCCTCAGCAGATCTTCCAAAGATTGGATCGTCCTCTCTGACTGACCATCTGTCTGGGGATGATATGCAGAGCTCATCCTCAACTTGGTTCCCAAACACTCTTGCAAGGTCTGCCAAAACCGTGAAGTGAACCTGGGATCCCTATCTGAAATGATGCTGGAAGGCACTCCATGCAACCTCACAATCTCCTTGATGTACAGCTGTGCCAACTTGGCCATGGGCATCTTCATATTTACTGGGAGGAAGTGGGCACTCTTCGTCAGCCTATCAATGATGACCCAGATTGCATCATGACCCTTTACCGATCTGGGTAAATGGGTGACAAAATCCATGGCAATGCTGTCCCACTTCCACTCGGGGATATCCAGTTGCTGCAACAGTCCGCCAGGTTTTTGATGCTCCACCTTCGCCTTTTGACACGTTAAGCAGGTTGCCACGTACTGGGCGACGTCCCTCTTCATGCCTGACCACCAAAATGACTCCTTCAAGTCATGGTACATCTTGTTCATGCCTGGGTGGAGGTTAAGGCGACTCTTATGACCTTCCTCTAGGATCATCTTCTTCAACTCATCATTTGCGGGTATGCAAATCCTGCCATCAAACCTCAAGATCCCATCATCGCCCATCTCAAAGCCTCTCACCTGATCTGTTCCTAGCGACTCCATAGTGCGCTTCAGGCTAGGGTCCTCCAATTGCTTATCCTTCAACATTCCCAGGAAGTCATTAGTTATAGTCAGCTTACTACAACTAATGTGATTCACGTGAAACTCTACTCCCAGGTTTAAGTCCCTGAACTGCTCGATCAGTTTCTGCTCTTCCATCATCATGGTGGCGACTTGTATAGACTTCCTACTCAAGGCATCTGCCACTACATTGGCCTTCCCTGGGTGATACATGAGTTGAAAGTCGTAGTCCTTTAGGAATTCCATCCACCTTCTTTGTCTCATGTTTAGCTCCTTCTGATCGAACAGGTACTTCAAGCTCTTGTGGTCACTGAACACCTGGAACCGAGCTCCATACAGATAATGCCTCCAGATCTTCAAGGCAAACACTACCGCTGCCAACTCCAAATCATGAGTAGGGTAGTTTCTCTCATGCACCTTGAGTTGCCTTGAAGCATATGCAACCACCCTCTTCTCTTGCATCAAGACGCATCCCAAGCCTTGATGTGAGGCATCACAGAAGACATCAAAAGGTCTTCCTACTTCTGGAATCACCAGCACTGGAGCACTGGTCAACCTCTCCTTTAGTTCCCTGAAGCTCTGCTCACATCGGTCGGTCCAAGCAAAGGGTTGGTCCTTGCGGGTCAGTTGTGTTAAAGGAGCCACAACTTTGGAAAAATCCTCAATGAACCTCCGATAGTAGCCCGCCAACCCCACAAAGCTCCTTATCTCAGTCACTGTCTTAGGACGTTCCCATTGCAGCACTGCCTCTACCTTGGCTGGATCTACCGAGATCCCCTGGGCAGATATCACGTGTCCTAAGAAGTTGACTTCCCTTAGCCAGAACTCACACTTAGAGAACTTGGCATAGAGCTGCTTCTCCCTCAGTATTTCCAATACTGTCCTCAGGTGTTCCTCATGCTCTTCCTCGGTCCTTGAATAAATGAGGATGTCATCTATGAAGACCACCACAAACTTGTCCAAGAAAGGGCGAAAAATCCTATTCATGTAGTCCATGAATAGAGCTGGAGCATTGGTGACTCCAAATGGCATCACTACATACTCGTAGTGCCCATATCTAGACCTAAAAGCTGTCTTCTGAACATCTTCAGCTTTTACCAAGATTTGGTGATACCCCGATCTCAGGTCAATCTTGGAGAACACCGAGGCCCCCTGAATCTGGTCCATCAAATCGTCAATCCGAGGTAGGGGGTACTTGTTCTTGATGGTCAATTTGTTCAATTGCCTGTAGTCTATACACAACCGAGACCCTCCATCCTTCTTCTTGACTAGGAGCACTGGAGCTCCCCACGGAGATACACTGGGCCTGATGAACTGTTTCTCCAGCAGCTCTTCCAACTGCTTCTTTAACTCTACTAACTCGGCTGGTGCCATCCTGTAAGGTGCCATTGATATTGGTCCAGCTCCAGGTACCAAGTCAATAGAGAATTCCAATTCTCTCTTAGGGGGTAACCCAGGCACCTCTTCTGGAAATACATCCGTGAAATCCCTCACCACGTGTATTCTGCTTACGTCCCCTTCATTCCTCACTTCCAACCGAGCTAGCATCACGAAGCACCTCGCCCCTTCCTCCAACTCTGATCGCCCTCTTTGAACTGGCCACACCTCTGATTCTTGGGGGTCTGGAAATGCTACCTCCTGCCTACCACAGTCTATGAGAACATGATTGGCAGCTAGCCAATCCATTCCCAGGATAACATCCAGGTCCTGAAGAGGTAGGCAGATCAAGTTCACTTTGAATCTACGTCCCTCTACTATCACTGGACATTCAGGGCAAACTGTGGAGGTCAACACCTGTCCTGACGCAGGTGTAGAGACCAACAGTTCGAAGGGTAACTCTCTCACCACAAGGCCCAACTCGGCTACACACATGCTTGACACAAAGGAGTGTGTCGCTCCAGAATCAAACAAAGTTTTTACACCTCTACCAGCTATAAAGCAAACATTCTGCACAAGGTTACCTGATTGGGACGCCTCAGCTCCTGACATGGCAAACACCCTCCCGGTTGCCTGAGGTCTGTTGCCTTCGTTCCTCATCTGCTGGGAACCACTGGGTTGAGTCATTCTGTGCTGAGTAGGACAATACTTGGCAACGTGCCCCGTCTTCTGGCAGGTAAAGCATCTCCTCTCTGAGTCTTTCTTGGGGCACACATTGGCTGCGTGTGGCCCACCGCAAAGGAAGCATTGAAATTTCCTGGTTTGTTGCTGATGAGACTGGGGTGGTGCTGCTCTCGCCCTATGCTGTGGAGGCCTCGCGTAGGGCTTAAACTGCTGTTGCTGTACCCTTGCCTTCCCATTGGAGGGACCGCCTGGGTGGGACCTGCTCACCGAGACTCACCCTTCTCTAGAGTCTCCACCATTTTCGCCTTCTCCACTAAGGCATGAAATTCTCTAATGCACATCGGGGCTATGGTCCTCTTCAGCCCATGCTTCAGTCCTTCTTCGAATTTCCTACACCTCCAAGCCTCAGAGGTGGCTTGGGTATAAAACCTGGCGAGGTACTCGAACCGAGCAGCATAGGCATTCACAGACATATCCCCCTGCTCCAACCTCAGGAACTCA
The DNA here is from genome assembly GCA_013389735.1 of Phaseolus lunatus. Taxonomy (NCBI): domain Eukaryota; kingdom Viridiplantae; phylum Streptophyta; class Magnoliopsida; order Fabales; family Fabaceae; genus Phaseolus; species Phaseolus lunatus. The sequence goes on from CM023864.1 coordinate 23,574,372, forward strand.
GCTTCCTTCGCAAATCTTGCGCTGTCTGGGAAGTACTTCTCCAAGAACCTCACTCTGAAGCTTTCCCAATCCATCACTTCCTCTCGGGCCTCCATCATCTGTTGAGTTCCCATCCACCAGAACTCAGCTTCCCCAGACAGGAGGTATGTGGCAAACACCAGCTTCTTGTCTTCAGGGCAGGAAGTCGCCCTGAATATCTTCTCTAACCCCCTGACCCACTGATCTGCTTGATCAGGGGTAACGTTCCCACTGAACTTAGGTGGGTTGTGCCTGAGGAACTCAGTCAGTCCCATATGCTCCTGAGGCTGACCGACGTCGGGGTTTGTTGCGGCCGATCTGGCGGTCTCCCACTGTTGCATTGTAGCTTGGTGATTTTGAGACATCGCCGCATTCTGCTGCTGGATGGCACTTGCCATCATCTCGATGGCCTTGGCAATCTGACCCATTTCAGAAGAAGGTTGGGGAGGGGTAGAGGGTCTACGTGCCATCTCTCTTGTTTCGGATCTTGAAGCTATGAGTTTTCTATATTCCCTACAACTACAGGAATGAGATTGATAAGAAATCAATTCATTCAGGAGGTAATAACTAGACCTTACAAAGGTCAGCATCTCAAAGTCATCAAGAATTTGAGCTTAACAACATACTCGTAATACTTAGAATCTCAAGCAAGGTATTAGAACAGCTACTGATATCATCACCATCAGTTCAAACAACCATTTTCAGTCAATTGCAGAAACACTCAATAAGCTAAACTAGATCACACCAGCATTCAATGTATACTAAACATCAAATCTTTGGAATTAAGATTGAGAATCATCTCGATCCAGTTATGAGTGTGCACCCTCATTACTTCATCAAGATCTTCTCACCCTTAATACTAAGATTTTCAGCTAGAGTATACGTTCACTAAAGCACAGAAGCACACACAAACTTTTCAATACAAAACGTTTGAAAACCTTTCACTATAGTTGTTATTTAAAAACTCAAATAACTTTTATGAGCAGAAGAAACACAATGGATCCACAGCCCTCAGGTCATCCTAAGGACAACCTGGCTCTGATACCATTAATGTAACATCCCACCAAATACATTTCATATTTATATAATATAAATGAAGATAAACAAGTATTTTGAAATAAACATAATCATATATATATATAATGGAGTTTCTCCTCATCGGGAGTTTAATACACAAACTGTGAATCTTTCCAAAAGCACTTAACCAAAAAATACAACAAAAGACAAATCGGGCGATATGCTAAAAAAAAAAAGGGCGATCTCCTAGTCAATCAGGTGATCTCCTATCAGCCAGGCGATCTCCTATCAGACCGGCGATCTCCTATCAGACCGGCGATCTCACTTTCCTGCAACGTCATCTGCTCCCGTGTAAATCATACACGATCATCACAAGTTTTAAGAAGAACATCCACAAACGAAAACGCAGGGTAAGCTAGACAGTTTTAAAAGAGAATTTAGATATGAACTTTAAAATCAAGATAAATTAATTTAAGGCACCCACGTAAAAACATCAGCTTTCTCATTCTTCCCACATACCATCAAGTAAAAACCCACATTTCACAAGTCCTCAAGAGTAGTTCATATCACACAGTGCAGCAAGTGTCTATCCACATACAGTGTTCCTCATTTCTCACGTCAGGTTTTCCACTGACTCACAATACATAGACACAAGACACTAATTCCGGAATACTCGTGCATTGATTAGACTCAGAGATCTGCACCTGCCATATTGCCCACTGTGGAATCTCTCACATCCACAGGGTCGCCGTGAAATCTCTCACATTCATCAGCGTATAATGAATCTCACACATCACCATACAGCATGACAGGGTTAATCCACGCGAAACAGGTCGGTTTGTTCTCTTTCAAACAACCCACCCATACAGGTGAACCTCCTTCGACTCTCAACAACTGAGTAACTTCCTCTACGTGAGTCCATTACCTCAGCAGAGTCAGGATATCTCGTTCTTAATCACCGATCAATGCACCTACTACAAGATCTTACACGGTATTTTCTTTCCTGAAAATACTATGCCTCGACCTCACACTCACCACATCCAACACATCATACCATTCAAATAAATCATTCAAATCACATCAACAACCATTTCAAAGCTTCAGATCTTCGAATACCTCATGTAAATCTCAAGTAGTTTCAAAACAGTATCAAAAACAGAGGAGTTCGTAAAACAGCGCCAAAACCGGCGATCTAGTTCAAAAACAGAGTGTTTCGAAGATTGTATATAAAACCGGCGACCTCGTCGCCCAAGCACACAAACAGAGCATTTTACGCAGATGAAAACGAAAATGGCGACCACGTCGCCCTCACTTCAGAAGATAGCTAAACTATGGCTCGTATGGAAAAGAGGTCTAGCTTCCCTTACCTGGACTTGCGCAAACACCAGGAGTTCCGAAATCCAACGAAGCTTGAAGAACGCTTTGACTCTGTTCTTGTGTCTGGTTTTGAAGAGCTTGCAGAGAACCACCCAAGTGCTCCAAGGGCAAACGTCGAACTGGTGCTTGAGGATGCCTGGAAAACGCAGCGCGAAGGGGAGAAAGGAGGAGGATGGAGATAGTCTCGCTCTTTCACTCTTGGGTCACTTGTAACGCTCTTTGCCTCCTCTCAGTGGGTTTTGATCCCAACCATACCTGTCCTCGTATACTGCTGCCCTCCCCTTTTTCTGCAAAAGCCTGGGCGTACGTTCCTCTGAACAGTACGACCCCGGTTGTCTTTTGTGCATGCAAACCACTGCTCTGAACAGTACTGCCACTGTTTGTCGCTTGTGCATGCCAGCCACTGCTCTGAACAGTACGACCGTGAGTGTCTCCCGCGCATGCCAACATTCTGATGTCACTATTCTGAACCACCCTTTTCGTCTACGTGGCGCGCGTGCAGAACGTCTCATGCTGGATGTCTGGGTCCCACGTTCTCTGTGTATAACTTAACGTAGCGCGATGACCTTTCGCGCGAAGACTCTCGACCGATGACCTCTCGCGCGAAGACTCTCGACCGATGACCTCTCGCGCGAAGACTCTCGACCGATGACCTCTCGCGCGAAGACTCTCGACCGATGACCTCTCGCGCGAAGACTCTCGACCGATGACCTCTCGCGCGAAGACTCTCGACCGATGACCTCTCGCGCGAAGACTCTCGACCGATGACCTCTCGCGCGAAGACTCTCGACCGATGACCTCTCGCGCGAAGACTCTCGACCGATGACCTCTCGCGCGAAGACTCTCGACCGATGACCTCTCGCGCGAAGACTCTCGACCGATGTCTTCCTCTGGCGACGCCCTCATAACTCTCGCGCCTTGGCCACGTCCACATGCATCGCGCCCTGGCAATGCCCGCGTGCCTCGCGTCCGCGCGATGCCCGCATGCCCCTCGCGTCCGCGCGATGCCTGCATGCCTCTCGCGCCCGCGCGATGTCCACCTGGCGCTCATGTGTAGCAGACGACCGGCGACCTCGTAGCCTTCTAAACTTAACTTTTTCCTCCCTTTCTATTCTAAATAAAAACATACTTAGAATTTATTTAAAATATAACTCTTTTATTCCAATAAATTTTTCAGGTCCTTACAGAAGACCTACTGAGGACGTGTGTCTTGGATCAATTGGGGAATTGGGACGAAGTGTTGCCACTGGTGGAGTTTACATATAATAACAGTTATCACGCCAGCATAGGGATAGCACCATATGAAGCCCTGTATGGGAGGAAATGTAGGACTCCCTTATGTTGGTACCAGGAGGGCGAAGCAGTCTTGGTTGGGCCAGAGTTGATTCAACAGACGACCGAGAAGGTGCAGCAAATACAAAGCAGAATGAAGGCTTCTCAAAGTAGGCAGAAGTCATATGCAGACCAGAGGAGGAAGCCTTTGGAGTTTGCTGCTGGAGACCACGTGTTCATGAAAGTGACACCAACCAAGGGTGTAGGAAGAGCGATCAGGTCAAAGAAGTTGTCCCCTAAGTTCGTGGGACCATATCAGATCTTAAGGAGGATTGGCCCAGTAGCTTATGAGATCGCCCTGCCTCCCCATTTAGCAAATCTGCACAATGTCTTTCACGTTTCACAGCTGAGGAAGTACATGGCAGACCCTAGTCATGTGCTGGAAGTGGACAACGTGCAGATCAGGGATGACTTGTCCTTTGAAGCGAAACCAGTCAGGATTGAAGATCGTCAAAGTAAACAGCTCAGAGGCAAGACCATCAACATGGTAAAAGTAGTGTGGGATGAACGATCGGGTGACTCAACTTGGGAGTTAGAAGCAACCATGAGAGAAGCCTATCCATACCTCTTTTCCTTGTAATTCAATTTTCGAGGACGAAAATTTTTCTTGTTGGGGAGAATGTAAGGACCTGTAAAATTGAATTGGAATAAAAAGAGATATATTTTAAAAGAATTCTATGTATGTTTTATTTAGAATAGAAAGGGAGGAAAAAGTTAAGTATAGAAGGCTATGAGGTCGCCGGTCGCCTGCTACACATGAGCGCCAGGTGGACGTCGCGCGGGCGCGAGAGGCATGCAGGCATCGCGCGGGCGCGAGAGGCATGCAGGCATCGCGCGGGCGCGAGAGGCATGCAGGCATCGCGCGGGCGCGAGAGGCATGCAGGCATCGCGCGGGCGCGAGAGGCATGCAGGCAACGCGCGGGCCCGAGAGGCATGCAGGCATCGCGCGGGCGCGAGGCATGTGGGCATTGCCAGGGCGCGACGCATGTGGACGTGGCCAAGGCGCGAGAGTTATGAGGGCGTCGCCAGGGAAGACATCGGTCGTCTCCCAGAGGAAGTCATCGGTCGTCTTCTAGGGCGAAGGAGACATCGGTCGTTCGCCAGGATGAGTCAGCGTTGGAAAGTTGTCGCGATGGCGAGCCTCACACAGATAAAGTGGGACCCAGACTCTCAGCATGAAACGTCCTGCACGCGCGCCACGTAGACAAAAAGGATGATTCAGAGTGGTGACATCAGAATGTTGGCATGCGCAAGAGACACTCGCGGTCGTACTGTTCAGGGCAGTGGTTCTCAGACCTTCCTGCAGAAGGGGTGGCGGCAGCAGCAAACGTGGACAGGTAAGCTGGGATTCAAAAGCCACTGCGGGAAGGCAAAGAGTGTTACAGACTCAAGAGTGTTAGAGTGAGCGCAAACTTCCTCCCTCCCTTCTTCCCTTCCTTACGTTGAGACTCAGGCAACCTCCAGCATCAGTGCGACACGCGACGTTGCCCTTAGAGCACCTAAGAGGTTCTCTGCAAGTTCTACAGACCAGGCGCTGAAAACAGAGACAAGGCGGGGTTCAAGCTTCGTTGGGTTTCGGAGCTCCTGGTGTTTGCGCGAGTCCAGGTAAGGGAAGCTAGACTTCATTTTCAATACAAGCCATAGTTTAGCTGTTTCTGAAGTAAGGGCGACGTGGTCGCCGGTTTCGTTTTCATCATCGTAAATGCTCTGTTTCATGTGTTTGGGCGACGTGGTCGCCGGTTTTTAAATGCAGACTTCGAAATACTCTGTTTTTGAACCAGGTCGCCGATTTTGGCGTTGTTTGCGAAAACTCCCTGTTCTTGGTGTTGCTTTGAAACTGTTAAGATTTAAATGAGATATTCGAAAATAAGAACCTTGGGTTGAGTTTTGCTGTGATTGAAATCATTCTTTTAAGTGTTATGTGATGTGTTGGATGTGGTGAATGTGGATCGAGGCATAGTATTTTCAGGAAAGAAAATACCGTGTAAGATCGTGTAGGATGTGCATTGATCGGTGATGTCTATAATGGGATTATCCTGACTCTCCTGAGATAATGGATTCATATAGATGAGGTTATTCAGGCGTTGAGAGTCGAAGGAGGTTCATATGCATGGGTGAGTCGTGTGAAACAGAACGAGCTCGACCTGTCATATGGATTAACCCTGTCATACTGTGAGAATGGTGAACTTGAGATTGAGACTGTGTTGATGCGCATAGCTGGTAAACATTACAGCTTGTATGACAGGTGCAGAATCCCTGAGTCTAGTCAATGCACGAGTCTTCCGGAAGTAGTGTCAAGTGTCTTGTGTGCTGAGTCAGTGGTGGTCTGACATATGAAATGAGGAACTTGAAATTATAGACACTTGATGCAGTATTGTGAAAATGAATGACTCTTGAGAATATTGTGAAATGTGTGATTTCTGGGTGATCAGGTGAAGGGCATTGAGAAAATCTATAGCTTTACGTGAATATCTTGAAAATTGCTTACTCTGATTTTAATGTTCTTATTTAAACTCTCTTTAAAATATCTAGCTTACCCTGCGTGTTTTGGTTCTGTGGCTGTTCTCTTAAAACTGTGATGATCGTGTATAACTTACACGGGAGCAGATGATCTTCCAGGAAGTAGAGCTCCTTAGTGAAGTGGTCGCCGGAAGGAGATCGGCTGTTTTTGGGTCCCCCGATGGGCGATCGGCCTCGCCCGATAGGAGATCGGTCTCTTCCGATAGGAGATCGGTCTCTTTCGATAGGAGACCGCCTGCTTCGTTTTTTTTTTACTGTATTTTGTTTATGTTTCTGGAAAAAATTGACCGAATCTGTATTAAACTCCCTGTGAGGAGAAACTACATTTCATATATATCATACTTTGTTCATAGAATCTATTTGTTACCTTTATTTTCATTATATTCATTTGTATAGTATTTTGGCGGGATGTTACACATGGAAGGTAAAAGAAATGTTGTTGGTAAGGCCATCATGTAAAATTTTCCTATCAAATTGCCATGGCCTACCTAAAAGAATATGAGTTACTTCCATAGGGACAACATCACATAGGACCGCATCTTTATATTTGCCAATTGAAAAAGCAATGAGGACTTGTTTATTTACAATAATTTCCCCTTTGTTACTTAACCATTGGAGTTTATAGGGTTTAGCATGAGAGATAGTAGATAATCCAAGCCTATCTACTACTCTTGTGCTTACCACATTTGTACAACTTCCTCCATCAATAATTAAGGAACACAAATTGTTATTGATAAGGCACCTTGTGTGAAAGATATTTTCTCTTTGAGTTTCATCAAAAGGTTTTTGAATTTGACCAAGGAATCTCCTTATCACTAACAAGTCACCTTCACATGGAATCTCACATTCATGGTCACTAGGGAAAGGGGAAGGGGAATTAGACTTTGAAGAATTATCGCTATGTTCGCTTACAATTTCCCCATTATCAAGCATCATCATATTCCTCTTTGAAGGACAATTAGCCGCTATATGACCATAGCCTAAACATTTAAAGCACTTTTTACTTGAAGATTTAGTGGGTGATTTAGGAGTAGAAGGTGAGGCTTGAGAATCTCTAGATTTGGAAGTAGATTCTTTAGAAGGAGATTTTGAAAAGGATTTGTTTTTGTTTTTCCAAGAAGAGTGGTAATAGCCATCATTATGAGTATTTTTAAAAGAATTTTTCCTTTCAAGTTGAGATTCTACCTTGATGGCAAGGTGAACCAAATTTTCTAAAGAAGAATACTCATTAAGTTCCACAACATCTTGGATATCCCTTCTAAGACCACTAACAAATCTAGCCATTTTAGCTTCATCATTCTCATGCATATTGGCTTTAGTTAAAAGCGTTTCAAGTTCTTTATAATAAGCATCCACACTTAGCGTGCCTTGGTGAAGCCGTTGGAGCTTCAACAATAGGTCTTTCCTAAAGTGTGGAGGCACAAATCTAGCGCGCATGCAAGCTTTTAAATCATCCCAAGAGACCATGGGCGGCCTCTTGTTTAGCCCAATGTCCATGAGAGTTTTGTGCCACCATTGCATGGCATAGTCCATAAATTCTAGGGAGGCTAGCTTAATCTTTTGGTCTTCTTGGACCTCATGTACAAAAAATATTTGCTCTACCTTAGCCTCCCATCCTAAATACACATTAGGATCTCCTTCACCACTAAAACTAGGTAATTTTACATAAGGCATAAAAGGCTTAGCCACATTTTGGCGCCTATCTTCATGATTGTGATGCATCCTCCAATTGGTTTCTTCATGATATCCATAAGAACTTTGAGAAGACCTTGAGGTATGCCTATGATGATGATGGTGTCTTCTCTCATGGTTGTGATGATGATCTTCACGGTCCAACTCCAATCTTTGGAGCCTTGCCTTCATTTGTCTTAATGCCTCATCTTTTTGTGCAATTGTTAGTTTAGCATCCTTTAATTCACCAATTAGGTATGCTTTTTGAGGTTAGTGAGGCTTAGATGATTCTCCACTAGAAGGATTAGCCATGATAAAATGAAACACAAAAACACAAAGAAGAAACTATTATAGAAAACAAAGTTAGAAAAACAAGGTGAAAAACAAATATAGCTTGCGGCAATGATGTAAAATCTCTCAAACCACTCCAAGAAAATATATCCTTCCTTTACCAAGCCTCTCTTGTGGATTGGATGAGCCTCAAGTGAAAGATACCAAAGCAAACCACACTTAGTCAAAGAACAATTCACCACAAAACTAGAGGAAACAAGAAAGACAAGCAAGAAAAGGTATAAGCAAGAAAAGCTAAACCAAAGTGGAAGTAAAGATATGACAAAACTTTGGAAAAGAATATTGAATAAAAATGACAAGCAAAGAAAATAAGGCACTCAATAAAAGGTAGTACACAAATAGAACCTAGAGAATGGTACTAGAATTGGATTAACAAAACCAAAACAGTACTACAGAATATTAAGGTGTCAAAATGCGTGACTTAAACAAATTATGCTGAGCTGGATAATTCAAATTTGAATTTGAAATTTAAACCACAGAAATTTCAAGATCTTAGCTCAAATTTGGCGCTGGAATCACACCAAAATGATGCACCAATAAATTGTGATAATTTTTTCAAATCTGATGCCACTTCACCGTTTTTTTCGCGCCAGAATTGCACACTGATTGTATTTGATTTATCATTTTTTTTCTATTTTGAATTTTTCCTCACTTTTTTTTTTCACTTTTTTCTAACACATCAATCTGCTCAGATCCAGAATTTTAGAAGTTTTCATAAACGGAATTAAATTCTGTAAACAAAAACAGCCAGCACAGTTTCAACAAAAACAGAGGAAGCCTAATTTGGAATTAAAACAATATTAAGAAACTTCAAAGACACAATAGAATTGATGTATGTGAACTTGTATGGATCTATCACACAAGCATGAACTCAAATCTAAAATTAAAAATGCACCAAAGGCTCAATAAAACAGATTAGAATCTGCACTCAAAATTAAAAGCAATCAACCAAAAATTATCAAGAAAAGTACTACATAGAAGTGATGACAATTTAGGAGAAACATGACTTGACAAAACTTGTATGGATTCAAAAAGCAAAAATGACTCAAACACAATTAATTTTGCACCAATTAAAACAGCAAGGAAAGACTCAAATTAAAGCAAAAACAGAATAACTAACACAACAAGGAACCTAAAAAAAATTCTGCACAAAAATAAAGTGCTGGAAAATGGAAATTGCTTGAATAGAAAGTGTCAATTCAACTCAACAAGAACAAAACATCACCATAGCTCATGATACCACATGATGTGAGTCTCTTATGAACCTTTCTTGGTTTGGGTTGAGTTGATATAGGTTTCATTGTATTCATGACACATTCAAGAATTAGGATCAAAATTCTAAAGAACAATTAATAGAGTTTCTACTCAAGAAAACAAAGGTTCATACTAAAAACACATGAATAGGTAACTTGTAGTGTAAGATAACAATGGAATATGAATGGGTAATTCAAGAACAGTACCAAACTTCAAAGGAAACACAAGAACAACATAAGAACACCAAGAACAAGTGAAAATACTGATTGAAATTCAATAGGAATTAGAAAATCACAAAGAAATTCATCAAAGAACAAAAACCCATGGATGGAAAAGAAGAACAACACATGTATATGGAAACCCATGGTTTGGACGAAATTAAAACAGCAAGAAAACAAGGAAATAAACCAACAAAGTGCAGAACAATGGCAGCAAATGAAAGGAAACAACTCATGGAAAAGATTGAACCGATTAAAAATGGAAAAACTACATGAAAACACAAATGGGTATTTTTAGAAGATGAATAGAAATGACTTATGTGGTTGTAGCCTTTTGGAGATGTGATTCACGCCACTTGGAGGGTGGTTCTTCCAAGATGAGTGGGTGGTACCGCCACTTGAGAGTCTCCAAAGCTCACAAGATAAGACATGAAGGAGAAGAAGAGACAAGTCTCACAAACTCACTCTCTCTCAATTTCAAGATAGTTTCTTCACATCATTAGTTGAAGTGGAAGGCTTTGAATCCTTGGATTTGAAAGATGAATCTTTAGAAGGAAATTTGGACAAAGACTTGTTTTTATTTTTCCAAGAGTTGTTGTAATAGCCATCATTATGAGTACTTTTGAAAGCAAGTTTCTTTGCAATTTGGGTTTCAACCTTGATGGCAAGGTGAACCAAGTTCTCTAAAGAAGAGTACTCATAAAGTTCAACAACATCTTGAATGTCCCTTCTAAGACCACTTACAAATCTAGCCATCTTAGCTTCATCACTTTCATGTATATCAACTTTAAGCATAAGCGTTTCTAGCTCTTTAAAATCAGCATCCACACTTAGCGTGCCTTGGTGAAGCCTTTGGAGCTTCAACAATAGGTCTTTCCTAAAGTGTGGTGGAACAAATCTAGCGCGCATACACTCTTTCAAATTGTTCCAAGAAACCATGAGAGGTCTCTTGTTTAGCCCAATGTCCATAAGAGTTTTATGCCACCATTGCATGGCATAGTCTAGAAATTCTAAAGTAGCTAGTTTTACCCTTTGGTCTTCTTGGACCTTGTAACATCCCGCCAAAATACTATTCATATTTATATAATGAAAATAAAAGTAACAAATAGATTGAAGTGAATAAAATTATATATATGTAATTAAAGTTTCTCCTCACAGGGAGTTTAATACAAATACGATCACTTTTCCATTAAAACATAAACAAAATACAATACAATAGAAAGATAGGCGATCTCCTGACAGAAGGGTGATCTCCTATTAGAAGGGCGATCTCCTATCATATAGGCGATCTCCTATCATATAGGCGATCTCCTATCAGAAAGCAGCAAAAGGGGTGATCTCCCAACGGAAATAGAAAATAGGCGATCTCCTTCCAGCGACAATTCACTAAGGAGCTCTACATCCTGCAACATCATCTGCTCCCGTGTAAATTATACACGATCATTACAGTTTTAAGAAAAGGCCAAACACAACACAAAAGAAACACAGGGTAAGCTAGACATTTAAAAAGAGTTAGATATGAACTTTGAAATCAAGGTAAAACAAATTCAAGATACCCACGTAAAAACTATAGAGTTTCTCATTCCCTTCACCTGATCGCCAAGAAATCACACATTTTACAATATTTTCAAGAGTCATTCTATTTCACAAAATGCATCAAGTGTCTATCAATTCAATGTTCCTCATTTCTCACGTCAGACTACCACTGACTCAGCACACAAGACACTTGACACTACTTCCGGAAGACTCGTGCATTGACTAGACTCAGAGATTCTGCACCTGTCATACAAAGCTGTTGTAATGTTTCCACAGCTATGCGCATCAACACATTCTCGATCTCAAGTTCACCATTCTCACAGTATGACAGGGTTAATCCATATAACAGGCCGAGCTCGTTCCCTTTTGAACAACTCACCCATAAGTATGAACCTCCTTCGACTCTCAACGCCTGAATAACCTCATCTATATGAATCCATTATCTCAGGAGAGTCAGGATAATCTCATTATAGACATCACCGATCAATGCACATCCTACACGATCTTACACGGTATTTTCTTTCCTGAAAATACTATGCCTCGATCCCACATTCACCAAGTTCAACACATCACATAACACATAAAGGAATGATTTCAATCACAGCAAAACTCAATCCAAGGTTCTTATTTTCGAATATCTCATTTAAATCTCAAACAGTTTCAAAGCAACACCAAAAACAGAGAGTTCGCAAATAACGCCAAAACCGGCGATCTGGTTCAAAAACAAGGTATTTCGAAGTCTGTATATAAAATCGGCGACCACGTCGCCCTCACTTCAGAAACAGCTAATCTATGGCTTGTATTGAAAATGAAGGCTAGCTTCCCTTACCTGGACTTGCACAAAACACCAGGAGCTCCGAACCCAACGAAGCTTAAAGAATGCCTTGGCTCTATTTTTGCGTCTGGTTTGAAGGACTTGCAGAGAACCTCCCAGGTGCTCTAATGGTGGCCGTCGCTCGTCGTACTCTTGTGTGAAGGTGCCAGAATCGCAGTGCGAAGGAGAGAACGGAGGAGATGGGAGGTAAACTCACTCTTTCGCTCTTGAGTTACTGAAAACGCTCTTTGCCTTCCCGCAGTGGCTTTTGAATCCAAGCCTACCTGTCCACGTATGCTGTTGCTGCTGCCCCTTCTGCAGGAAAGCCTGACAACCACTGCCCTGAACAGTACGACCACTGTTGTCGCTTGTGCATGCCAACCACTGCCCTGAACAGTACGACCACTGTTGTCTCCTGCGCATGCCAACATTCTGATGTCACTATTCTGAACCACCCTTTTTGTCTACGTGGCGCGCGTGCAGGACGTTTCATGCTGGGAGTCTGGGTCCCACTTTCTCTGTGTGAAGCTCGACATAGCGCGATAACCTTCCACCGATGACCGCGCGCGCGATGACTATCTACTGAGGTCTCATACTGGCGAACGACCGATGTCTCTCCCTGGAAGACGACCGATGTCTCTCCCTGGCGACGCCCGCGTGCCTCTCGCGACCCGGCGATGCCTCATGCCTCGCGCCCCGACGACGCCCGCATGCCTCTCGCGCCCCGGCGTTGCCCGCATGCCTCGCGCGCCCTGGCGACATCCACATGCCTCGCGCGCCCTGGCGACGTCCACATGCCTCGCGCGCCTTGGCGACGTCCTCGCGCCCTGGCGACGTCCACATGCCTCGCGCGCCCTGGCGACGTCCTCGCGCCCTGGCGATCATGTGTAGTAGGCGACCGGCGATCTCATAGTCTTCTAAACTACACTTTTCTTCCTTTACTCTTCTTGATCTACACGTCATCTGACCGACCTCTACCAGCTGACCCCAGATCTTGGGCGACGTCCGAGGTTCGAGTACTATGAAACTTCGTTTACCAGCTCTTTGTATTTTGAATAATAACATCTTCTGAAATTATTTAAATATAACCCTTTCATTCCAATAAAATTTTCTGGGTCCTTACAGACCTCATGTACATGAAAGATTTGTTCAACCTTTGCTTCCCACCCCAAATATACATTTGGATCACCTTCACCACTAAAGCTAGGTAATTTTACAAAAGGCATATAAGGCTTTGCCACATGTTGGTGCCTTTCTTCATAATGATGATGCCTCCTCCATTCGGTTTCATCTTCATGTCCATGATAGTTGGAAGAAGTTCTTGATGAATGCCTTGAAGAATGGCGTCTTCTATGGTGTGTATGGCTGGACCTTTCATTAGTCACTTCAAGCCTTTGCAATCTTTCTTCCAATTGTCTTATAGCTTCATCTTTTTGTGCAAGTGACCTTTTGGCTTCTTTTAATTCACCAAGAATGAAAGCTTTTTGTGGAGAGTGTGGTTTGGAAGATTCTCCACTTGAATATTGAGCCATTTTCAAAACAGTACAGCAAACACAAATAGCAAACAATTAAAGAAAACAAGGTTAGAAAACAAAGAAATAAGTGGTGCGGTTTTGGTAAAAAAATTAAGGCACTCAAAATCACTCCAAGAAATTATACTTCCCTCAATCAAGCTTCTCTTGTGGAATGGAGTAACCTTAAATGAAAGATGCCAAAGCACTCAACCACTCATCCAAAAAATAACCACCACAAAACTTAAAGAACAATAAAAGACAAGCAAGAAAAGGTACAAAACAAGAAAGGGTAGTGCAAAAAGAATACAAGATATATGACAAAACTTAAGGAATGAAAGACAAGCAATAAAAGGTACACAATAAGACTCAAAGAATACTCACTAAACTTTATAATCAAGAAAGAAAGTACAACTCATAAACTTGGCAAAATACAAGGTTCAAAAGTTCCACAAAGTAGACAACAATTTGCCAATCACTATGAATCCAACTTTGGTATGAAAATTAATGTTCAAAAGAATGAATAGATGCAAATACCAAACTGTTTTGAAGGATTTAAAAACAGAATTGGTTCTGTTTTGTTCTGTTTCAGTTCTATTTTTTTTTCTTTTTTTTTTATACCAAATGGAACTTATGTAGTGAAAGAACCATAATATGCATCATATGGAAGTTGAAACATCAATCAAATTGCACAAAAATTTTATGAAGGATTCAAGACAATTGAACACTTGAAATCAAATATTTGGAACCTCCAATCACAAGTACTAAAACAAATTCAAGAGAAACACAAACTTTCAAAATCAAAAGCAAGCAAGTAGAGACAAGATTTGGACACCTAGAACACTATGAACATAAAACTCAAAGCAAAAAGTATGATCAATGAAAAGGCACAACTAAAACATATTCAAACCAAACAAAAGTATGAATATAAGGTGCTGGAAAAACAAGAAACACGAAATTATAGGTGCTGGAAAAAAAAAATTGCCCAAAAAGAAAGTGTCTATTCAACTCACAATCAACAAATCAACACCATGGCTCTAGATACCACATGATGTGAGTCTCTTATGAACCTTTCTTGGTTTGGGTTGAGTTGATATAGGTTTCATTGTATTCATGACACTTTTAAGAATTAGGATCAAAATTCTAAAGAACAATTAATAGAGTTTCTACTCAAGAAAACAAAGGTTCATACTAAAAACACATGAATAGGTAACTTGTAGTGTAAGATAACAATGGAATATGAATGGGTAATTCAAGAACAGTACCAAACTTCAAAGGAAACACAAGAACAACATAAGAACACCATGCATAATCCTGATTGAAATTCAATAGGAATTAGAAAATCACAAAGAAATTCATCAAAGAACAAAAACCCATGGATGGAAAAGAAGAACAACACATGTATATGGAAACCCATGGTTTGGACGAAATTAAAACAGCAAGAAAACAAGTAAATAAACCAACAAAGTGCAGAACAATGGCAGCAAATGAAAGGAAACAACTCATGGAAAAGATTGAACCGATTAAAAATGGAAAAACTACAAGAAAACACAAATGGGTACTTTTAGAAGATGAATAGAAATGACTTATGTGGTTGTAGCCTTTTGGAGATGTGATTCACGCCACTTGGAGGGTGGTTCTTCCAAGATGAGTGGGTGGTGCCGCCACTTGAGAGTCTCCAAAGCTCACAAGATAAGACATGAAGGAGAAGAAGAGACAAGTCTCACAAACTCACTCTCTCTCAATTTCAAGATAGTTTCTTTTCTTCTAACTTTCAACTTGTCTTCTTTATTATTAAGAACCAAGCACTCCTATTTATAATAAGGAGGGCTGGACATGTTACAAAGGGGAAGGAGTGGGAAGAGTCACTCTTCTAGCTCCTTCTAGTGCCTAAGAGAGAAAGGAGTAGAATAGTCACTTTTTCCACTTTTTTCCTAAAGAAAGTGCCTAAAATGCCTTACATTTAGAGGTTTCTTTTGGTTTTCCTCTTTGGCATAGTCCCAAGGCTATTTCTATATTATTTACAAATTTATACAAGACTATTTACAAAGATTTATTTATACTACTATCTTTTGAATTTTCAAGAGAACCCAAAATGTTCTACTTTTAAGAAGACTAGTAAGAAGAATTTTAAATGCTTGGGTGAATGACCTCTTCCTCCATTAGTAAAATCCTCTTCTACTTGATCTCCATCAAAAACCCACCAAACAGGCCAGTGAGGAACAATCGGTTAAAACAAGAAAATAACCGGTTGTTTATCACTTAGCTTTTCAAAAAACATTTTCTCTTTTAAAAACAAGTTTGCTCAAGCTAACGTTATGAACCAAAGATGAATAGAACAAATTTTGAAACTGAAACAAAACATCTAAACCTAACTTCATCACAGCAACCAAGCTCTGCACAGATTCTTCACAGATTTGATTCATCAAAGCCTTTGGTTCCAGCATTTTCCCCTTATTTGATGAAGACAAATCCCTGGTTGCTTTGGAAGAGATGTTTTAGAATTTTGATCACGTGCAGTCACAGATAAAGCACACAATATTCTTTTCCAAAGGTTAGGGCACCATAAAACGTTTTTCACATTCAAACAGAGAGAAAACCAAACCATAGGTGCTTTCGCAGATATAACCGGTTAAACCTATCAGAGCAGCAAAACCTTCTATGTAATGCAGAGTGAATTAAAACAGTTTAAAACATATAATATTACAAACCAAAGAAACCACACTAATTCTCCCCCTATTTGTCTTATCAAATAGACAAAAGGAAGGATTAAAAGCATACACTTAAGATAAAGCATGTAAGTCAACTATACCAAGTTCATGTCTTAGTGCATAAAACATGTGATACCATACCAGAATTGCAGCAGAAATCTATGATGTATCAGAGCTGTGACAACAGCAGAATTAGAGTACCATAGACCTCAGAAATTTCAACACGGAGACCACAATTTCTCCCCCTATCTTTTCTTCATCCAGCAATCCTCCTTTATGGAAGACATCAAAGTATTGCTTCATCAAGGTATTAGTTCCAACAATGCCAACACAACCATGAATACTTCTTTTTGACATTTGTAGGATAGCAGTTGAAACCATCTTTCTTGGATATTTTCAATTCCATATTGCAAGCATATTAGTCTAAATCTCCCTTATGAGCATGACCCAAACATATTTCTGATATAGGAATGACCCAAGAATAACAAGTTCACCTTCATTGACACTTCTTTATAAAACCTTGTATCTTGGTCCCCAAAAACAAAAGCTGTTTGCTTTGCTGCAATAAGTTCAACCTCACTAGAGTGCACACCATATGCAATACCAGTAGTAGAGCACTTCAAAAGGTTCATCTTCAAGTTGGTCTCAGTATCTTAGGCAGATCATCCTGTTGCAAAATTTTAGTCGGTTGTTTCGCATAATCAACCTGTTGTTTTTCTGGACAGGATTCCAGCTTGTGCAGAAAGGTGTTTTCATCATCTTCTTCAATACTGCTAACAGTTCCAATAAGACAATCAACAAATATTTCCATATGTGTGTTTGACAATGTAGAGCTCTCAGCCTTTGCATCTCAAGAAGATATTCATCAACAAAATATAGTTTTGGCTTGAAGCTGATATAATGTCTGCTTCTGCAGAAATTGAATTTTGTAGAGCCACATACATTTGATTGCAGCCACTGTAACAAAACCACTTATCCTTGGGCAACACTTCCAGCTCACACAACCCAAGGACCCGCAAGCAATCAACATAACAAACCCAAGCAAGATGAAGACTTCAAATGTAATCACACCAATGTGATAGCTATACAACAAAACTTTGAATTTCAAGGAAAACAAAGAATATACTTCTTTATAATTTCATTCAGAGGCACAATATACTTCTTTATACTTCTCTGTATTTGGTACACAAAGAGTTTTGAAAGAAACGGCTATAACCATGCATAAGAATTCACAGCAGCTTTATTCAAATGTGCCAGAAGTAAAACAATCGGTTGTTTCGTGAAAACAATCGGTTGTTTTTCTGACAAAGCAAATCACCTTTCAAATTGATGGGAAATGCATAAAGCATTCATACCTTTGTCTTACCTTAACATGTCCAGAGGCTCATGAGGCCAAAAGAATCCAAAAACATAGGATGAACATGTACAACTAACTTTACATAGGCCATGAATTTTGACTTGTCAAGAATTTGAGTAAGGTGTATCTCTTGAATCATAAAAAAAAAAGCATCACTTTGATTAGTCTTCATCATAGCACTTGTACTTGTAAGGTCCTGCAAAAAAAAATTTATGCATATACAAAGCAAGTATAGCAGCAGGATAATAAGACACACAAACCAGTTTTCTGCATAAGCCATTAGCACAAAAACCAGTACAAGCAGTGTGTAAAATCAGTGTGTGCACATTGTTATAGCAGCAGACTATGCAGCAGAATCAACATAAACAGAAACAGATTCACATAGCACCATAGTTTTGCATATACAACATCAGCAGAGAAACAAAAAAAAAAAAGTGAAGTGGTCAAATGCTTTCAAGTGCAAAAAAGCAACAACATAATGCATCAGATTTAAAGCTATCTATACAACCAGATCAAGCATAAACTTCTCCCCCTATTTGTTCTTACAAATAGAAAATGAGAAGGGTTGTACAAAGGAGAAAACAAAATGATAATAGAGTAGTTCAGCAGTACAAACAATGTTGATATTTCAAGAATAGAGAATGATATAGGGCTTTCAAGAAAACAAATGGATATAATCTTTTATTATCAGATTCTGAGGCACACTCAATGAATATTTTTCCAAAAGCATTATTTGAAAAAGAGAAATAGGTTTAATCATGCATAATCCAACTTGGCAGCATTACACAAAGATATCAAAGAAAGAACAATCGGTTGTTTCAAGAAAACAATCGGTTGTTTCAAGAAAACAATTGGTTGTTTTACTGTGACAGCAAAGGAAACATTTACAATCTGAAATTACCTTCTAAAGTGATGAAAGATGCAGTACAAAGCTTGTTCATACCTTAGCACGGAGAACTCCTATAGATTCATCCAAAAAGAAGACCTTGAGATGTTCATATGATCACAAGGCACACTTACAAACATTTGAAAATGAAGATGCACATACTCTCTTTATTCTTGAGGTTTCACCTTTGACCAACCATTCCAGCCTTTGTCAAGGATGTCTCTTGTCATTCAAGAACCCTGCTAGATATACACATTTTGACAGTAGGCACAGAGACAGACTTTGCTCCTGATATATTTTCCCTTTAGCAGTCATTTTTCAAACTCAAAAATGATTCTTGGCTACCAAGGATACCTACAGGACAAGATTAAGAAGCAAGATTTGGTCCCCTTTTAAATTAGGGTCCATAAGTGTTAGCAAAAATGTTAGGAGGCTTAGAATTCTTAGGAACCCATTTTAAAATCCCTTTTGGAACAAAATTTTTCTGAACTTTGCAGAACCTCACAGTGTGACCCTTTCTCATACAGTAGAAACAACAAACAACCGATTGTTTCGAAATTTTAGTCGGTTGTTTTTCTGCAAGAGTTGAAAAAGGTTTCGAAATCTCATTTTTCTTGCTCTGTGGATAAAAACCAAGTCCATATTTTCCAAAAAGGCAGTTCTGTGAAGCAAGCACATTTTCAAAATTGGACTTTCCTTTAGAAAGCTTATCCACAGTTTTTATAAGATAGTAAATCTTCTTTTGAAGAGACTCATAATTTTCACAAAACTTAGAATCACACTTGCAAGAAGAATTTTGATAAATCAATTCAAGGTTTTCAAAATCAGTTTTGGAATTATACAATTCTTCGTCCAAGACTTTGACTCTGTCTTTTAACCTGTTGTTTTCAAGTTTCAACTGGTTGTTTAAAAGGGTTAATTTATGAGCTTCTTCATAAGTTTCTTCAAAAGCTTCAAGTAATTCATGATTGTTACCTTTAATTGACTTGGAGATGAATGATCCAAGATAAGTGTTGGAATGCCGCCACTTGAGAGCTCCCAAAGCATCACAAGATGAGACAAGGAAGAGGAGAACAAGTCTCACAAAATTCACTCACAATTTAAGTATAGTAACTTTTCTTCTAATTTCAATGTTGAATTTACAATGACCAAACACTTCTATTTATAGTTTTAGAGGGCTATAATGAAAGTGAAACAAATTCAAAATTCACTCCTAATTCAAATTTTAATTTGGAGCCAAACTTGAGTCACATGGGAGGTGTGACCTTTTTTCTACTTTGGCACCTCCTAAAAACTACACCTACACCTACTTTTTATGTCACATGGAAGGTGTGACTTGATTTTGTACATTAGCACCCCTTATTTTAATATCTACACCTTCCTTTAATGTTCTACTAAAAACTACACAAAAGAAATTACAAAAGAGATACATCCATTAATGCTTATTTCCCAAAGCTTTAGCCTTGCTCCTATTGATGCTCATGGATTGGGCTTGGGCCCCCACTTGACTTGGGCTTCTTGGGCTTGGGCCCTGATCCTATAAGGACCCAGAAAATTGTATTGGAATGAAAGTGGTGTATTTAAATAATTTCAGAAGATGTTATTATTTAAAATACAAAGAACTGGTAAACGAAGTTTCATAGTAGTCGGACCTCGGACGTCGCCCAAGATCTGGGGTCCGCTGGTGGAGGTCGGTCGGATGACGTGTGGATAAAGAAGAGTAAAGGAAGAAAAGTTAAGTTTAGAAGGGTATGAGATCGCCGGTCGTCTACTACACATGATCGCCAGGGCGCAAGAGACATGTGGACGTTGCCAGGGCGCGATGCATGCGGGCATCATCAAGGCGCGATGCATGCGGGCATCATCAAGGCGCGAGGCATGCGGGCATCTTTCAGGGGGAGACATCGGTCGTCCACCAGGAGAGGTCATCGGTGGATAGTTTTCGCGCGAGATGTCATCGGTGGATAGTCTTCGCGCGAGATGTCATCGGTGGATAGTCTTCGCGCGAGATGTCATCGGTGGATTATCTTCGCGCGAGAGGTCATCGGTGGATAGTCTTCGCGCGAGATGTCATCGGTGGATAGTCTTCGCGCGAGATGTCATCGGTGGATAGTCTTCGCGCGAGATGTCATCGGTGGATTATCTTCGCGCGAGAGGTCATCGGTGGATAGCCTTCGCACGAGATGTCATTCGGTGGATTGTTTTCGCGCGAGGGGTCATCGACGAGAGGTTATCGCGCGATGTCGAGTTGCACACAGAGAAGGTAAGACCCAGACTCCCAGCATGAAGCGTAGTGCACGCACGCCACGTAGACAAAAGGGTGGTTCAGAGTGGTGACATCAGAATGTTGGCATGCGCAGGAGACACTCGCGGTCGTACTGTTCAGAGCAGTGACTGGCATGCACAAGCGACAACAGAAGTCGTACTGTTCAGAGCAGTGGTTGGCATGCACAAGCGACAACAGTGGTCGTACTGTTCCGGGCAGTGGTTCTCAGACTTCTCTGCAGAGTGGGTGGTGGCAGAGCAGCATGCGTGGACAAGTAAGTTGAGATTCAAAAGCCACTGCGTGAAGGCAAAGAGCATTACAGACTCAAGAGTGTGAGAGTGAGTGCAAACTCCCTCCCCCCTTCTTCTCTCCTTTGCGCTGTAACTCAGGCAAACTCCAGCACCTGTGCGACGAGCGACGACAGCCCTTAGAGCACCTGGGAGTTTCTCTGCAAGTTCTACCAACCAGGCACTGAAAACAGAGCTAAGGCATCCTTCAAGCTCGGTGGGTTTGAGCTCTCGGTGTTTTGCGCAAGTCCAGGTAAGGGAAGCTAGCCTTCATTTTCAATACAAGCCATAGATTAGCTGTTTCTGAAGTGAGGGCGACGTGGTCGCCGGTTTCGTTTTCATCTTCGTGAATGCTCTGTTTCTATGTGCTTGGGCGACGTGGTCGCCGGTTTTATATACAAACTTCGAAATACCTTGTTTTTGAACCAGATCGCCGGTTTTATATACAGACTTCGAAATACCTTGTTTTTGAACCAGATCGCCGGTTTTGGCGTTATTTGCGAACTCCCTGTTTTTGATGTTGCTTTGAAACTGTTTGAGATTTAAATGAGATATTCGAAAATAAGAACCTTGGATTGAGTTTTGCTGTGATTGAAATCATTCCTTTAAGTGTTATGTGATGTGTTGAATGCTGTGAATGTGGGATCGAGGCATAGTATTTTCAGGAAAGGAAATACCGTGTAAGATCGTATGTAATGTGTATTGACCTGGGGCTTGTCTAGAAGGAGATATCCTGACTCTGCTGATATAATGGAATCACGTAGATGAAGTTATTCAGTTGTGGAGAGTCGAAGGAGGTTCATACGTATGGGTGAGTTGTTCAAAAGGGAACGAGCTCGGCCTGTTATATGAATTAACCTTGTCATACCGGGGGAGTTATTGACATTGAGACTATATGCGCATGGCTGTGTGGATTTCACAGCAACCCTGTGTGGATTTCACAGTGGTATGGTATGACAGGTGCAAATCTCTGGGCCTGAGTCAACGCACGAGTCAATCCGGAAGTAGTGTCAAGTGTCTTGTGTGATGAGTCAGTGGAAGTCTGACGTGAGAATGAGAAACTTTGATTCGATAGACACTTGATGAATGTTTGAGATTTTAATGACCTTGAGGAATCGTGCAATATGTATTTTAGTTGATGGTTCACGAGGGTATCTTAAATTTGTTTTATCATGATTTTTTAAGTTCATATCTAACCCCTTTTAAATGTCTAGCTTACCCTGTGTTTTCTTTTGTGTTGTGGCCTTTTCCTTAAACCTGTAATGATCGTGTATAATTTACACGGGAGCAGATGATGTTGCAGGAAGTAGAGCTCCTTAGAAAATTGTCGCTGGAAGGAGATCGCCTGTTTTCCTTTCTGTTGGGTGATCACCCCTCTTGCTGCTTTATAATAGGAGATCGCTTTTATGATAGGAGATCGCCCTTCTTATAGGAGATCGCCCTTTCTGCCAGGAGATCGCCTATCTGTCTTTTGTATTGTAATTCGTTTACGTTTTTAATGGAGAAGTGATCGTTTGTATTAAACTCCCTGTGAGGAGAAACCTTATTCTCATATATAAAATTTTAATTCACTTCAATCCATTTGTTACTTTTATTTTCATTATATAAATACATATGTATAGTATTTTGGCGGGATGTTACATTAATGGTATCAAAGCAGTTCGTCCTTAGGATGACCTGAGGGCTGTGGATCCATTGTGTTTCTTCTGCTCATGAAAGTTATTTGAGTTTAAAATAACAACTATAGTGAAAGGTTTTCAAACGTTTTTGTATTGAAAGTTTGTGTGTGCTTTGGTGAATATATGTTCTAACTGAAAATCTTAGTATTAAGAATGAGAAGGTCTTGATAAAGTAGTGAGGGTGCACACTCATAACTGGATCGAGATGAGTCTCAATCTTAATTCCAAAGGTTTGATGTTTAGCATATATTGAATTCTGGTGTGAATTATTTCATTCTCTTGAGTGTCTTTGTAATTGATTGAAAATGGTTGATTGGATTGATGATTGTATACCAGTAGCTGTTCTGGTGTTTTGTTTATCAGCACTATGACTCTGTTGATGAGCTCAAATTCTTAATGACTTTGAGATGCTGACCTTTGTAAGGTCTAGCTGTTACCCCCTGAATGAATTGATTTCTTATCGATCTCATTCTTGTAGTTGTAGGGAATATAGAAACCTATAGTTCCAAATCTGAAACGAAGAGAGATGGCACGTAGACCTTCTACCCCTCCCCAACCTTCTTCGGAGATGAGCCAGATTGCTAAAGCTATCGAGATGATGGCAACTGCCATCCAACAACAGAATGCAGCGATGGCTCAGAACCATCAAGCTACAATGCACCACTGGGAAACTGCTCGGTCGGCTGAGACAAACTCCCACGGCGGTCAGCCTCAAGAACAGATGGGACTGACTGAGTTCATGAGGCACAACCCACCCAAGTTTAGTGGGAATGCTACCCCTGATCAGGCAGATCAGTGGGTCAGAGAGCTGGAGAAAATCTTTAGGGCGACCTCCTGCCCTGAAGAGAAGAAATTGGTGTTCGCAACCTTTTTGCTATCTGGGGAAGCTGAGTTCTGGTGGATGGGAGCTCAGCAGATGATGGATACCCGAGAGGATGTGTTGGACTGGGAGAGCTTCAGGGTGAAGTTCCTGGAGAAATACTTCCCAGACAGCACAAGGTTTGCGAGGGAAGCTGAATTCCTAAAGTTGGAGCAGGGGGATATGTCTGTGAACGCCTATGCTGCTCGGTTTGAGTATCTCGCCAGATTCTACACCCAGGCGACCTCTGAGGCTTGGAGGTGTAGGAAGTTTGAAGAGGGACTGAAGCATGGGCTGAAGAGGACCATAGCCCCGATGTGCATCAGGGAATTTCACGCCTTGGTAGAGAAGGCGAAGATGGTTGAGACCCTGGAAAAGGGTGATTCTCGGGTGATCAGGTCACACCCAGGGAGTTCTTCCAGTGGGAAGGCTAAGGTGCAGCACCCACAAAGCAAGCCTTATGCGAGACCCCCACCACGTCGGGCGGAAGCAGCGCCATCCCAGTTTCAGCAGCAACAACCTTGGAAACCCAAGTGTTTCCATTGTGGTGGACCTCACACGTCCCATGTGTGCCCCAAGAAGGCTTTTGAGAGAAGGTGTTTTGTCTGCCAAAGGACGGGGCACGTTGCTAGAGATTGCCCAAGCAGGAATGGGGCGACTCAACCCAGCAGTTCTCAGCAGTTGAGGAACGAGGGCAGCAGACCTCAGGCAATCGGGAGAGTGTTCGCCATGTCAGGAGCAGAAGCGTCTCAGACAGGTAACCTAGTACAAGGTGCTTATTTATAGCTGGTAGATGCGTTAGAATTTTGGTTGATTCTGGAGCGACACACTCCTTTGTGTCAAGCTGGTGTGTAGCCGAGTTGGGCCTTCTAGTGAAGGAGTTGCCTTTCGAACTGTTGGTCTCTACACCTGCGTCAGGACAGGTGTTGACCTCTACAGTTTGCCCTGAATGTCCAGTGATGGTAGAGGGACGCAGATTCAAAGTAAACTTGATCTGCCTACCTCTTCAGGATCTGGATGTTATCCTGGGAATGGATTGGCTAGCTGCCAATCACGTTCTCGTAGTCTGCGGTAATCAGAAGTTAGCGTTTCCAGATCTCCAAGAGCCAGATGGCGAGGTGCTTCGTGATGCTAGCTCGGTTGGAAGTGAAGAATGAAGAGGACGTAAGCAAGATACCTTGGTGAAAAATTTCATGGATGTATTTCCAGAAGAGATACCTGAATTACCCCCTAAGAGAGAGGTGGAACTCTCTATTGTTTTGGGTGCCTGGAGCTGGACCGGTGGCAATGGCTCCAGCTGAGTTGATGGAATTAAAGAAGGAAGTGTAATTTAGATTTAGTGTACCAAAGTTTAGTTTCAGCTACATATAAGTTATGGAGAGTATATAAGCAGAATGTTGAGGGTTTAAAGACTTAAGCATGTGTATCCATGGGAAGTACCGGGGTTAAGTTCCAAGAATGAAAGAATGAATTTTCTTTTATTTGAAGCTTGGGAGATGTTTATGTCGATGAAACAACATGAGATGACTCTAGCTTAACCACAAGCTTTAAAGGAAAGAGGAGATATTGTATTTATGTCTAAAGTTCAATTAGACAGAGAAATTTGCTGAAAATTACCAAGTAGAGAAGTTACTGGGAGAAGAGAGAAAGCTTCACGCAGAATGGATGCTGTTTTGTGGATCGTGAATTGGAAGATGAGTATGGAAATGGTGGATGAGGAGTGATGAGAAAGGGAAATGGAAAGATATTCTTGTATCCAAATATGACTCGGAACTTGGGAGAAGCCGAGCTCATTCGAAATATCAATCGTGGTGGTGGAGAGACGTACGTAAGATGTGCGAGGAGGGTGAAGATGATGGTTAGTTCCAAAAAGTCATTGTTTGGAAAGTTGGAGGCGGAGGAGATGTGAGATTTCAGGAGGATGCGTAGGCCACTAACTCTAACTTTAAAGCAAACGTGGCTGGTCTATGTGCTTCAAGTGGATAAGTGTTCTATTTGTTCGACATAAGGATTTGAGGTCCCACCTTGAGAACTTTTATCTTATACGTATGTCATCCAAGTAGAATCAGGTGTGGAAGGGAATGTGGGTGGCAATAGTCTGTTGTATCTTGGAGAAGAGGAATAGAGTTGTCCTTGAGAAAGAAAATCCTGGATGCAGAGGAAATTTTCCAATCGGCTCCACTACTTACATGGTTGTGGTTGAGATATATAGTGCGTTCGTTCTTGTATGCCTTTTCAGATAGGCACCTGAACCCAAATCAATGGATCCAATGTATACATTGAACAAGGAGGAAATGATGGGAGCAGGGAGCCGAGTTGGCAAAAGAAGTCATAATGATGATTTAGAAAGTAACAGCAACAAGAACTTTGTTTTTATAAGGTGCAGAATTATGTAGCATAGTGGTGAACCAAAGGTGTTCCTTTAGGGAGCGTGAGAATTAGATCAGCAGTTGGGAAGTCGATGGATGGTTTTGATCAAGATGCGGAAGTTGATTCCTAGAAGGATATTTCGGATCCTAGTTTGAATTGGCTGGGGGACATGAGCAGTAGTCAGCGGTCCTCTTTCCTTCCGATGAAGGGATCTTGCTCACTTTTTCTCTACAGGGGGCTAGTCCTGGTTCTGTTAAGGGCTTAGTTCTGGACCTGCTCGACCAAGTCTTCAGGGTGGAAGTAGAGTGCGAGTACTGGAGTTGGCGCTTAATGGAGCAGCATACTCCATATGCAGGGATGGAGAATGGAATTTGATGAAGTATTGGAGTAGTAAGAGTTGGTTCAACAGACAACCGAGAAGGTGAAACTGATGCAAGGCAGAATGAAAGCTTCTCAAAGTTGACAGATGTCCTAGGCAGCTCAGAGGCAAGACCATCAATATGGTGAAAGTGGTGTGGGATGAGAGATCAGGTGATACAACTTGGGAATTAGAAGGAACCTTGAGAGAAGCCCATCCATACCTTCTTTCCTTATAACTCAATTTTCGGGGACGAAAATTTTTCTTGTTGGGGAGATTGTAAGGACCCAGAAAATTGTATTGGAATGAAAGTGGTGTATTTAAATAATTTCAGAAGATGTTATTATTTAAAATACAAAGAACTGGTAAACGAAGTTTCATAGTAGTCGGACCTCGGACGTCGCCCAAGATCTGGGGTCCGCTGGTGGAGGTCGGTCGGATGACGTGTGGATAAAGAAGAGTAAAGGAAGAAAAGTTAAGTTTAGAAGGGTATGAGATCGCCGGTCGTCTACTACACATGATCGCCAGGGCGCAAGAGACATGTGGACGTCGCCAGGGCGCGATGCATGCGGGCATCATCAAGGCGCGATGCATGCGGGCATCATCAAGGCGCGAGGCATGCGGGCATCTTTCAGGGGGAGACATCGGTCGTCCACTAGGAGAGGTCATCGGTGGATAGTTTTCGCGCGA
The DNA here is from genome assembly GCA_013389735.1 of Phaseolus lunatus. Taxonomy (NCBI): domain Eukaryota; kingdom Viridiplantae; phylum Streptophyta; class Magnoliopsida; order Fabales; family Fabaceae; genus Phaseolus; species Phaseolus lunatus. The sequence goes on from CM023864.1 coordinate 23,601,454, forward strand.
GATGTCATCGGTGGATAGTCTTCGCGCGAGATGTCATCGGTGGATAGTCTTCGCGCGAGATGTCATCGGTGGATTATCTTCGCGCGAGAGGTCATCGGTGGATAGTCTTCGCGCGAGATGTCATCGGTGAATAGTCTTCGCGCGAGATGTCATCGGTGGATTATCTTCGCGCGAGAGGTCATCGGTGGATAGCCTTCGCACGAGATGCATTCGGTGGATTGTTTTCGCGCGAGGGGTCATCGACGAGAGGTTATCGCGCGATGTCGAGTTGCACACAGAGAAGGTAAGACCCAGACTCCCAGCATGAAGCGTAGTGCACGCACGCCACGTAGACAAAAGGGTGGTTCAGAGTGGTGACATCAGAATGTTGGCATGCGCAGGAGACACTCGCGATCGTACTGTTCAGAGCAGTGACTGGCATGCACAAGCGACAACAGAAGTCGTACTGTTCAGAGCAGTGGTTGGCATGCACAAGCGACAACAGTGGTCGTACTGTTCCGGGCAGTGGTTCTCAGACTTCTCTGCAGAGTGGGTGGTGGCAGCAGCAGCATGCGTGGACAGGTAAGTTGAGATTCAAAAGCCACTGCGTGAAGGCAAAGAGCATTACAGACTCAAGAGTGTGAGAGTGAGTGCAAACTCCCTCCCCCCTTCTTCTCTCCTTTGCGCTGTAACTCAGGCAAACTCCAGCACCTGTGCGACGAGCGACGACAGCCCTTAGAGCACCTGGGAGTTTCTCTGCAAGTTCTACCAACCAGGCACTGAAAACAGAGCTAAGGCATCCTTCAAGCTCGGTGGGTTTGAGCTCTCGGTGTTTTGTGCAAGTCCAGGTAAGGGAAGCTAGCCTTCATTTTCAATACAAGCCATAGATTAGCTGTTTCTGAAGTGAGGGCGACGTGGTCGCCGGTTTCGTTTTCATCTTCGTGAATGCTCTGTTTCTATGTGCTTGGGCGACGTGGTCGCCGGTTTTATATACAAACTTCGAAATACCTTGTTTTTGAACCAGATCGCCGGTTTTATATACAGACTTCGAAATACCTTGTTTTTGAACCAGATCGCCGGTTTTGGCGTTATTTGCGAACTCCCTGTTTTTGATGTTGCTTTGAAACTGTTTGAGATTTAAATGAGATATTCGAAAATAAGAACCTTGGATTGAGTTTTGCTGTGATTGAAATCATTCCTTTAAGTGTTATGTGATGTGTTGAATGCTGTGAATGTGGGATCGAGGCATAGTATTTTCAGGAAAGGAAATACCGTGTAAGATCGTATGTAATGTGTATTGACCTGGGGCTTGTCTAGAAGGAGATATCCTGACTCTGCTGATATAATGGAATCACGTAGATGAAGTTATTCAGTTGTGGAGAGTCGAAGGAGGTTCATACGTATGGGTGAGTTGTTCAAAAGGGAACGAGCTCGGCCTGTTATATGAATTAACCTTGTCATACCGGGGGAGTTATTGACATTGAGACTATATGCGCATGGCTGTGTGGATTTCACAGCAACCCTGTGTGGATTTCACAGTGGTATGGTATGACAGGTGCAAATCTCTGGGCCTGAGTCAACGCACGAGTCAATCCGGAAGTAGTGTCAAGTGTCTTGTGTGATGAGTTAGTGGAAGTCTGACGTGAGAATGAGAAACTTTGATTCGATAGACACTTGATGAATGTTTGAGATTTTAATGACCTTGAGGAATCGTGCAATATGTATTTTAGTTGATGGTTCACGAGGGTATCTTAAATTTGTTTTATCATGATTTTTTAAGTTCATATCTAACCCCTTTTAAATGTCTAGCTTACCCTGTGTTTTCTTTTGTGTTGTGGCCTTTTCTTTAAACCTGTAATGATCGTGTATAATTTACAAGGGAGCAGATGATGTTGCAGGAAGTAGAGCTCCTTAGAAAATTGTCGTTGGAAGGAGATCGCCTGTTTTCCTTTCTGTTGGGTGATCACCCCTCTTGCTGCTTTATAATAGGAGATCGCCTTTATGATAGGAGATCGCCCTTCTTATAGGAGATCGCCCTTTCTGCCAGAAGATCGCCTATCTGTCTTTTGTATTGTAATTCGTTTACGTTTTTAATGGAGAAGTGATCGTTTGTATTAAACTCCCTGTGAGGAGAAACCTTATTCTCATATATAAAATTTTAATTCACTTCAATCCATTTGTTACTTTTATTTTCATTATATAAATACATATGTATAGTATTTTGGCGGGATGTTACAGATCCTGCCGCTTGACTCGAACGTGGAGGATTGCCTCGTCACTCCTTCGTCTAGCCCTCTGTCCTGCAGGAACGCTCCAAGAACCACCGCCGGAACTCCAGACGCTGCCTGCAAAACACACAGACGGCGCCTCTAGCGGCCGTTGTAGCTCCGACGCTCAAGTCAGGCAACAGGAACACCAAAACTATATCTGAATCTCTATGTGAGACTCGTGTGTAACTGCAAACTCTCAAATGTGTAAGCTCTGAGAATCTGAAAAAACCTCCCTCAATTTCGTTAAGAGTTTGTATATATACCTGAGTCTTTCTCTCTCCTGACGGTTATTCCTCTTGACACGTGGATAACATCTGGTCATACACGTGTCACCATCTGGAGTACCTGTAGCTGAAACGTTACTTCCACTGTGCCCCTGCGACTAAGTTATCCACACAGGGAGTAGCTTAGTACGCAGGCTACTCTGGGCGCAACCTTAACATGGCGAGCTGGTTAACCCTAGGCATTGCAGCTCACACTACACATGGTGGCAGATATGCCACTTATCCTCTGTACTTAGACCATACAACCAGTGCTTGCCAAGTCTTCTCAAACACCCGGCGATGTGCTCTTTCGGCGACTTGCTGACCACCTGATCTCCTAACCTTAACACACGGCGATCATGTGCAATCTGGGCGATTACTGATCCATACCGGCGATGAGCGATTACTCATCCTCAAGCCGATAGGCGATTACTCACCTCAGGCGATAGGCGATTACTCATTCTCAAGGCGATGGGCGATTACTCAACATCACAGGCGATAGGCGATTACCATTCTGAGTGATCGCCTCCCTGATTCGCCTGCTATCCTCTACCACGTGTTACTCTGTGAATGGTCCACGTGGTCAACTGCTGCTGATGTCATCGACTACCGATGACCGACCGGATCAGGCCCTCTTTATTTATACTACTATTTGGATTCTTCAAGAGAACCCAATTATTTACAAAATGTTCTACTCTTTAAGAAGACTAGTAAGAAGAACTTCAAGTGTTTTAGAATATGGCCCTTTCTTCTTTTTGTGAAGTCTTCTTTTGTTTGTTAAGATGACCCTTTATATATATCATCTTTGGTCATCCTTAAGTGGTCTTGACTTGCATCAAGACTAAAGGTCTATCCTAGAGGTAGGAGACAAGAGTGAACAATTGGCACAAAGTTGGCAGCAATTTCCCTCAAGATTAATCTTGAGAATTACATGAGCCAAGCCCTCTTATTTATAGTGCTTAGAGGGCTAAAAATTCAAATGAAAGTGGAGGGAAATTCAAAATGAAATTCTCCTCAAGGTGGCGCCTAAAAATGAGAGCACATGGGACAGGTGTGATTAGTGTTTCACGCTCACCCTCTCTAGGCTTTCCAAATCGGCCTTGGTTAATTTAGTGGTTTTAAAAACCCTAAATTAACCTAGGTTGGTGTTTTAGGTGCCAAAATTAATTCTAAGAAAATTACAATTATTTTCCCATTCTAATTTTGACAAGAAAATTAAATTCTACTTTTACACTAAACTTATGGCATCTTTATCATGTAGAGGAAAGTCTCTCTGCCATCAGTAGCAGTGTCCTAATCCTCTTGTATTCTTCTTGCCATAGCCCTTGTAGTTGGCCCATATGATGGAAGAGGCCCAAGCTCCGACCCAAGTTCAGGCCTAACAACCAGGTCCATGGCAAAGAGGATTCAAGAAGATTGAGACTCTGCTACTAATGGCAGAGAAACTTTTCTTTATATGTTCGAAGATTCCTCAGAGGACCACAAGAAGTAAAGCCCAAGCCATGGGAGCTAGTTTCTTTATTTGTAATTTTAGTTTATTTGTATTTTTAGTAGAGTAGGGCTCACTTTGGGGTTCCAAATAGCAAGATAGGTTAGAATAAGGTGCCTTTAGCAAAATATAGGAGGTGTGCTTATCATTGTAGCTTGAGTAGAGCATTTTAGGGTAGGAAGTTGACCTAGCTTCTAGAACTTTGCTCCTAGGGTGTTGCATTGACTTTAGTCAATACCCTAGCAGCCCCCTCTTTTGTGTATTCCCCATCCTACCCTTGCTCCCTGCTCTCCAAGGCACTTGCACCTATAAATAAAGGTGCTTGGCTTATGTTTTTTTGAAGATCAATTTATATGAGTAATGCTGCCACAATTATGCTAGCTTCTACTCTTTGTCTAGTCTCTCTAGGTTAGACACTTTGATCTTCATCTTCGTCTTCCTCCAAGTGATTTGGCCTAACCTATCACTCTCCATACCTTTCATGCACCTACAAGGAACCTATATCTCTATATGAGCCATCCTTGATCCATCACCTCCATTGCTTCCGCCACCTTTTCACCTTATTTCCTCAAAGAAGAACATTGGTCATGAAGAACAACCCATCACCATATCCTCTATTTGGTGGGCTTGAGCTTGGTCTTGGACTTGAACATGGGTTTGGGCTTGGACTTGGGCTTAGACTTGGGCTTGGGCTTGGGCCTCTTCTATCACCGGGGGTGAGCCTTGACATCATTACACACCGGCTATCGGTGCATAAAGAAGCACGAACGGTATACAACCCAATTAGCCAAGCAGATGACCAAGGACAAAAGAGACACTTCACACTTTGATCAGTCATCTCAGCATACAAGACAAGGCCCCACCAAATAATGGAAGGACCTCAGCAGAAGAAGAACGGGCCATAGACTAGAGCATCATATGTTCTTTCTTCCGATCTTCTTATAAGACAAATGTTTATAAATAAATTAGGCTCACTTTAGTGGTGTCAAATAGAAGAATAAGCTAGATTAGGGTGTACTTAGTAATTTGAGTAGGGTGTGCTTAGTAATTTGGGTTTGTGCCAAGCCCACATTTTATGATATGTGCACCTAGGTTTAGGGTTTCTTTGACCTACCTTCTAGAAGGTTTCTCATAAATGACAACTCTACCCCTCTATCTTGCTCTCCAAGCCACTCTCTCCTATATAAAGGGTGCCTTGCCTCGTTGACTCATTGAATTTGAATATAGTAAAGAAACTCTGCATAAGTGTTTTTGTGAGAATTAAGAGTTCTCATAATGGTTCTTGTCTTGAGAGTGAGCACTTCAAGTGGCGGCTCTTTCACCACTCATCTTGGAGTGCCTCCTTCTCCAAGTGGCGACATCCTTTCTTCTTCCATAAGCTTTCCTCATCCCATCCTCTTTTTATCTTCCTTTTACGCCATCCATTCTATTCCTCTTTATGATTTTTTCTTTTAATTTTGGTTATCACTTGTCTTTCTTCATCTTATGTTCTTTCCATTTCCGCAATTTATCTTTATCATCATAATCACAATATTGTGTTTTTCTCTTTAGCCGCTAGAAGTGAACCTTCACACTTACTTAACCACTTGGTTAAGTTCGTGTCAGTGAGGATATTCTTTGGGTTTCTCACCATAATTGCTAATCTCGAAAAATATTAAATAAAAGTGCAACCCATAAAATGTGTCAATCTAAAATCAACTCACATCAGACAGTCACCCAAAAGAAGAGAAAAATAGGTGAAGAAAAGCGCAATGTTGTGAGGAATGAAACCGATAAGTTATTGGAGGTCGGGTTCATTAAAGAGGCATATTACACTACATGGTTAGCCAATGTGGTTATGGTGAAAAAGTATAATGGTAAATGGAGAATGTGTTATACAAATCTGAACAAAACCTGTCTGAAGGATACTGTAGTGGCCAAACCTGGGTCGTCGAGAACAGATAGTAAAGGGTGATCGGTGTGCCTCCTCAGAGAGGGGTGATCGGTCATCAGTGTGTCCCCTAAGAGAGAGGTGATCAATCATTTGTGTGTTGCCTCAGAGAAGGGTGATCGGTCATCAGTGTGTCCCCTCAAAGAGAGGTGATCAGTCATCAGTGTGTTCCCTCGAAGAAGGGTGATCGGTGTGCCTCCTCAGAGAGGGGTGATCAGCCATCAGTGTGTTGCCTCAGAGAAGGGTTATCGGTCATCAGTGTGTTGCCTCAGAGAAGGGTGATTAGTCATCGGTGTGTTCCCTCGGAGAAGGGTGATCGGTGTGTACTGACCAAGTAGTCAGGTGTGATGATGTAATTGTGAGGTAATCCTCTGGGCATGCTTGAGGAGGACACGTGGATCAAGAAGAGTAAGAGAAAGGAAAGTGTAGCTTAGAAGTCGATGAGATTGTCGTTTGTTGAAGAAGGCGGCGGTCTCCGATTTCTCTCGTATGTAATCAGTAATCGCCTAGATTGCACATGATCGCCGTGTGTGAAGATTAGGAGATTAGGTGGTCAACAAGTCGCCGAAAGGAGCACATTGCCGAGTATTTGAGAAGACTTGGTAAGCACTAATTATATGGTCTAAATACAGAAGATAAGTGGCATGTCTGCCGCCAAAGTAGAGAAGATAAGTGGCATATCTGCCACCAAGTGTAGTGTGAGCCGTGATACCCAGTGTTAACCAGCTCGCCATGTTAACGTTGTGCCCAGAGTAGCCTATGCACTAAGCCACTCCCTGTGTGGATAACTTAGTCGCAGGAGCAAAGTGAAGGTAACGTTTCAGCTGCAGGTACTCCAGATGGTGACACGTGTATGACCAGATGTTATCCACGTGTCAAGAGGAATAACCGTCAGGAGAGAGAAAGACTCAGGTATATATATAGAATTCTTAACAGAATTCGAGGGGAGGATTCATTTTGGTGGTGATTCACTTGCACACGGTTCTGATTTTTCTTTGAAATTCTTTGTTGATTCAATCACTGACTTGAACGTCGGAGCGCAACCGGCCGCAGAGGCGCCATACTGTTCTTTCAGGTTTCTTGGAGGATTATCAGGTGAAGGTCATCGGTGTACTTGGCGCGAAGCTGGAGAGGACGAGGTTCGAGAAGGAGAAGTTCTAACGCTTTGGTCAAGAGGCTGGATCATCAGGCGCCCACCGTGGGGCCGTGTAAACTGTGATTCCCATCCACAGTTGAGTTTGTGAGGTTTTCGGTAGTTTCTGTTTGATTGCTTGCTGCCGCAACCATTTTTCGGAGGTTTTGATCGTTTGAATTGAAGTTCAATCGGTGAAGAGTGGTTTTCTGGAAGTTTTGACCGCTTGAATCGAAGTTCAATCGGTTAAGAGTGGTTTTCTGGAGGTTTCTATCGATTGATTCCTGGATCAATCGTTGTGCGAAGGAAGTTGAAACATTTCTTGAGCGTTGTTGCGAGATAACTTTTGCATGTTGAAAGGTAACTGTGTGAAATTAGTAGAAGTTTCATGAGGAAAATGAGGACACCCAGATCTAGTTCAGTTGCGCCACAATCCGGAGAGAATAACGTGACGATGTCGCAAATGCTGGAGATGATGCGTGCTTTGCAAGAAAATGTGGCAGCATCGCGCGTCGAGCAGACGAAGATGCACGATGACCTGGTCGCTTCTCAGGCCAGGAACAAAGAGCTGAGTAAGGTTAATGAAGAGTTACGTCAGGCTCTTCGCGAGCAGAGGGAGAGTGCTACGACCAGTGGAGGTGCGCCACCGTCTCCGCCACGAGTTTTTCCAATGCCATTTTTGCAGGCGATCATGGACGCTACGATTCCTACAAACATCACGGCGGTGAAGGCCTCCTTCACTGGAGTGGAAGATCCAGAGGCTCACCTTACCGCGTTCCATACGCAGATGATGCTGTCGGGAGGATTGGATGCGGTCTATTGCAAGATGTTCATGAGCACTCTCCACAGCACAACGTTGGATTGGTTTGTAAGCCTACCTACTGGACATATTTCCAGTTTCCAGCAATTCTCCAAGCTTTTCGTCGATCAGTACATTGTGAATAAGGCGCCGCCTATGGTGTCGTACGACCTGTTCGACGTAAGGCTATTCCAGGTGGAATCTTTGAAGGACTATCTGAATAGGTTTGGAGCTCAGATAGTCTGACTACCAGGTAAAGATGAGGAGATGTTCATGCACGCCTTTAAGAAGGGCGTGCTACCTGGACCCTTCAGCGAATCGTTAATCAGGAGCCACCCTGCAACGTTTGCAGAGATTCGGCGACGTACTGTGGCTCACATCGCCGCTAGGAATGAAGTGATAGAGAAGAGAGGGAATATGGCTCCTGCGAAACCACGCACCCAAGCCAAGACTCAGCCTCAGAGGGTGTTGGAGACGGCGACGGTGAAGAAGGATCAAAGGACATACCATCCTTATGATCCGAAGAAAAACAAAGGTGATGACAGCAGTAGAGGAAGAGGGCCAGGTTGCCTGAGGGAATTCAAGCGCCCTCCGAGGCATGAGTTCGTGATGGGATTGGTGGACTTGATCGCCATTCCCAATATAGCTACCAAGCTGAAGGTGCCTGAAAAGATGTCGGATAAGGTGTTGGGGCCAAAGCCAGACGCGTGGTGTGAATTCCACGAAATTTTTTGGCCACACCCTTGACTCCTGCCTGTCGCTGGGATACCAACTCGACGAGTTGGTTAGAAGTGGATTTCTGAAGGATTATTTGCTGGAGAAGAAGGCAGCAAATGCGTCGAGCTCCCAGCCGGCGAGCAGTGAGAGCTTACAACATGAAGTGCCCATCCACGGGGAAATCCACACTATAGCTAGGGGTTTCTCAGGAGGTGGGTGCACCGCGTCACAGCGCAAGAAATATGCTCGATCTATGATGGCAGTGGAAGAATTCGAGGACCACTCGCCCGATGTGGACATCACGAAACCGGCGACGGTGAAGAAGGATCAAAGGACATACCATCCTTATGATCCAAAGAAAAACAAAGGTGATGACAGTAGTAGAGGAAGAGGGCTAGGTCACCTGAGGGAATTCAAGCGCCCTTCGAGGCATGAGTTCGTGATGGGATTGGTGGACCTGATCGCCATTCCCAATATAGCTGCCAAGCTGAAGGTGCCTGAAAAGATGTCGGATAAGGTGTTGGGGCCAAAGCCAGACGCGTGGTGTGAATTCCACGAAAGTTTTGGCCACACCCTTGACTCCTGCCTGCCGTTGGGATACCAACTCGACGAGTTGGTTAGAAGTGGATTTCTGAAGGACTATTTGCTGGAGAAGAAGGCAGCAAATGCGTCGAGCTCCCAGCCGGCGAGCAGCGAGGGCCAACAACATGAAGTGCCCATCCACGAGGAAATCCACACTATAGCTGGGGGTTTCTCAGGAGGTGGGTGCACCGCGTCACAGCGCAGGAAATATGCTCGATCTGTGATTGCAGTGGAAGCATTCGAGGACCACTCGCCCGATATGGACATCACAAAACCCTTTTTAGTTTAGTGTATGGCTGTGACGCGATGATTCCAGTTGAAATCCAGGAGAGCTCGCCGAGTTTTCAACACTTTGTAGCAGAAGAATCAAATGAAGAGAGAAGAATGAACCTGGATTTACTAGATGAGGTCAGAGAGGAAGCAAGAGTGAAAGCTGAAGCAGTGAAAAGAAGAATAGAACGAAGATACAATTCTAGAGTAATACCGAGGCAGTTCAGAAGCGGCGATCTGGTGATGAGGAAGGCCCACCAGTACGAGATGGAGAATAAGTTGTCACCCAAGTGGACAGGACCGTTTAGAATAACCGAAGCACTCAGGAACGGCGCCTACCGCTTGGAGACACTAGAAGGAGGGGCGATTCCTTGTACTTGGAACACCACACAGCTCATATTTTATTTCCGTTAAAGCTTTATAAGTAGTACAAACTCAGGGGAATCATGAACAATTTTGTAAAAACAGTTACAAGGGGGCACTCTTTTTTCCCTAAGGAAGGTTTTTAACGAGGCCACCCAAGAAATAAGATATTCAAAATTGAAATTTTGAAGTATACTAAAGTTTGTGTGCATATCATTTTAAAGAAGTTTTTGGAAAAACCTTATCACCTAAAGTGATTCGAGGTAGAACTAAACTGATTGCGCACGTTTTAAGTAAAATTTTTTAAGACCTCATCGCCCTTAGGCGATTAGAGGCACAAGTGAAAAGTTTTTAAAGTCCTCATCGTCCTTTGGCGATCGGAGGCATCCAGCGAAGTTCAAATTCCTCGATGTTCTCGTGTATCTTGAGGCAACAGAGGAAGTCCTCCTTGCCTTTGAGCAAGTGTAGGCAACAGAGGAAGACCTCCTTGCCTTTGAGCAAGTGCAGGCGAGAAAGAGGAAGACCTCCTTACCTTTGAGCAAGTGCAGGCGAGAAAGAAGAAGTCCTCCTTGCCTTTGAGCAAGTGTAGGCAACAGAGGAAGTCCTCCTTGCCTTTGAGCAAGTGTAGGCAACAGAGGAAGACCTCCTTGCCTTTGAGCAAGTGCAGGCAAGAAAGGAGAAGTCCTCCTTGCCTGTGAGCAAGTGTAGGCGACAGAGGAAGTCCTCCTTGCCTTCGAGCAAGTGCAGGCAAGAAGGGTTCATATAAAGGAACGACAGGTGAAAAAGTGTAAGGACCTGTAAAATTGAATTGGAATGAAAGTGGTATATTTAAATAATTCCAAAAGATGTTATTATTTAAAATACAAAGAGCTGGTAAATGAAGTTTCGTAGTAGTCGGACCTCGGACGTCGCCCAAGATCTGGGGTCAGCTGGTAGAGGTCGGTCGGATGACGTGTGGATCAAGAAGAGTAAAGGAAGAAAAGTGTAGTTTAGTAGTACATGATCGCCGGTCGCCTGCTACACATGAGCGCCAGGGCGCGAGAGGCATGCGGGCATCGCCAGGGCGCGAGGCATGTGGACGTGGCCAGGGCGCGAGGCATGCGGGCGTTGCCAGGGCGCGAGAGGCATGCGGGCATCGCCAGGGCGCGAGGCATGAGGGCGTCGCCAGGGATAGACATCGGTCGTCTCCTAAGAGAGTCATCGGTCGTCTTCCAGGGCGAGGGATACATCGGTCGTCTTCCAGGGCGAGGGAGACATCGGTCGTTCGCCAGGATGAGTCAACGGTGGAAAGTTATCGCGCGACGTCGAGTTTCACACAGAGTAAAGTGGGACCCAGACCCCCAGCATGAAACGTCCTGCACGCGCGCCACGTAGACAAAAAGGGTGGTTCAGAATAGTGACATCAGAAAGTTGGCATGCGCAAGAGACACTCGCGGTTGTACTGTTCAGGGCAGTGGTTGGCATGCAGAAGAGACACTCGCGGTCGTACTATTCAGGGCAGTGGTTGGCATGCGCAAGAGACAAACATGGTTGTACTGTTCAGAGAAACGTACACTCAGACTTCTCTGCAGAAGGGGTGGCAGCAGCAGCATACGTGGACAGGTAAGCTGGGATTCAAAAGCCACTGCGGGAATGGCAAAGGGCATTACAGACGCAAGAGTGTTAGAGTGAGTGCAAACTTCCTCCCTCCCTTCTTCTCTCCTTTGCGCTGCGACTCAGGCAACCTCCAGCACCTGTGCGACGAGCGACGACAGCCCTTGGAGCACCTGGGAGTTTCTCTGCAAGTTCTACCAACCAGGCACTGAAAACAGAGCTAAGGCATCCTTCAAGCTCGGTGGGCTTGAGCTCTCGGTGTTTTGCGCAAGTCCAGGTAAGGGAAGCTAGCCTTCATTTTCAATACAAGCCATAGATTAGTTGTTTCTGGAGTAAGGGCGACGTGGTCGCCGGTTTCGTTTTCATCTTCGTGAATGCTCTGTTCTATGTGTTTGGGCGACGTGGTCGCCGGTTTTGTATACAGACTTCGAAATACCCTGTTTTTGAACCAGATCGCCGGTTTTGGCGTTGTTTGCGAACTCCCTGTTTTTGATGTTGTTTGAAGCTGCTTTGGATTTAAATGTGATATACATGTGATATTCGAAAATATGAACCTTTGAAATGACTGTTGCTATGATTGAAATCATTCTTTGAGTGGTATGGTGTGTGGAATGTCGTGAATGTGGGTCAAGACATAGTATTTTCAGGAAAGGAAATACCGTGTTGAGATTTGGTTGTGAAGTGTATTGATCTGTAAGTATCCTGTGAATGGGGCGATCCTGACTCTGCTGAGATAATGGAATCACATAGAGGAAGTTACTCAGTTAGTGAGAGTCGAAGGAGGTTCATATGAATGGGTGAGTCGTGTGAAACAGAACGAGCTCGGCCTGTCTTATGGATTTACCCTGTCATACTGTGAGAGTGATGAATTGAGACCGAGATTGTGTTGATGCGCATGGCTGTGGAATCATTATAGCCAATGAAGTATGACAGGTGTAACATCTCGCCAAAATACTATACATATGTATTTATATAATGAAAATAAAAGTAACAAATGGATTGAAGTGAATTAAAATTTTATATATGAGAATAAGGTTTCTCCTCACAGGGAGTTTAATACAAACGATCACTTCTCCATTAAAAACGTAAACGAATTACAATACAAAAGACAGATAGGCGATCTCCTGGCAGAAAGGGCGATCTCCTATAAGAAGGGCGATCTCCTATCATAAAGGCGATCTCCTATTATAAAGCAGCAAGAGGGGTGATCACCCAACAGAAAGGAAAACAGGCGATCTCCTTCCAGCGACAATTTTCTAAGGAGCTCTACTTCCTGCAACATCATCTGCTCCCGTGTATATTATACACGATCATTACAGGTTTAAAGAAAAGGCCACAACACAAAAGAAAACACAGGGTAAGCTAGACATTTAAAAGGGGTTAGATATGAACTTAAAAAATCATGATAAAACAAATTTAAGATACCCTCGTGAACCATCAACTAAAATACATATTGCACGATTCCTCAAGGTCATTAAAATCTCAAACATTCATCAAGTGTCTATCGAATCAAAGTTTCTCATTCTCACGTCAGACTTCCACTGACTCATCACACAAGACACTTGACACTACTTCCGGATTGACTCGTGCGTTGACTCAGGCCCAGAGATTTGCACCTGTCATACCATACCACTGTGAAATCCACACAGGGTTGCTGTGAAATCCACACAGCCATGCGCATATAGTCTCAATGTCAATAACTCCCCCGGTATGACAAGGTTAATTCATATAACAGGCCGAGCTCGTTCCCTTTTGAACAACTCACCCATACGTATGAACCTCCTTCGACTCTCCACAACTGAATAACTTCATCTACGTGATTCCATTATATCAGCAGAGTCAGGATATCTCCTTCTAGACAAGCCCCAGGTCAATACACATTACATACGATCTTACACGGTATTTCCTTTCCTGAAAATACTATGCCTCGATCCCACATTCACAGCATTCAACACATCACATAACACTTAAAGGAATGATTTCAATCACAGCAAAACTCAATCCAAGGTTCTTATTTTCGAATATCTCATTTAAATCTCAAACAGTTTCAAAGCAACACCAAAAACAGAGAGTTCGTAAAACAGCGCCAAAACCGGCGATCTAGTTCAAAACAAGGTATTTCGAAGTCTGTATATAAAACCGGCGACCACGTCGCCCAAGCACATAGAAACAGAGCATTCACGAAGATGAAAACGAAACCGGCGACCACGTCGCCCTTACTTCAGAAACAGCTAATCTATGGCTTGTATTGAAAATGAAGTCTAGCTTCCCTTACCTGGACTTGCGCAAAACACCGAGAGCTCAAACCCACCGAGCTTGAAGGATGCCTTAGCTCTGTTTTCAGTGCCTGGTTGGTAGAACTTGCAGAGAAACTCCCAGGTGCTCTAAGGGCTGTCGTCGCTCATCGCACAGGTGCTGGAGTTTGCCTGAGTTACAGCGCAAAGGAGAGAAGAAGGGGGGAGGGAGTTTGCACTCACTCTCACACTCTTGAGTCTGTAATGCTCTTTGCCTTCACGCAGTGGCTTTTGAATCTCAACTTACCTGTCCACGCATGCTGCTGCTGCCACCACCCACTCTGCAGAGAAGTCTGAGAACCACTGCCCGGAACAGTACGACCACTGTTGTCGCTTGTGCATGCCAACCACTACTCTGAACAGTACGACTTCTGTTGTCGCTTGTGCATGCCAGTCACTGCTCTGAACAGTACGACCGCGAGTGTCTCCTGCGCATGCCAACATTCTGATGTCACCACTCTGAACCACCCTTTTGTCTACGTGGCGTGCGTGCACTACGCTTCATGCTGGGAGTCTGGGTCTTACCTTCTCTGTGTGCAACTCGACATCGCGCGATAACCTCTCGTCGATGACCCCTCGCGCGAAAACAATCCACCGAATGACATCTCGTGCGAAGGCTATCCACCGATGACCTCTCGCGCGAAGATAATCCACCGATGACATCTCGCGCGAAGACTATCCACCGATGACATCTCGCGCGAAGACTATCCACCGATGACATCTCGCGCGAAGACTATCCACCGATGACCTCTCGCGCGAAGATAATCCACCGATGACATCTCGCGCGAAGACTATCCACCGATGACATCTCGCGCGAAGACTATCCACCGATGACATCTCGCGCGAAAACTATCCACCGATGACCTCTCCTGGTGGACGACCGATGTCTCCCCCTGAAAGATGCCCGCATGCCTCGCGCCTTGATGATGCCCGCATGCATCGCGCCTTGATGATGCCCGCATGCATCGCGCCCTGGCGACGTCCACATGTCTCTTGCGCCCTGGCGATCATGTGTAGTAGACGACCGGCGATCTCATACCCTTCTAAACTTAACTTTTCTTCCTTTACTCTTCTTTATCCACACGTCATCCGACCGACCTCCACCAGCGGACCCCAGATCTTGGGCGACGTCCGAGGTCCGACTACTATGAAACTTCGTTTACCAGTTCTTTGTATTTTAAATAATAACATCTTCTGAAATTATTTAAATACACCACTTTCATTCCAATACAATTTTCTGGGTCCTTACAACAGGTGCATGTCCCTGGATGCTAGGTTCAACGCACGAGTCTTCCGGAAGTGGAGTCAAGTGTCTTGTGTGATGAGTCAGTGAAGTCTGACGTGAGAAATGAGAAACTTTGAATTGATAGACACTTGATATATGTTGTGATTTTAATGACCTTCGAGGAATCGTGAAATATGTGTTTAGTTGATGGTTTACGTAGATATCTTGAATTTGTTTTACCTTGATTTTAAAGTTCATATCTAACTCTTTTTAAATGTCTAGCTTACCTTGTGTTTTCTTGGTGTTGTGTTCGGCCTTTTCTTAAACCTGTAATGATCGTGTATAATTTACACGGGAGCAGATGATGTTGCAGGAAGTAGAGCTCCTTAGTGAATTGTCGCTGGAAGGAGATCGCCTGTTTTCAATTTCCGTTGGGCGATCACCCCTTTTGCTGCTTTCTGATAGGAGATCGCCTATATGATAGGAGATCGCCCTTGTAATAGGAGATCGCCCTTCTGTCAGGAGATCGCCTATCTTTCTATTGTATTGTATTTTATTTATATTTCATGGAAAAGTGACCGAATTTGTATTAAACTCCCTGTGAGGAGAAACTTAATTATTTATATAAAATTTTATTCACTTTAATCTATTTGTTACTTTTATTTTCATTATATACATATGAATAGTATTTTGGCGGGATGTTACATTAATGGTATCAGAGCAGTTCGTCCTTAGGATGACCTGAGGGCTGTGGATCCATTGTGTTTCTTCTGCTCATGAAAGTTATTTGAGTTTAAAATAACAACTATAGTGAAAGGTTTTCAAACGTTTTTGTATTGAAATTTTGGGTGTGCTTTGGTGAATATATGTTCTAACTGAAAATCTTAGTATTAAGAATGAGAAGGTCTTGATAAAGTAGTGAGGGTGCACACTCATAACTGGATCGAGATGAGTCTCAATCTTAATTCCAAAGGTTTGATGTTTAGCATATATTGAATTCTGGTGTGAATTATTTCATTCTCTTGAGTGTCTTTGTAATTGATTGAAAATGGTTGATTGGATTGATGATTGTATACTAGTAGCTGTTCTGGTGTTTTGTTTAAGTTTATCAGCACTATGACTCTGTTGATGAGCTCAAATTCTTAATGACTTTGAGATGCTGACCTTTGTAAGGTCTAGCTGTTACCTCCTGAATGAATTGATTTCTTATCGATCTCATTCTTGTAGTTGTAGGGAATATAGAAACCTATAGTTCCAAATCTGAAACGAAGAGAGATGGCACGTAGACCTTCTACCCCTCCCCAACCTTCTTCGGAGATGAGCCAGATTGCTAAAGCTATCGAGATGATGGCAACTGCCATCCAACAACAGAATGCAGCGATGGCTCAGAACCATCAAGCTACAATGCACCACTGGGAAACTGGTCGGTCGGCTGAAACAAATTCTCACGCCAGTCAGCCTCAAGAACGGATGGGACTGACTGAGTTCATGAGGCACAACCCACCCAAGTTTAGTGGGAATGCTACCCCTGATCAGGCAGATCAATGGGTCAGAGAGTTGGAGAAAATCTTTAGGGCGACCTCCTGCCCTGAAGAGAAGAAATTGGTGTTCGCAACCTTTTTGCTATCTGGGGAAGCTGAGTTCTGGTGGATGGGAGCTCAGCAGATGATGGAGGCACGAGAGGATGTGTTGGACTGGGAGAGCTTCAGGGTGAAGTTCCTGGAGAAATACTTCACAGACAGCGCAAGGTTTGCGAGGGAAGCTGAGTTCCTAAAGTTGGAGCAGGGGGATATGTCTGTGAACGCCTATGCTGCTCGGTTTGAGTATCTCGCCAGATTCTACACCCAGGCGACCTCTGAGGCTTGGAGGTGTAGGAAGTTTGAAGAGGGACTGAAGCATGGGCTGAAGAGGACCATAGCCCCGATGTGCATCAGGGAATTTCACGCCTTGGTAGAGAAGGCGAAGATGGTGGAGACCCTGGAAAAGGGTGATCCTCGGGTGATCAGGTCACACCCAGGGAGTTCTTCCAGTGGGAGGGCTAGGGTGCAGTACCCACAAAGCAAGCCTTATGCGAGACCTCCACCACGTCGGGCGGGAGCAGCGTCACCCCAGCTTCAGCAGCAACAACCTTGGAAACCCAGATGCTTCACGTGCCAAAAGATGGGGCACATTTCTAGAGATTGCCCAAGCAGGAATGGTGCGACTCAACCCAGCAGTTCTCAGCAGTTGAGGAACGAAGGCAGCAGACCTCAGGCAATCGGGAGAGTGTTCGCCATGTCAGGAGCAGAAGCGTCTCAGACAGGTAACCTAGTACAAGGTGCTTATTTATAGCTGGTAGATACGTTAGAGTTTTGTTTGATTCCGGAGCGACACACTCTTTTGTGTCAAGCTTGTGTGTAGCCGAGTTGGGCCTTCTAGTGAAGGAATTACCGTTTGAACTGTTGGTCTCTACACCTGTATCAGGACAGGTGTTGACCTCTACAGTTTGCCCTGAATGTCCAGTGATGGTAGAGGGACGCAGATTCAAAGTAAACTTGATCTGCCTACCTCTTCAGGATCTGGATGTTATCCTGGGAATGGATTGGCTAGCTGCCAATCACGTTCTCGTAGTCTGCGGTAATCAGAAGTTAGCGTTTCCAGATCTCCAAGAGCCAGATGGCGAGGTGCTTCGTGATGCTAGCTCGGTTGGAAGTGAAAAATGAAGAGGACGTAAGCAAGATACCTTGGTGAAAGATTTCATGGATGTATTTCCAGAAGAGATACCTGGATTACCTCCTAAGAGAGAGGTGGAACTCTCTATTGTTTTGGTACCTGGAGCTGGACCGGTGGCAATGGCTCCAGCTGAGTTGATGGAATTAAAGAAGGAAGTGTAAGTTAGATTTAGTGTACCAAGGTTTAGTTTCAGCTACATATAAGTTATGGAGAGTATATAAGCAGAATGTTGAGGGTTTAAAGACTTAAGCATGTGTATCCATAGGAAGTACCGGGGTTAAGTTCCAAAAATGAAAGAATGAATTTTCTTTTATTTGAAGCTTGGGAGATGTTTATGTCGATGAAACAGCATGAGATGACTCTAGCTTAACCACAAGCTTAAAAGGAAAGAGGAGATATTGTATTTATGTCTAAAGTTCAATTAGATAGAGAAATTTGCTGAAAAATACCAAGTAGAGAAGTTACTGGGAGAAGAGAGAAAGCTTCACGCAGAATGGATGCTATTTTGTGGATCGTGATTTGGAAGATGAGTATGGAAATGGTGGATGAGGAGTGATGAGAAAGGGAAATGGAAAGATATTCTTGTATCCAAATATGACTCGGAACTTGGGGGAAGCCGAGCTCATTCGAAATATCAATCGTGGTGGTGGAGAGATGTACGTAAGGTGTGCGAGGAGGGTGAAGATGATGGTTAGTTCCAAAAAGTCATTGTTTGGAAAGTTGGAGGTGGAGGGGATGTGAGATTTCAGGAGGATGCGTGGGCCACTAACTTTAACTTTAAAGCAACGTGGCTGGTCTATGTGCTTCAAGTGGATAAGTGTTCTACTTGTTCGACATAAGGATTTGAGGTCCCACCTTGAGAACTTTTATCTTATACGTATGTCATCCAAGTAGAATCAGGTGTGGAAGGGAATGTGGGTGGCAATAGTATGTGGTATCTTGGAGAAGAGGAATAGAGTTGTCCTTAAGCAAGAAATTCTGGATGCAGAGGAAATTTTCCAATCGGCTCCACTACTTACATGGTTGTGGTTGAGATATATAGTGCGTTCGTTCTTGTATGCCTTTTCAGATAGGCACCTGAACCCAAATCAATGCATCCAATGTATACATTGAACAAGGAGGAAATGATGGGAACAGGGAGCCGAGTTGGCAAAAGAAGTCATAATGATGATTTAGAAAGTAACAGCAACAAGAACTTTGTTTTTATAAGGTGCAGAATTATGTAGCATAGTGGTGAACCAAAGGTGTTCCTTTAGGGAGCGTGAGAATTAGATCAGCAGTTGGGAAGTCGATAGATGGTTTTGATCAAGATGCGGAAGTTGATTCCTAGAAGGAGATTTCGGATCCTAGTTTGAATTGGCTGGGGGACATGAGCAGTAGTCAGCTGTCCTCTTTCCTTCCGATGAAGGGATCTTGCTCACTTTTTCTCTACAGGGGGCTAGTCCTGGTTCTGTTAAGGGCTTAGTTCTGGACTTGCTCGACCAAGTCTTCAGGGTTGGAAGTAGAGTGTGAGTACTGGAGTTGGCGCTCAATGGAGCAGCATACTCCATATGCAGGGATGGAGAATGGAATTTAATGAAGTATTGGAGTAGTAAGAGTTGGTTCAACAGACAACCAAGAAGGTGAAACTGATGCAAGGCAGAATGAAAGCTTCTCAAAGTCGACAGATGTCCTATGCAGATCAGAGGAGAAGACCTTTGGAGTTTGCTGTTGGAGATCATGCATTTATGAAAGTGACACCGACCAAGGGTGTAGGACGAGCTACAGATCTTAAGGAGGATCGGTCTAGTGGCTTATGAGATCGCCCTACCTCCCCATTTAGCGAATCTGCACAATGTCTTTCACGTGTCACAACCCTAGTCACGTGTTAGAAGTAGACGATGTGCAGATCAGGGATGACTTGTTGTTGGGAGCGAAACCAGTCAGGATTGACGTTCAGCAGAGTAGGCAGCTCAGAGGCAAGACCATCAATATGGTGAAAGTGGTGTGGGATGAGAGATCGGGTGATACAACTTGGGAATTAGAAGGAACCATGAGAGAAGCCTATCCCTACCTCTTTTCCTTGTGATTCAATTTTCGAGGACGAAAATTTTTCTTGTTGGGGAGAATGTAAGGACCTGTAAAATTGAATTGGAATGAAAGTGGTATATTTAAATAATTCCAGAAGATGTTATTATTTAAAATACAAAGAGCTGGTAAATGAAGTTTCGTAGTAGTCGGACCTCGGACGTCGCCCAAGATCTGGGGTCAGCTGGTAGAGGTCGGTCGGATGACGTGTGGATCAAGAAGAGTAAAGGAAGAAAAGTGTAGTTTAGTAGTACATGATCGCCGGTCGCCTGCTACACATGAGCGCCAGGGCGCGAGAGGCATGCGGGCATCGCCAGGGCGCGAGGCATGTGGACGTGGCCAGGGCGCGAGAGGCATGCGGGCATCGCCAGGGCGCGAGGCATGCGGGCGTTGCCAGGGCGCGAGAGGCATGCAGGCATTGCCAGGGCGCGAGGCATGAGGGCGTCGCCAGGGATAGACATCGGTCGTCTCCTAAGAGAGTCATCGGTCGTCTTCCAGGGCGAGGGATACATCGGTCGTCTTCCAGGGCGAGGGAGACATCGGTCGTTCGCCAGGATGAGTCAGCGGTGGAAAGTTATCGCGCGACGTCGAGTTTCACACAGAGTAAAGTGGGACCCAGACCCCCAGCATGAAACGTCCTGCACGTGCGCCACGTAGACAAAAAGGGTGGTTCAGAATAGTGACATCAGAAAGTTGGCATGCGCAAGAGACACTCGCGGTCGTACTGTTCAGGGCAGTGGTTGGCATGCAGAAGAGACACTCGCGGTCGTACTGTTCAGGGCAGTGGTTGGCATGCGCAAGAGACAAACATGGTCGTACTGTTCAGAGAAACGTACACTCAGACTTCTCTGCAGAAGGGGTGGCAGCAGCAGCATACGTGGACAGGTAAGCTGGGATTCAAAAGCCACTGCGGGAATGGCAAAGGGCATTACAGACGCAAGAGTGTTAGAGTGAGTGCAAACTTCCTCCCTCCCTTCTTCTCTCCTTTGCGTTGCAACTCAGGCAACCTCCAGCACCTGTGCGACGAGCGACGACAGCCCTTGGAGCACCTGGGAGTTTCTCTGCAAGTTCTACCAACCAGGCACTGAAAACAGAGCTAAGGCATCCTTCAAGCTCGGTGGGCTTGAGCTCTCGGTGTTTTGCGCAAGTCCAGGTAAGGGAAGCTAGCCTTCATTTTCAATACAAGCCATAGATTAGCTGTTTCTGGAGTAAGGGCGACGTGGTCGCCGGTTTCGTTTTCATCTTCGTGAATGCTCTGTTCTATGTGTTTGGGCGACGTGGTCGCCGGTTTTGTATACAGACTTCGAAATACCCTGTTTTTGAACCAGATCGCCGGTTTTGGCGTTGTTTGCGAACTCCCTGTTTTTGATGTTGTTTGAAGCTGCTTTGGATTTAAATGTGATATACATGTGATATTCGAAAATATGAACCTTTGAAATGACTGTTGCTATGATTGAAATCATTCTTTGAGTGGTATGGTGTGTGGAATGTCGTGAATGTGGGTCAAGACATAGTATTTTCAGGAAA
This sequence comes from Phaseolus lunatus, assembly GCA_013389735.1. Lineage (NCBI taxonomy): Eukaryota > Viridiplantae > Streptophyta > Magnoliopsida > Fabales > Fabaceae > Phaseolus > Phaseolus lunatus. The sequence goes on from CM023864.1 coordinate 23,622,666, forward strand.
GGAAATACCGTGTTGAGATTTGGTTGTGAAGTGTATTGATCTGTAAGTATCCTGTGAATGGGGCGATCCTGACTCTGCTGAGATAATGGAATCACATAGAGGAAGTTACTCAGTTAGTGAGAGTCGAAGGAGGTTCATATGAATGGGTGAGTCGTGTGAAACAGAACGAGCTCGGCCTGTCTTATGGATTTACCCTGTCATACTGTGAGAGTGATGAATTGAGACCGAGATTGTGTTGATGCGCATGGCTGTGGAATCATTATAGCCAATGAAGTATGACAGGTGCATGTCCCTGGATGCTAGGTTCAACGCACGAGTCTTCCGGAAGTGGAGTCAAGTGTCTTGTGTGATGAGTCAGTGAAGTCTGACGTGAGAAATGAGAAACTTTGAATTGATAGACACTTGATATATGTTGTGATTTTAATGACCTTCGAGGAATCGTGAAATATGTGTTTAGTTGATGGTTTACGTAGATATCTTGAATTTGTTTTACCTTGATTTTAAAGTTCATATCTAACTCTTTTTAAATGTCTAGCTTACCCTGTGTTTTCTTGGTGTTGTGTTCGGCCTTTTCTTAAACCTGTAATGATCGTGTATAATTTACACGGGAGCAGATGATGTTGCAGGAAGTAGAGCTCCTTAGTGAATTGTCGCTGGAAGGAGATCGCCTGTTTTCAATTTCCGTTGGGCGATCACCCCTTTTGCTGCTTTCTGATAGGAGATCGCCTATATGATAGGAGATCGCCCTTGTAATAGGAGATCGCCCTTCTGTCAGGAGATCGCCTATCTTTCTATTGTATTGTATTTTATTTATATTTCATGGAAAAGTAACCGAATTTGTATTAAACTCCCTGTGAGGAGAAACTTAATTATTTATATAAAATTTTATTCACTTTAATCTATTTGTTACTTTTATTTTCATTATATACATATGAATAGTATTTTGGCGGGATGTTACAAAAAGCGAATAGAAGGTTGCAAAAGGTGATCCCACAAAGGACGCCTTATTTGGGTAAAGAAGGCAACATCGCCCAAAATTAATTCGGCGAGTACCAAATCAGAGGAATTTCTGGCGATGATGCAGAACACTTGGCATGTCAGTTAAACGCACAAAGAAACAAGGCTAAGTGAAGAGAACGAAAGATAACCTATATGCTTGTCTAGCTGGTCTTCGAGAAACTCAAAGCTAATGATAGACGCTGTGGGAAGGGTGATGTTGGAGGCGGCTATGCTTTTCCAGAAAAGGCAGAGGTCTCTGTCCAGTGCTCCCATGTTGTCAGGGCTCCTTGCCCTCCTGAAGCTATCCTTGGAGCCTTTATTTCCCTTGTCCACCCAGTACAAGGGAAAGCCATCGAGCAAAGAAGGGTCCTCGTCATTTTTACAAACCTTTACAAACTTTCCCTTCCAATCCTTATAAGATTGCTGGGATATCGAGAAGAAGGACTTTCCAGCAATCCCGTTCAGGCTTACCCAGAGGCGATCTCCAGGATTTTTGGCTTCGAACAAGAATAAGAAGACATCCACTGAAGAGGTCCTCCTCAGCTTATCAGCCAAGGTCGACTCAGGAGGAATCTCCCATCACCAAAGTATAAACAAGAGGTATTCTAGAGCTTATCAGTCGAGAAGGGGGACTTCAAAGATTAATCAGTCAAGGAAACCAGCATGAGTCAAGAAGTAAAGTTAGCACCACATCAAGTTAGCTCAGGAAAGGTTTCTGCTGTGGATTGAAGGGTGAGATGCACACATCAGTTAGCACGGTCACCAAGCACAACCCACACAAGGTGAAAGTTGAGCTGTAAAGGAGAAAGAGTGATTCGAGTTGTAAAGACAAGATTTATAATTCGTTCATTACAAGCAGATAATGGTCTTCGAAGGAAAGGGGCAGAAGTAAGAACATTTGTGTAGTGGCCAGACCTCGGTCGTCGGCCAAGAGGTGAGAGCCCGTCAGCCCGGCAGGGCCAATAGCGATCAGGCGAGTTGTAAGGTTCTTCGTTGAGACAAGTCACAACTCGAGCCTGGGGGGCTTGTGTAATGGCCAAACCTAGGTCGTCGAGAACAGATAGTAAAGGGTGATCGGTGTGCCTCCTCAGAGAGGGGTGGTCGGTCATCAGTGTGTCCCCTAAGAGAGAGGTGATCAGTCATCTGTGTGTTGCCTCAGAGAAGGGTGATCGGTCATCAGTGTGTCCCCTCAGAGAGAGGTGATCAGTCATCGGTGTGTTCCCTCGGAGAAGGGTGATCGATGTGCCTCCTCAAAGAGGGGTGATCAGCCATCAGTGTGTTGCCTCAGAGAAGGGTTATCAGTCATCAGTGTGTTGCCTCAGAGAAGGGTGATCAGTCATCGGTGTGTTCCCTCGGAGAAGGGTGATTGGTGTGTACTGACCAAGTAGTCAGGTGTGATGACGTAATTGTGAGGTAATCCTGTGGGCATGCTTGAGGAGGACACGTGGATCAAGAAGAGTAGGAGAAAGAAAAGTGTAGCTTAGAAGTCGATGAGATTGTCGTTTGTTGAAGAAGGCGGCGGTCTCCGATTTCTCTCGTATGTAATCAGTAATCGCCTAGATTGCTCATGATCGTCGTGTGTGAAGATTAGGAGATCAGGTGGTCAACAAGTCGCCAAAAGGAGCACATCGCCGAGTATTTGAGAAGACTTGGTAAGCACTTATTATATGGTCTAAATACAGAAGATAAGTGGCATGTCTGCCGCCAAAGTAGAGAAGATAAGTGGCATATCTGCCACCATGTTTAGTGTGAGCCGTGATACCCAGTGTTAACCAACTCGCCATGTTAAGGTTGTGCCCAGAGTAGCCTGTGCACTAAGCCACTCCCTGTGTGGATAACTTAGTCGCAGGAGCAAAGTGAAGGTTACGTTTCAGCTGCAGGTAGTCCAGATGGTGACACGTGTATGACCAGATGTTATCCACGTGTCAAGAGGAATAACCGTCAGGAGAGAGAAAGACTCAGGTATATATATAGAATTCTTAACAGAATTCGAGGGGAGGATTCATTTTGGTGGTGATTCACTAATGTAACATCCCGCCAAATTACTTTTCATAAATATAAAATGAAATAAAGGTAAAACAAAAATATTTAAGTGAACATACGTATTTATATAAAATGAAGTTGCTCCTCACAGGGAGTTTAATACATAACCGGTCAATTTTTCCAAAACATAAACAAAATACAGCCAAATAAATTGGAATCCGGCGATCTCCCTACATAAACCGGCGATCTCCTATCAGAAGACCCAAACAGCCGATCTGCTACCAGAACAGAAATCAGGCGATCTCCTTCCGGCGACCACTCACTAAGGAGCTCTACTTCTTGGAAAATCGTCTGCTCCCGTGTAAAATACACGATCATCACAGTTTTAAGAGAAAACAGCCAGAGAACAATACAAAGGGTAAGCTAGACATTTTTAACTTTAAATTTTAAACTGGACAACCAACGTAGATCAGCCCTTTTTTAAACATTCACAAGAGTCCATCACTTTCTCATTCATATCACACAACCATCAAGTGTCTATCAACAATTTCTCAACATTACTCACGTCAGACTTCCACTGACTAATCACACCTAGACACTCGACACTACTTCCGGATTGACTCGTGCGTTGACTCAGGCTCAGAGATCTGCACCTGTCATACCATACCACTGTGAAATCCACACAGGGTCGTTGTGAAATCCACACAGCCATGCGCATATATAATCTCAATGTCATTAACTCTCCCGGTATGACAGGGTTAATTCATATAACAGGCCGAGCTCGTTCTTTTTCACACTACTCGCCCATTCATATGAACCTCCTTCGACTCTCCACAACTGAATAACTTCATCTACGTGATTCCATTATATCAGCAGAGTCAGGATATCTCCTTCTAGACAAGCCCCTAGTCAATACACCTATACACGATCTTACACGGTATTTCCTTTCCTGAAAATACTATGCCTTGATCCCACATTCACAACATTCAAAACATCATACCACTCAAATGAATGATTCAAATCACAGCAACAATCATTTCAAAGGTTCAGATTTCGAGTATCACATGCATTCCACCTTTAAATCTCAAACAGCTTCTAACAACACAAAAACAGGGGAGTTCGAAATCTGTATTTAAAACCGGCGATCCCGTCGCCCAAAATACATAACAACAGAACATCCTGAAAAAGGGGTTTAAAACCGGCGACCACGTCGCCCAACCACATAGAACAGAGCATTGTGAAAAGAAACATGAAACCGGCGACCACGTCGCCCTCACTTCAGCAACAGCTAATCTATGGCTTGTATTGAAAATGAAGGCTAGCTTCCCTTACCTGGACTTGCGCAAAACACCGAGAGCTCCAAATCCCACTGAGCTTGAAGGATGCCTTAGCTCTGTTTTCAGCGCCTGGTTTGTAGAACTTGCAGAGAAACTCCCAGGTGCTCTAAGGGCAATCGTCGCTCGTCGCACAGGTGCTGGAGGTTCCCTGAGTTGCAGCGCGAAGGAGAGAAAAGGGAGGGATGAAGATGCAGACACTCTTTCACTCTTGAGTCACTGTAACGCTATTTGCCTTCCCGCAGTGGCTTTTGAATCCAAGCTTACCTGTCCACGTATGCTGCTGCTGCCACCCCTTCTGCAGGAAAGCCTGAGTGTACGTTTTCACTGAACAGTACGACCACGGTTGTCTCTTGTGCATGCCAGCCACTGCCCTGAATAGTACGACCACTAATGTCTCTGGTGCATGCCAACCACTGCCCTGAACAGTACGACCGCGAGTGTCTCCTGCGCATGCCAACATTCTGATGTCACCACTCTGAACCACCCTTTTTGTCTACGTGGCGCACGTGCAGGATGTTTCATGCTGGGAGTCTGGGTCCCACTTTATTTGTGTGAAGCTCGCCATCGTGCGACAACTTTCCACCGCTGACTCATCCTGGCAAACGACCAATGTCTCTCTGGGAGACGACCGATGTCTATCCCTGGCGAGGCCCGCATAACTCTCGCGCCCTGGCCACGTCCACATGCCTCGCGCCCTGGCGATGCCCGCATGCCTCTTGCGCCCTGGCCACGTCCACATGCCTCGCGCCCTGGCGATGCCCGCATGCCTCTCGCGCCCTGGCCACGTCCACATGCCTCGCGCCCTGGCGATGCCCGCATGCCTCTCTCGCCCTGGCCACGTCCACATGCCTCGCGCCCTGGCGATGCCCGCATGCCTCTCGCGCCCTGGCCACGTCCACATGCCTCGCGCCCTGGCGATGCCCGCATGGCTCTCGCACCTGGCGCTCATGTGTAGCAGGCGACCGGCGATCATGTACTACTAGGCGATCTCATAGTCTTCCTTTTTATTTTAAATAAAAACATACTTAGAATTCATTTAAAATATATCCCTTTTTATTCCAATTCAATTTGACAGGTCCTTACAATTCACTTGCACACGGTTCTGAGTTTTCTTTGAAATTCTTTGTTGATTCAATCACTGACTTGAGCGTCGGAGCGCAACCGGCCGCAGAGGCGCCATACTGTTCTTTCAAGTTTCTTGGAGGATTATCAGGTGAAGGTCATCGGTGTACTTGGCGCGAAGCTGGAGAGGACGAGGTTCGAGAAGGAGAAGTTCTAACGCTTTGGTCAAGAGGCTGGATCAGATACCTATCCATTACAAGCATAGATCGCTTGGTTGATGGTGCGGCTGATCACCATATCTTGAGTTTCTTAGATGCTTATTCTAGTTACAACCAAACCCGAATGCATTTGAGGGACAAAGAAAAGACTACCTTTATGAGTGACTATGTTGATTTTTATTATGAGGTAATGGCATTCGGTTTGAAAAATGCCGAAGCCACTTACCAAAGATTGATGGATTAGATATTTAAGGGAATGCTCAACTGGAATGTCGAGGTATACGTAGATGACATTGTGGTTAGATCTTATACATGCGTACAATAGTGGAAGACCTTCAAAATGTCTTTAAGGCACTAATTAAGAGAACAAGGAATGTGGCCAAACCCTATGTGCATTTGGGGTAGAAGGAGGTAAATTCTTTGGATTCATGCTAACTCATCGTGGCATTAAAGAAAACCAAGAGAAGTGTAAAGCGATCACTGAAATGTGAAACCCTAAAAACACCAAAGAAATACAGAAGTTGATCAGGCGATTGATGACTTTGTCAAGATTTGTTCCTAAATTGGCAAAAAAAACCAAACCAATCGGTCAACTACTGAGGAAAGTGACAAAGTTAAATTGGAACCTTGAATGTGAAGAAATTTTCCTTCACTTAAAAGCTTTCCTAGCAGCACCACTGGTAATACAAAAACCAGATACTTAACGGTCGATTATAGTCTACTTGTCAGTATCAAAAAAGATAGTTAGCGCAACATTATTCCAAGAAATAGAAAAAGAAAAGCGGTCGGTATACTTCATTAGCTGAATACTACATGGTGCCAAGGTCCGGTATCAAATGTTAGAAAAAGTTGCTTTAACACTTGTGATAACTGCTCGAATGATAAGGATGTATTTTCAAAATCATCAAATTATTGTAAAGACTCATTATTCTATTATCGAAATCCAATACCAACTGAGAAGTGATGAAGACATGGTAGAGGAGGCGCCTGAGGCCCAAGCCCGAGAAGCCCAAGCCCAAGTTGGGGCCTAAGCCCAACCCATGAGCTCAACATCCTTCATGCCTCAAAGGATTACTAGGAGAAAGGCCAAGGCTTTGGGAGATGAGCATCAATGGATGACTCTCTTTATAATTTCTTTTAATTAGTTTTTAGTAGAATATTAAAGGAAGGTGTAGATATAAAAATAAGGGGTGCCAATGTACAAAGATAAGTCACACCTTCCATGTGACATAAAAAGAAGCTGTAGGTGTAGTTTTAAGAGGTGCCAAAGTAAGAAACCAAGTCACACCTCCCTTGTGACTTGGAATAGGCGTCGATTTCAAGATCTTAGAATTTGAATTTTCCCTCTTCAAATTCAGCCCTCTCACACTATAAATAGAGGTGCTTGGCTCTTGTAAAATTACATTGAATTTGAAGTAAAGAAACTCTACACAAATTGTGAGAGAATTGTGAGAATTGTTTCTCCTAATCTAGTCTCATCTTGTGAGTGTTTGGGAAGCTCTCAAGTGGCGACATCTTGCACTTATCTTGGATCAATCACCTTCCAAGTGGCGTGTTCTTCCCTTTTGTTCTTGCCGGTTGACTTGCTGTTGGTCAAACTCTACGATCGCTAGCACCTTCTTCCTCCTCCTTCACTGTAAAATAGCTTGCCTGCAAAAGAAAGAAAGAGAGGCGCCCTTGCGGCCGTGTGCACTCCGACGCTCAAGTCAAAACTAGGGCAAAAAACACCAAGTATATAGTAAAAGAGTGTTAGTCTCAAAAACTGCATACCTTCCCCTGGAGCCTTAAGCCCCTTTTATAGGGTGTCATTAGGTTATCTCTAGCAACCAACTTTCCCTGCATGGAACTTTATCTTTAGAAGGAAAATATTTAGTGAGTGAGAGAATGCTGTTATACGGGCGTAATCTTTAATAGCGTATCTTTGTATATTTGGAGTGCTACTGCCGCCACCTGCATATCAATAACATATTACTAGGAACAATATCTTTTATCTCTTAATCTTTTGGCGTGTGTGGCGGTAACCTTCTATCTTCAAGCAATTATCTTTATGAACGAATATCACAGTATACTGTTAACCCTAATGTTGCGGGGTCTATCCTTATGATTTAAACTAATCTCTCATGTGCCCTTAAACCCCTTCACGTGCCATTACATGCAACTCTATGGATAAATCTCTTATGCCAAAGCTTAGCGTTTCGCATATATCCCGCATGCATGGCGTATCTAGGGCCCAATTCATCTCTTGACATGTGTGGTTCCTGGGATCCACTATTGGCCCTACTAGGCCGACCTCTATAGGGCCGAGGACTGATCAGCTTGCGGTGCAACAAGGACACATCAATCCCTTTTGGTAATCACCCTTCCCTGAGGGAACACACCGATGACTGATCACCCTTCTCTGAGGGGACACACTGATCACTCTTCTCTGAGGGGACACACCGATGACTGATCACCCTTCTCTGAGGGGACACATCGACGACTGATCTCCCTTCTCTGAGGGGACACATTGATCACTCTTCTCTGAGGGGACACATTGATCACTCTTCTCTGAGGGGACACACCGATGACTGATCACCCTTCTCTGAGGGGACACACCGATGACTGATCACCCTTCTCTGAGGGAACACACCGATGACTGATCACCCTTTAGTATCTGTTCTCGACGATCGAGGTCTGGCCACTACACAAGCCCCCCAGGCTCGAGTTGTGACTTGTCTCAACGAAGAGCCTTACAACTCGCCTGATCGCTATTGGCCCTACCGGGCTGACGAGCTCTCACCTCTTGGCCAACGACCGAGGTCTTGCCTGGAGCGTACACGTGGCAATCTTCAACGGTGGGATCGCTTCGTTGTTTCACATTCTACCTTTGCCTCTTGCACTCCCCACTGTTGCATTCCCTCTTCACTTTGCATTTCAAACTCCTCTGTTCTCTCAAACTGTTCTTCGAGCGCTGAGTCTTATTCGAAACTTCATCCCTTCATCTTCCAACTTAATCAAAGGTACGTTCTTTCCTCCTTTCTTGTTTTCGTTTCCACATTGCGATGCTTTCTGTCTTCTTATTCCTGCTTGGGCTGGGATTGTTTCTGCTCTTATTTCCATTACATTTCCCCTTCTTGTGAACATTTGACAAATTTGATAAATTGGACTTGTAATACCCTTGCTAAACTTTACATGAATGTTCTTACTTCTGCCCCTTTCCTTCGACGACCATTATCTGCTTGTAATGAATGTGATCCGGTCTGTCATCGGTAGTCGATGACGTCAGCAGCAGATGACCACGTGGGCCAGTCACAGAGCAACGCGTGGCTTGAGATAGCAGATGAACCAGGGTGGAGATCGTTCAAGAACGGCGATCAGTGGTCAGTTACCGAGTGACCTCCACCAGCAGATCAGTTCCTACATGAGCGCCTGGAAGCAGAGCGCAAGAAGTGATGAAGCACCGATCAGTCATCGGTGCATGTAGAGCGATCAGTCGTCGGGGGTCCTTGCCAACGTGTGTCAAACTGGGACCCAGGCTCCCAGCGAGAACGTTATCCAAGGACCACGCCTGATTCCACAAGCAGAGCACGACAACGTAAAGAAGCGCCATTGGTCATCGGTCAGGGTGACACATCGATCACCAGCCAGGATGAGACATCGGCCATCGGTCAGGATGAGGGACACCTCGGTCATTGGTAAGTGTCGAGGTGACATCGGTCGCGCGATGTGAACAACGCGACCAGTGATAAGTAAAGCGCCCAGAGGCAGGGAGTGGCCTTAGTCGCGAGACGACCATGCATGAAATGGGAAGACGCAATTAGGTGCAGAATCCTGCTGGGACAAGAACCCATCAAGGTTAGAGTCTCCCAGTGAGGTTGCATGCATGCCACGTGGACTGTGAAGATGTTCCCAGAGAATAGGTAGGGCAGATGGGCACAGAAATCGAGGGGTACAGATGTAACATCCCGCCAAATCCTTATCATATTTATATAATGAAATAAAGGTAAAACAATAATATCGAAGTGAACATATATATATATATATATATATATATATATATATATATATATATGTAATGAAATTTCTCCTCACAGGGAGTTTAATAAATATCCATTCAGTTTCCAAAACTTAAACAAAATACAGCAAAATAGAAAACAGGCGATCTCCTAACAGAAACAGAAAACAGGCGATCTCCTTCCGGCGACCACTCACTGAGGAGCTCTACTTCCTGCAACATCATCTGCTCCCGTGTAAATTATACACGATCATCACAGGTTAAAGAAAACATCCACAAAACAAAAACGCAGGGTAAGCTAGATATTTTAAAGAGAATTTAGATATAAAACTTTAAAATCAAGATAAAACAAATTTAAGACACCCACGTAAAAACCATCAACTTTCTCATTCCCTTCACATGACCATCAAGTAATCACATATTTCACAATTTCCTCAAGATTCGTTCAATTCACATAATCCATCAAGTGTCTATCAATTTCAATGTTTCTCATTTCTCACGTCAGACTTCCACTGACTCATCACACATAGACACTTGACACTACTTCTGGAAGACACGTGCATTGACTAGACTCAGAGATCTGCACCTATCATACTGCACCATTGTGAAATCACACACATTCACAGGGTCGCTGTGAAATCACACACATTCACAAGCGTATAAATGAATCTCAATATCATCACTATCCTAGCATGACAGGGTTAATCCATACAACGGGTCAAGCTCGTTCTCTTTCAAACAACTCACCCATACATATGAACCTCCTTCGACTCTCAACGCCTGAATAACTTCATCTATATGATTCCATTATATCAGGAGAGTCAGGATATCTCATAATAAACGAATCACCGGTCAATGCACACTCTACACGATCTTACACGGTATTTTTTTTCCTGAAAATACTATGCCTTGATCCCACATTCACCACATTACATACATCATACCACACATAAAGAACAATTCCATCATAGAATACTTTGAACTTCGTAAACAACCCCACTCACAAAAACAAGCATACCACCGTTCAGGTTTTCGAATAGCATATACATTTTTCATTTCAATCTCAACAAGTTCAAAGCGACACTAAAACAGGGGAGTTCGAAAACAACATTAAAACCGGCGATCACATCCAAAAATAGGGGATTATGCAATAACAGTTGAAAACCGGCGACCACGTCGCCCCATCATCAAAATCATCTAACTTAAGGTTTTCGTTGGAAATAAGGCTAGCTTCCCTTACCTGGACTTGCATAAAATCTCACTACGAGCTCTAACCCACCGAACTTAAGGATACCCGAACTCTGTTTTAGCGTCCTGATCGGAAAACTCGCAGAGAACTTCCCAGGAGTCCAAGGGCAGTCGTCGCTCGTCGTACTGGTGCTTGAGGATGCCTGAATCGCAGCGCGAAGGAGAGAAAAGAGAAGGATGAAGGTAAACTCACTCTGTCACTCTTGAACCACAGCAACGTTCTTTGCCTCTCAGAAGTGAGTTTTTGAATCTAAACCAACTTGTCCACAATTGCCGCTGCCACTACCCACTCTGCAGGAAAGCTTGGGTGCACACTTCCTTGAACAGTATGGCCATGTGTGTCTCTGCGCATACCAATTCTCTGATGCCAACTATTTTGAAACACCCCTTTTTGTCTACGTGTTGCGCATGCAGAGCGTTTTCACTGTGAGCCTGGGTCCCACTTTAACACTCTTAGCAGGGAATTGAGCGATGACTATCCTCCACCCACCGATGCTTGATGTGCCTTTCATCCCGGCGATGACCTATACGCCTCTCACACCGGCGATGACTTGTGCGCCTCTCATCCCAGCGATGACTTATGCGCCTTTCATCCCGGCGATGACTTGTGCCACATCGCCACGCCTTGCTGAAGGTTCTTCAACCCACTATGTTACATCCAAGTTATCATCTCCACATGGCTTAGTGACGTTGGTAGCTTCACATTTCCAAGAATAGATCAGCACTACTCCTCGTGCACCCACGCGTGCCACACTTAAGGACGATCTCTTATGCTCAAGCATAGAGTTTCGCATGCACAGCGTATCTAAGGCTTAACCCACACCTCGATACGCGTGGTTTTTGGAACCCACTATGGTTGATCCAGTATCTCGACCAAAATGTCAAAGCTTCCCCCTCTCCAGCTCCACACCAAGCACACCAAAGACTTCCACCTTCAACATGGTGTGCTGGTTAACTTTGGGTATCACAGTCCACCCTACTCATGGTGGCAGATATGCTACCTATCTTCTATATAACTCATCTTCTGTAATTAGACCACATACTAATTACTTACTAAGTCTTCTCGAATACTCGGCGATGTGCCCCTTTTTGGCGATCATGTACACTACAGGCGATTGGCGTTCATGTGTAGTCTAGGCGACAGGCGATTATGTACTAACCAGGCGATCTCATAGTCTTCTAAGCTACACTTTCCTTCCTTTTTATTTTAAATAAAAACATACTTAGAATTCATTTAAAATATATTCCTTTTATTCCAATTTAATTTTTTTTACAGGTCCTTACAACAGAGGTACCCACGCGGCCTCCCCTGTCAGACCTTGCACTCAAGTGAGGAAGGCCTGCACGCAAGGTAGCCCTGCGGGTAGATAACGGCGGTGCAGAGTAATCAAGTGGCCCTAGAGGTAGCCAGTAGGGGGGCGACGCGGGATTATATGAGGAAGAAGAAACACTACACCAGGTACACGATCTTTGCCACACAATACACAACATGAACTGAGAACACTCGGTCTTCGAATAAAAGAGGACTGAGGGCACACACACAGGTCTCACACAGAGAGATTGTAAGGACCTAGAAACTTTAATTGGAATGAAAGTGTTATATTTAAATAATTTCAGAAGATGTTATTATTAAAAAATACAAAGAGCTGGTAAATGAAGTTTCGTAGTAGTCGGACCTCGGAAGTCGCCCAAGATCTGGGGTCAGCTGGTAGAGGTCGGTCGGCTGACCATTGTATTAACCAAGTAGTCAGGTGCGATGACTTTATCGTGAGGTAATCACGTGGGTGTGCTCGAGGAAGACATGTGGATCAAGAAGAGTAAAGGAAGAAAAGTGTAGCTTAGAAGTCTACGAGATCGCCGTTGTTGAAGACGGAGGCGATCTCTGACTTCTCAGGCACATAATCGTCTGTCGCCTAGAGGAGACATGAACGCCAATCGCCTATGGTGCACATGATCGCCGAAAGTGCACTCAGTATGTGGTCAGGATGCTGGATCAACCATAGTGGATTCCAAAAAACCACGCGTATCAAGGTGTGGGTTAAGCCTTAGATACGTTGTGCATGCGAAGCTCCATGCTTGAGCATAAGAAATCGTCCTTAGTGTTGCATGCATGGGCGCACGAGGAGTGGTGCTGATCTACTCTTGGAAATGTGAAGCTACCGACGTCACCAAGCCATGTGGAGGTGATACCTTGGACGTAACATAGTGGGATGAAGAACCTTCAGCAAGGTGTGACGATGTGACATCGGTGACCAGAGTAAGGTGATGTGTTCTCGCCACACACAAGGGCGATAACAGATCGCCAACAGGATGAGAGGACATCGGTCATCAACCAGGATGGGAGACACATCGGTGGTCCTCCAGGGTGAGACATCGGTTGTCTGCCAGGATGAGGAATCAGTCGTCCATCAGGAAGAGGAATCAGTCATCACCAGGATGAGGCATCAGTCATCACCGGTATGAGAGACACGCGGGCATCGCCAGGCGGCAGAGACGCGGGCATCGCCAGGGCGAGAGATAGACGGTCATCGCCAGGATGAGGGACACATCGGTCGTCTTCCAGAGAAAGACATCGGTCGTCCGCCAGGATGAGACATCGGTGGATAGTCATCGCGCGAGCGGTCATCGGTGGAAGGTTATCGCGCGATGTCGAGTTTCACACAGATAAGGTGGGACCCAGGCTCCCAGCATGAAACGTCCTGCACGCGCGACACGTAGACAAAAAGGGTGGTTCAGAATAGTGACATCAGAGTGTTGGCATGCGCAGAGGCACGCGTGGTCGTACTGTTTAGGGAAGCGTGCACGCAAGCTTCCCTGCAGAGTGGGTGGTGGCTGTAAGGACCTGAAAAATTTATTGGAATAAAAGAGTATATTTTAAATAAATTCTAAATATGTTTTATTTAAGTTAAAAAGGAAGGAAAGTGCAGTCTAGAAAACGATAAGAGTTCTTTGTTAATACATAATCGCCGGTCGCCTAGGCTGCATGTCGTCGCCAGGGCGCGAGGCATGCAGGCGTCGCCAGGGCAAGATGCATGCGGGCATCATCAGGGGGAGACATCGGTCGTTCGCCAGGGAGAGGTCATCGGTGGATTGTCTTCGCGCGAGAGGTCCTCAGTGGATAGCCTTCGCGCGAGAGGACCTCAGTGGTTAGTCTTCGCGCGAGAGGTCATCGGTGGATTGTCTTCGCACGAGAGGTCATCGGTGGATGGCCTTCGCACGAGAGGTCATCGGTGGATAGCCTTCACGGGAGAGGTCATCGGTGGATAGACTTCGCGGGAGAGGTCATCGGTGGATAGACTTCGCGCCTATGGTCATCGGTGAAAGGTCATCGCGCGACGTCGAGTTACACACAGAGAAGGTGGGACCCAGACTTCCAGCATGGAACGTCCTGCACGCGCGCCACGTAGGCAAAAAGAGTGGTTCAGAATAGTGACGTCAGAGTGTTAGCCTGCGCAGAGGCACGCTCAGTAGTACTGTTCAGGGAGTGGTTGGCCTGCGCAAGAGACAACTGTAGTCGTACTGTTCAGAGAAACGTACACTCAGACTTCTCTGCAGAGTGGATGTGGCAGCTGCTTTTGGTGGATAAGTTGGTTTAAGATGCAGAGACCCACTGCTGAGAGAAAAAAACGTTGCAGCATTCAAAGAGAGAAAGAGTGGGTTACCTCCCTTCTCCTCCAGATATCTCCTTCGCGCTGCGATTCTAGCATCTTCACACAAGAGTACGACGAGAGGCAGCACCATTAGAGCACCTGGGAGGTTCTCTGCAAGTCCTTCAACCAGACGCAAAAACAGAGCCAAGGCGTTGTTCAAGCTTCGTTGGGTTTCGGAGCTCCTGGTGTTTTGCGCAAGTCCAGGTAAGGGAAGCTAGACTTCATTTTCAATACAAGCCATAGTTTAGCTATTTCTGAAGTGAGGGCGACGTGGTCGCCGGTTTTCGTTTTCATCCTTGTAAAATGCTCTGTGCTATGTGTTTGGGCGACGTGGTCGCCGGTTTTAAATGCAGACTTCGAAATACCCCATTTTTGAACTAGATCGCCGGTTTTGGCGTTGTTTACGAACTCCCTATTTTTGATGTTGCTTTGAAACTGTTTGAGATTTAAATGAGATATTCGAAAATAAGAACCTTGGATTGAGTTTTGCTGTGATTGAAATCATTTCCTTTAAGTGTTATGTGATGTGTTGGATGTGGTGAATGTGGGATCGAGGCATAGTATTTTCAGGAAAGAAAATACCGTGTAAGATCGTGTAGGATGTGCATTGATCGGTGATGTCTATAATGAGATTATCCTGACTCTCCTGAGATAATGGATTCATATAGATGAGGTTATTCAGGCGTTGAGAGTCGAAGGAGGTTCATATGTATGGGTGAGTCGTGTGAAACAGAACGAGCTCGGCCTGTTATATGGATTAACCCTGTCATACTGTGAGAATGGTGAACTTGAGATCGAGAATGTGTTGATGCGCATAGCTGTGGAAACATTACAACAGCTTTGTATGACAGGTGCAGAATCTCTGAGTCTAGTCAATGCACGAGTCTTCCGGAAGTAGTGTCAAGTGTCTTGTGTGCTGGGTCAGTGGTGGTCTGACATGTGAAATGAGGAACTTGAAATTTATAGACACTTGATGCAGTTTTGTGAAATAGGATGACTCTTGAGAATATTGTGAAATGTGTGATTTCTGGGCGATCAGGTGAAGGGTATTGAGAAAATCTATAGCTTTACGTGAATATCTTGAAAATTGCTTACCCTGATTTTAATGTTCTTATTTAAACTCTCTTTAAAATATCTAGCTTACCCTGCGTGTTTTGCTCGTTGGCTATTTTTCTCTTTAAACTGTGATGATCGTGTATAACTTACACGGGAGCAGATGATCTTCCAGGATGTAGAGCTCCTTAGTGAGAGGTCGCCGAGGAAGAGATCGCCGGTTTTCTATCTCTTGGTGGTGATCGCCGGATTTATGTCCTGCTAGCAGATCGCCTGTTTGGGACTTCTGTTACCAGATCGCCGGTTCATGTGTGGAGACCGCCAGTCTTGTTGTATTTGATTGAATTTCGTTAAATTTTGAAAACATTTGACTGGTTATGTATTAAACTCCCTAAGAGGAGCAACTTCATTACTTATATATATATATTATCATTCTTCAATATTATTTGTTCACCTTTATTTTCATTATACATGTATGTATGGCTTTATAGTGGCGGGATGTTACAGTGGCAGCGGCTTTTGTGGACAAGTTGGTTTAGATTCAAAAACTCACTTCTGAGAGGGAGAACGTTGTTGTGGTTCAAGAGTGACAGAGTGAGTTCACCTTCATCCTTCTTTTTTCTCTCCTTCGCGCTGCGATTCAGACATCCTCAAGCACCAGTGCGACGAGCGACAACTGCACTTGGATACCTGGGGAGTTCTCTGCGAGTTTTCCGTCAAGACGCTAGAACAGAGTTAAGGCATCCTTACGCTTCGGTGGGTTTTGGAGCTCTTGGTGTTTTGCGCAAGTCCAGGTAAGGGAAGCTAGCATTTTCGTTTATAAAACGTTAGGCGAGTAGGTTCTGATGTGAGGGCGACGTGGTCGCCGGTTTTCATATTCTTTTCACGATGCTCTGTTTTTATGTGTGGGGCGACGTGATCGTCGGTTTTAATGTTGTCTTCGAAATCCCCTGTTTTAGTGTCACTTTGAACTTGTTTGAGATTGATATGTGAAATGCATGCGATATTGGAAAAATCTGAACCTTGATACGATTGTTGTTGTGGTTGGAATCGTTAATTTAAGTGTTGTATGGTGCATTGGGTGAATTGATGATATCTTGCTGTCCTATGTGGACTTCATTAGCTGTCCTGTGTGGACTTTACTTGCTGTCCTGTGTGGACTTCTTTAGCTGTCCTGTGTGGACTTTACTTGCTGTCCTGTGTGGACTTCATTAGCTATCCTGTGTGGACTTTACTTGCTATCCTGTGTGGACTTTACAGTGGTGTGGTATGTGTCTATGTGTGTTGAGTCAGTGGAAGACTGACGTGAGAAATGAGAAACATTGAAATTGATAGACACTTGATGAATTATGTGAATTGAACGACTCTTGAGGAATTGTGAAATATGTGATTACTAGATGGTCTTGTGAAGGGAATGAGAAAGTTGATGGTTTTTACGTGAATGTCTTAAATTTGTTTTATCTTGATTTTAAAGTTCATATCTAAATTCTCTTTCAAATATCTAGCTTACCCTGTGTTTTTGGTGTTGTGTTTGGCTTTTCTTAAACCTGTGATGATCGTGTATAATTTACACGGGAGCAGATAATGTTGCAGGAAGTAGAGCTCCTCAGTGAGTGGTCGCCGGAAGGAGATCGCCTGTTTCTGTTTCTATTAGGCGATCACCCCTTTTTCTGTTTTCTGATAGGAGATCGCCTTTTTCTGTTAGGAGATCGCCTGTTTTTCTATTTTACTGTACTTTGTTTAAGTTTTGGAAAACTGACCGGTATGTATTAAACTCCCTGTGAGGAGAAATTTCATTATATATATGTATATACATATGTTCACTTCAATATTATTGTTTTACCTATATTTCATTTTATAAATATGAAAAGGATTTGGCGGGATGTTACAGAGATCCTAGAGAGAGTTTTGGTCTTCCCGTTGCCTGACTTGAGCGTCGGAGCTACAACGGCCGCTAGAGGCGTCGTCTGTGTGTTTTACAGGCATCGTTTGGAGTTCCGGCGAAGGTTGGAGCCTCCTTGCAGAACGCGCAACAGTTAGAAGGCTAGACGAAGGAGTGACGAGGCATTTTCCCCACGCTTGTAAGGACCTGTAAAATTAAATTGGAATAAAAAGGAATATATTTTAAATGAATTCTAAGTATGTTTTTATTTAAAATAAAAAGGAAGGAAAGTGTAGTTTAGAAGACTATGAGATCGCCTGGTTAGTACATGATCGCCTGTCGCCTAGATTACACGTGATCGCCAGTCGCCTGGTGCACATGATCGCCGAAAGTGCACTCAGTATGTGGTCAGGATACTAGATCAACCAGAGTGGGTTCCAACAACCACGCGTATCAAGGTGTGGGTTAAGCCTTAGATACGCTGTGCATGCGAAGCTCTATGCTTGAGCAAAAGAGATCGTCCTTAGTGTTGCATGCATGGGCGCACGAGGAGTGGTGCTGATCTACTCTTGGAAATGTGAAGCTACCGACGTCACCAAGTCATGTAGAGATGATACCTTGGACGTAACATAGTGGGATGAAGAACCTTCAGCAAGGCGTGGCGATATGTCGTCGGGCATCGCCAGGGCGCGAGGCATGCGGGCATCGCCGGACGCGAGGCATGCGGGCATCGCCGGGCGCGAAGCATGCGGTCATCGCCAGGGCGAGACATCGGTCGTCTTCCAGGGAGAGACATCGGTCGTCCGCCAGGATGAGACATCGATGGATAGTCATCGCGCGAGAGGTCATCGGTGGAAGATTATCGCGCGATGTCGAGTTTCACACGAATAAAGTGGGACCCAGACCCCCAGCATGACACGTCCTGCACGCGCGCCACATGGACAAAAAGGGTGGTTCAGAATAGTGACATCAGAAAGTTGGCATGCGCAAGAGACACTCGCGGTCGTACTGTTCAAGGAAGTGGTTGGCATGCACAAGAGACAACCGTGGCCGTACTATTCAGTGAAACGTACACTCTGGCTTTCTTGCAGAGGGGGTGGTGGCAGCAGCATGCGTGGACAAGTAGGCTTGGATTCAAAAACCCACTGCGAGGAGGCAAAGAACGTTGCAGTGACTCAAGAGTGAAAGAGTGAGTGCATCTTCATCTCTCTCTTTTCTCTCCTTCGTGCTGCGATTCAGGCAACCTCAAGCACCAGTACGACGAGCGACGACTGCCCTTGGACACTTGGGAGGTTCTCTGCAAGTTCTCCAGACCGAGACACTAAAACAGAGTGAAAGCATCTTTAAGCTTCGTTGGGTTTCGGAGCTCTTGGAGTTTTGCGCTAGTCCAGGTAAGGGAAGCTAGTACTCTACATTTATAAAAACGTTAGGCGAGTAAGTTCTGGAGTGAGGGCGACGTGGTCGCCGGTTTTCACATTTCTTTTCACAATGCTCTGTTTTTATGTGTGGGGTGACGTGGTCGCCGGTTTTAACTTTGTTTTCAAAATCCCCTGCTTTTGAATGAGTTCGCCGGTTTGGCGTTGTTTTTCGAACTCCCCTGTTTTAGTGCTGTTTGAAACTGTTTGAGATTTAAATGTGAAATACATGTGATATTCGAAAATCTGAACCGTGGAATGAATGTTGCTATGCCTGAATCGTTCATTCAGTGTTGTATGATGTATTGATTGTTGAGAATGTGGGATCAAGGCATAGTATTTTCAGGAAAGAAAATACCGTGTAAGATCGTGTGTAATGTGTATTGACTAGGGGCTTGTCTAGAAGGAGATATCCTGACTCTGCTGATATAATGGAATCACATAGATGAAGTTATTCAGTTGTGGAGAGTCGAAGGAGGTTCATATGTATGGGTAAGTTGTTTGAAAGAGAACGAGCTTGACCTGTTATATGAATTAACCCTGTCATACCGGGAGAGTGATGATATTGAGACTATGTATGCGCATGGCTGTGTTGATTTCACAGCGACCCTGTGTGGATTTCACAGTGGTGTGGTATGACAGGTGCAGATCTCTGAGCCTGAGTCAACGCACGAGTCTTCCGGAAGTGGAGTCATGTGTCTATATGTTATGAGTCAGTGGAAAGTCTGACATGTGAACCATGAGTATCGAATGTATTGGATAGGCACTTGACGAGTTTGTAGTATATGGGGACGTTGATGGTTGAAAATTTATATAGTGTATGAATGGTGTGAAGATGTATATTTTTTTCTTCTGATATAAAGTTTCATATTTAAAGTTTTAAAATATCTAGCTTACCCTTTTATCTGGTATTGTGATTGCTTTCTTAAACCTGTGATGATCGTGCATTTTTGCACGGGGGCAGACGAGGTTGCAGGAAGTAGAGCTCCTCAGTGAGTGGACGCCGGTAGGAGATCTGTAACATCCCGCCAAAATACTATACAAAAGTATATAATGAAAGTAAAGGTAACAAATAGATTGAAGTGAACAAAATATTATATATATATGAAATGTAGTTTCTCCTCACAGGGAGTTTAATACCAATTCGGCCAAATTTTCCAGAAACATAAACAAAATACAGTAAAAAAAACAAAGCAGGCGATCTCCTATCGGAAGAGACCGATCTCCTATCGGAAGAGGCCGATCTCCTATCAGAGGACCCAAAACAGCCGATCTGCTGCCAGAACAGAAATCGGGCGATCTCCTTCCGGCGACCACTCACTAAGGAGCTCTACTTCCTGGAAAATCATCTGCTCCCGTGTAAGTTATACACGATCATCACAGTTTTAAGAGGAAACAGCCAGAGAACAATACAAAGGGTAAGCTAGATATTTTTAAACTTTAAATTTTAAACTGGACAACCAACGTAGATCAGCCTTTTTAAACATTCACCAGAGTCCATCACTTCCTCATTCATATTACACAGCCATCAAGAAATCACATGTTTCACAATATTTTCAAGAGTCGTTCTATTCACATAATGCACCAAGTGTCTATCAATTCAATGTTTCTCATTTCTCACGTCAGACTTCCACTGACTCATCACACAAGACACTTGACACTACTTCCGGAAGACTCATGCATTGACTAGACTCATAGATTCGCACCTGTCATACTGCCCACTGTGAAATCACACACATTCACAGGGTCGCCGTGAAATCACACACATTCACAAGCGTATAATGAATCTCAATATCATCACCATCCAAGCATGACAGGGTTAATCCACACAACAGGTCGAGCTCGTTCCCTTTTGAACAACTCACCCATACGTATGAACCTCCTTCGACTCTCAACGCCCGAATAACTTCATCTATATGATTCCATTATATCAGGAGAGTCAGGATATCATAACGAATCACCGGTCAATGCACATCCTACACGATCTTACACGGTATTTTCTTTCCTGAAAATACTATGCCTTGATCTCACATTCACAACATTCAACACATCATGCCACACTTAAATGAATGATTTCAATCACAGCAAAACTTACTCCAAGGTTCTTATTTTCGAATATCTCATTTAAATCTCAAACAGTTTCAAAGCAACACCAAAAACAGAGAGTTCGCAAATAACGCCAAAACCGGCGATCTGGTTCAAAAACAAGGTATTTCAAAGTCTGTATATAAAACCGGCGACCACGTCGCCCAAACACATAGAAACAGAGCATTCACGAAGATGAAAACGAAGATCGGCGACCACGTCGCCCTCATTTCAGAAACAACTAATCTATGGCTTGTATTGAAAATGAAGGCTAGCTTCCCTTACCTGGACTTGCGCAAAACACCAGGAGCTCCGAAACCCAACGAAGCTTGAACCACACCTTGTCTCTGTTTTCAGCGCCTGGTCTGTAGAACTAGCAGAGAACCTCCTAGGTGCTCTAAGGGCAACGTCGCTTGTCGCACTGATGCTGGAGGTTGCCTGAGTCTCAACGCAAGGAAGGGAAGAAGGGAGGGAGGAAGTTTGCACTCACTCTAACACTCTTGAGTCTGTAACGCTCTTTGCCTTCCTGCAGTGGCTTTTGAATCCCAGCTTACCTGTCCACGTATGCTGCCGCTGCCACCCCTTCTGCAGGAAAGCCTGAGAACCACTGCCCTGAACAGTACGACCACTGCTGTCGCTTATGCATGCCAACCACTGCTCTGAACAGTACGACCACTGTTGTCGTTTGTGCATGCCAACCACTGCTCTGAACAGTACGACCGCGAGTGTCTCCTGCGCATGCCAACATTCTGATGTCACCACTCTGAACCACCCTTCTGTCTACGTGGCACGTGTGTAGGACGTTTCATGCTGGGAGTCTGGGTCCCACTTTACTCTGTGTGAAACTCGACGTCGTGCGATAACTTTCCACTGC
Organism: Phaseolus lunatus; assembly: GCA_013389735.1. Classification (NCBI taxonomy): domain Eukaryota; kingdom Viridiplantae; phylum Streptophyta; class Magnoliopsida; order Fabales; family Fabaceae; genus Phaseolus; species Phaseolus lunatus. The sequence continues at coordinate 23,644,466 of CM023864.1, forward strand.
TGACTCATCCTGGCGAACGACCGATGTCTCCTTCGCCCTGGAAGACGACCGATGTCTCCTTCGTCCTGGAAGACGACCGATGTCTCCTTCGCCCTGGAAGACGACCGATGTCTTCCTCTGGGAGACGACCGATGTCTTCCCTGGCGACGCCCTCATAACTCTCGCGCCCCGGCTACGTCCACATGCCTCTCGCGCCTTGGCCACGTCCACCAGCCTCGCGCCCTGGCAATGCCCGCATGCCTCTCGCGCCTTGGCCACGTCCACATGCCTCGCGCCCTGGCAATGCCTGCATGCCTCGCGCCCTGGCAATGCCCGCATGCCTCGCGCCCGCGCGATGCCTGCATGCCTCTCGCGCCCGCACGATGCCTGCATGCCTCGCGCCCTGGCGACGTCCACCTGGCGCTCATGTGTAGCAGGCGACCGGCGATCTCCTAGCCTTCTAAACTTAACTTTTCCTCCCTTTTTATTTTAAATAAAACATACATAGAATTCTTTTAAAATATAACCCTTTTTTATTCCAATTCAATTTTACAGGTCCTTACATTCTCCCAAACAAGAAAAATTTTCGTCCTCGAAAATTGAATTACAAGGAAAAGAGATATGGATAGGCTTCTCTCATGGGTGCTCCTAACTCCCAAGTTGAATCACCCGATCTCTCATCCTACGCCACTTTCACCATGCTGATGGTCTTGCCTCTGAGCTGTTTACTTTGCCTATCGTCAATCCTGACTGGTTTCACTTCAAAGGACAAGTCATCCCTGATCTGCACCTTCTCGGTCGTCTGCTGAATCAACTCTGGTTCAACCAATACTGCTTCCTGGTACCAGTACAAAGGAGTTCTGCCTTTCCTTCCATACAAAGCTTCATACGTTGCCATCCCAATGCCAGCATGATCACCGTTATTATAGGTAAACTCTTCCAACTCGGCTGGAGCCCTCCTGTAAGGTGCCATTGACACTGGTCCAACCCCAGGTACCAAAATCAATAGAGAATTCCACTTTTCTCTTAGGAGGTAATCCAGATATTTCTTCTGAAATTACATCCATGAAATCTTTCACCACAGGTATCCTACTTACGTCCTCTTCATCCTTCACTCCCAACTGAGCTAGGATTCACGAAGCACCTCGCCCCTTCCTCCAACACCGACCACCCTCGCTGAGTAGATATCACGTCTGCCTCTTGGAGGTCTGGAAACGCTATCTTCTGACTACCACAGTCTATGAGAACGTGATTGGCAGCTAGCCAATCCATTCCCAGGATAACATCCAGGTCCTGAAGAGGTAGGCAGATCAAGTTCACCTTGAATCTGCGTCCCTCTACTATCACTGGACATTTGGGGCAAACTGTAGAGGTCAACACCTGTCCTGATGCAGGTGTATAGACCAACAGTTTCAAACGGTAACTCCTTCACTAGAAGGCCCAACTCGGCTACACACAGGCTTGACACAAAGGAGTGTGTCGCTCCAGAATCAAACAAAATTCTAACGCATCTACTAGCTATAGAGCAACATTCTGTACTAAGTTACCTGACTGAGATGCCTCCGCTCCAGTCATGGCAAACACTCTCCCTGCTGCCTGAGGTCGACTGCCTCCATTCCTCAACTGTTGGGATCCACTGGGTTGAGTCATCCTATTCTGGGTAGGACAATCTCTAGCAACGTGTCCCGTCTTTTGACAGGCAAAACATCTTCTCTCTGAATCTCTCTTGGGGCACACATTGGCTGTGTGTGGCCCACCACAATGGAAACACTTAAGTTTCCAGGGTTGTTGCTGCTGAAACTGGGGCGGTGCTGCTTCTGCCCGATGTGGTGGAGGTCTCGCATAAGGCTTGCTTTGTGGGTGCTGCACCTTGGCCTCCCCACTGGAAGAACCCCCTGGGTGTGACCTGATCACCCGAGAATCACCCTTGTCCAGAGTCTCCACCATCTTCGCCTTCTCTACTAAGGCGTGAAATTCCCTGATGCACATCGGGGCTATGGTCCTCTTCAGCCCATGCTTCAGCCCCTCTTCGAACTTCCTACACCTCCAGGCCTCAGAGGTCGCCTGGGTATAGAACCGGGCGAGGTACTCAAAACGAGCAGCATAGGCGTTTACTGACATATCCCCCTGCTCCAACTTCAGGAACTCAGCTTCCCTCGCAAATCTTGCGCTGTCTGGGAAGTATTTCTCCAGGAACCTCACCCTGAAGTTCTCCCAGTCCAACACATCCTCTCGGGCCTCCATCATCTGCTGAGCTCCCATCCACCAGAACTCAGCTTCCCCAGATAGTAAAAAGGTTGCGAACACCAATTTCTTCTCTTCAGGGCAGGAGGTCGCCCTAAAGATTTTCTCCAGCTCTCTGACCCACTGATCTGCCTGATCAGGGGTAGCATTTCCACTAAACTTGGGTGGGTTGTGCCTCATGAACTCAGTCAGTCCCATCTGTTCTTGAGGCTGACCGCCGTGGGAGTTTGTCTCAGCCAACCGAGCAGTTTCCCAGTGGTGCATGGCAGCTTGGTGATTCTGAGCCATCGCTGCATTCTGTTGTTGGATGGCAGTTGCCATCATCTCGATAGCCTTGGCAATCTGGCTCATCTCTGAAGAAGGTTGGGGAGGGCTAGAAGGTCTACGTGCCATCTCTCTTCGTTTCAGATTTTGAAACTACAGGTTTCTATATTCCCTACAACTACAAGAATGAAATCGATAAGAAATCAATTCATTCAAGGGGGTAACAGCTAGACCTTACAAAGGTCAGCCCCTCAAAGTCATTTAGAATTTGAGTTCATCAACAGGATCATAATGCTTATAACATCAAGCATAACACCAGAACAACTACTGGTATGCAGTCATCAACCCAATCAACCATTTTCAATCCATTACAAAGACACTCAAGAAAATGACATAGCTCACACCAGAATTCAATATATGCTAAACATCAAACCTTTGGAATTAAGGTTGAGACTCATCCCGATCCAGTTATGAGTGTGCACCCTCACTACTTTATCAAGACCTTCTCATTCTTAATACTAAGATTTTCAATTATAACATATATTCACCAAAGCACACACAAAATCTCAATACAAAAACGTTTGAAAACTTTTCACTATAGTTGTTATTTTAAACTCAAATAAATTTCATGAGCAGAAGAAACACAATGGATCCACAGCCCTCAGGTCATCCTAAGGACGAACTGCTCTGATACCATTAATGTAACATCCCGCCAAAATACTATACAAAAGTATATAATGAAAGTAAAGGTAACAAATAGATTGAAGTGAACAAAATATTATATATATATGAAATGTAGTTTCTCCTCACAGGGAGTTTAATACCAATTCGGCCAAATTTTCCAGAAACATAAACAAAATACAGTAAAAAAAACAAAGCAGGCGATCTCCTATCGGAAGAGACCGATCTCCTATCGGAAGAGGCCGATCTCCTATCAGAGGACCCAAAACAGCCGATCTGCTGCCAGAACAGAAATCGGGCGATCTCCTTCCGGCGACCACTCACTAAGGAGCTCTACTTCCTGGAAAATCATCTGCTCCCGTGTAAGTTATACACGATCATCACAGTTTTAAGAGGAAACAGCCAGAGAACAATACAAAGGGTAAGCTAGATATTTTTAAACTTTAAATTTTAAACTGGACAACCAACGTAGATCAGCCTTTTTAAACATTCACCAGAGTCCATCACTTCCTCATTCATATTACACAGCCATCAAGAAATCACATGTTTCACAATATTTTCAAGAGTCGTTCTATTCACATAATGCACCAAGTGTCTATCAATTCAATGTTTCTCATTTCTCACGTCAGACTTCCACTGACTCATCACACAAGACACTTGACACTACTTCCGGAAGACTCATGCATTGACTAGACTCATAGATTCGCACCTGTCATACTGCCCACTGTGAAATCACACACATTCACAGGGTCGCCGTGAAATCACACACATTCACAAGCGTATAATGAATCTCAATATCATCACCATCCAAGCATGACAGGGTTAATCCACACAACAGGTCGAGCTCGTTCCCTTTTGAACAACTCACCCATACGTATGAACCTCCTTCGACTCTCAACGCCCGAATAACTTCATCTATATGATTCCATTATATCAGGAGAGTCAGGATATCATAACGAATCACCGGTCAATGCACATCCTACACGATCTTACACGGTATTTTCTTTCCTGAAAATACTATGCCTTGATCTCACATTCACAACATTCAACACATCATGCCACACTTAAATGAATGATTTCAATCACAGCAAAACTCACTCCAAGGTTCTTATTTTCGAATATCTCATTTAAATCTCAAATAGTTTCAAAGCAACACCAAAAACAGAGAGTTCGCAAATAACGCCAAAACCGGCGATCTGGTTCAAAAACAAGGTATTTCAAAGTCTGTATATAAAACCGGCGACCACGTCGCCCAAACACATAGAAACAGAGCATTCACGAAGATGAAAACGAAAACCGGCGACCACGTCGCCCTCATTTCAGAAACAGCTAATCTATGGCTTGTATTGAAAATGAAGGCTAGCTTCCCTTACCTGGACTTGCGCAAAACACCAGGAGCTCCGAAACCCAACGAAGCTTGAACCACGCCTTGTCTCTGTTTTCAGCGCCTGGTCTGTAGAACTAGCAGAGAACCTCCTAGGTGCTCTAAGGGCAACGTCGCTTGTCGCACTGATGCTGGAGGTTGCCTGAGTCTCAACGCAAGGAAGGGAAGAAGGGAGGGAGGAAGTTTGCACTCACTCTAACACTCTTGAGTCTGTAACGCTCTTTGCCTTCCTGCAGTGGCTTTTGAATCCCAGCTTACCTGTCCACGTATGCTGCCGCTGCCACCCCTTCTGCAGGAAAGCCTGAGAACCACTGCCCTGAACAGTACGACCACTGCTGTCGCTTATGCATGCCAACCACTGCTCTGAACAGTACGACCACTGTTGTCGTTTGTGCATGCCAACCACTGCTCTGAACAGTACGACCGCGAGTGTCTCCTGCGCATGCCAACATTCTGATGTCACCACTCTGAACCACCCTTCTGTCTACGTGGCACGTGTGTAGGACGTTTCATGCTGGGAGTCTGGGTCCCACTTTACTCTGTGTGAAACTCGACGTCGTGCGATAACTTTCCACTGCTGACTCATCCTGGCGAACGACCGATGTCTCCTTCGCCCTGGAAGACGACCGATGTCTCCTTCGTCCTAGAAGACGACCGATGTCTCCTTCGCCCTGGAAGACGACCGATGTCTTCCTCTGGGAGACGACCGATGTCTTCCCTGGCGACGCCCTCATAACTCTCGCGCCCTGGCTACGTCCACATGCCTCTCGCGCCTTGGCCACGTCCACCAGCCTCGCGCCCTGGCAATGCCCGCATGCCTCTCGCGCCTTGGCCACGTCCACATGCCTCGCGCCCTGGCAATGCCTGCATGCCTCGCGCCCTGGCAATGCCCGCATGCCTCGCGCCCGCGCGATGCCTGCATGCCTCTCGCGCCCGCACGATGCCTGCATGCCTCGCGCCCTGGCGACGTCCACCTGGCGCTCATGTGTAGCAGGCGACCGGCGATCTCCTAGCCTTCTAAACTTAACTTTTCCTCCCTTTTTATTTTAAATAAAACATACATAGAATTCTTTTAAAATATAACCCTTTTTTATTCCAATTCAATTTTACAGGTCCTTACAAGATCCCCGTTTCTGTTTCTGTTAGGCGATCCCCCTTTTTCTGTTGTCTGATAGGAGATCGCCCTTTTCTGATGGGAGATCGCCATTTTCTTCTGATAGGAGATCGCCTGTTTGTCTTTTGCTGTATTTTGTTTAAGTTTTGGAAATTGACCGAATTTGTATTAAACTCCCTGTGAGGAGAAACTTCATTACAGATATATAATTTTGTTCACTTCAATATATTTGTTTACCTTTATTTTCATTATATAAATATGAATAGTATTTTGGCGGGATGTTACAACGCTCGAGTTCGCGGCGAGATCAGAATGAATTATAAATCTTGTCTTTACAACTCAAACCACTCTTTCTCCTTTACCGCCCAACTTTCACCTTGTGTGGGTTGTGCTTGGTGACCGTGCTAACTGATGTGTGCATCTCACCCTTCAATCCACAGCAGAAACCTTTCCTGAGCTAACTTGACGTGGTGCTAACTTTACTTCTTGACTCATGCTGGTTTCCTTGACTGATTAATCTTTGAAGTCCCCCTCTCGACTGATAAGCTCCAGAATACCTCTTGCTTACACTCTGGCGATGGGAGATTCCTCCTGAGTCGACCTTGGCTGATAAGCTGACGATGACCTCTCCCTCTATCGAACTCTCACTCATGTGTTGACGTCCGAGGTTGAGGGAGGACTTAACTGGTGAACCTTGTTGTTCACGTTGGGTGTTCTCACTCGAATGGGAGGTTGTAACATCCCGCCAAATCCTTTTCATATTTATATAATGAAATAAAGGTAAAACCATAATATCGAAGTGAACATATATATATATGTAATGAAATTTCTCCTCACAGGGAGTTTAATACATATCCAGTCAGTTTCCAAAACTTAAACAAAATACAGCAAAATAGAAAAACAGGCGATCTCCTAATAGAAACAAAAAACAGGCGATCGCCTAACAGAAACAGAAAACAGGCGATCTCCTTCCGGTGACCACTCACTGAGGAGCTCTACTTCCTGCAACATCATCTGCTCCCGTGTAAATTATACACGATCATCACAGGTTTAAGAAAAACAACCACGATACAAAACAAAGGGTAAGCTAGATATTTTAAAGAGAATTTAGATATGAAACTTTAAAATCAAGATAAAACAAATTTAAGACACCCACGTAAAAACCATCAACTTTCTCATTCCCTTCACATGACCATCAAGAAATCACATATTTCACAATTTCCTCAAGAGTCGTTCAATTCACATAATTCCATCAAGTGTCTATCAATTTCAATGTTTCTCATTTCTCACGTCAGACTTCCACTGACTCATCACACATAGACACTTGACACTACTTCCGCAAGACACGTACATTGACTAGACTCAGAGATCTGCACCTATCATACTACATTGCTGTAAAGTTCCCAGTCCTATGCGCATCAACATAATCTCAATCTCAATCTCATCACTCTCCTAGTATGACAGGGTGAATCCACACAACAGGTCAAGTAGTTATCTTTCAAACAACTTACCCATACGTATGAACCTCCATCGACTCTCAACGCCTGAATAACTTCATCTATATGATTCCATTATATCAGGAGAGTCAGGATATCTCATTATAGAAATCACCGATCAATGCACATCCTACACGATCTTACACGGTATTTTCTTTCCTGAAAATACTATGCCTTGATCCCACATTCACAACATTCAACACATCATATAACACTTAAATGAACGATTCCAATCACAGCAACAATCATTCCACGGTTCAGATTTTCGAATATCACATGCATTTCACATTTCAATCTCAAACAGTTTCAAACGACACTAAAATAGGGAAGTTCGAAATCAACATTAAAACCGGCGATCACGTCGCCCCACACATAAAAACAGAGCATTGTGAAAAGGAATATGAAAACCGGCGACCACGTCGCCCTCACTTCAGAACCTACTCGCCTAACGTTTTTATAAACGAAAATGCTAGCTTCCCTTACCTGAACTTGCGCAAAAACACCAAGAGCTCCAAAAAACCCACCGAAGCTTAAAGATGCCTTAACTCTGTTTTAGCGTCCGGTTTGGAGAACTTGCAGAGAACTTCCCAGGAGTCCAAGGGCAGTCGTCGCTCGTCGTACTGGTGCTTGAGGATGCCTGAATCACAGCGCGATGGAGAGAAAAGAGAAGGATGAAGGTAAACTCACTCTGTCACTTTTGAACCACAGCAACGTTCTTTGCCTCTCAGAAGTGAGTTTTTGAATCTAAACCAACTTGTCCACAATTGCCGCTGCCACTACCCACTCTGCAGTAAAGCTTGCGTGCACACTTCCTTGAACAGTATGGCCACGTGTGTCTCTGCACATACCAACTCTCTGATGCCAACTATTTTGAAACACCCTTTTCTGTCTACGTGTCGCACGTGCAGGACGTCTCATGCTGGGAGCCTGGGTCCCACCTTATCTGTGTGAAACATGACATCGCGTGATAACCTTCCACCGATGTCTCTCTCTGGAAGACGACCGATGTCTCTCTCTGGAAGACAACCGATGTCTCTCTCTAGAAGACGACCGATGTCGCTCTCTGGAAGACGACTGATGTCGCTCTCTGGAAGACGACCGATGTCTATCTCTGGAAGACGACCGATGTCTATCCCTGGCGATGCCCGCATGTCCCGCGCCCTGGCGATGCCCGCACGTCTCGCGCCCTGGCGATGCCCGCATGTCTCTCGCCCTGGCGATGCCCGCATGTCTCTCGCCCTGGCGATGACTGATGACACATCGCCACGCCTTGCTGAAGGTTCTTCATCCCACTATGTTACGTCCAAGGTATCACCTCCACATGACTTGGTGACGTCGGTAGCTTCACATTTCCAAGAATAGATCAGCACTACTCCTCGTGCGCCCATGCATGCAACACTAAGGACGATTTCTTATGCTCAAGCATGGAGCTTCGCATGCACAGCGTATCTAAGGCTTAACCCACGCCTTGATAGGCGTGGTTTTTGGAATCCACTATGGTTGATCCAGCATCTTGACCACATACTAAGTGCACTTTCGGCGATCATGTACATCATAGGCGATTGGCGATCATGTGTACTCTAGGCGACAGGCGATTATGTACCAGAGAAGTCGGAGGTTGCCTCCGTCTTCAACAACGGCGATCTTGTAGACCTCTAAGCTACACTTTCCTTCCTTTTTATTTTAAATAAAAACATACTTAGAATCCACTTAAAATATATCACTTTCATTCCAATAAAATTTTCTAGGTCCTTACAGAGGTGATCTTGACGAACCTACCTTCCCGCTTACGAGACCTCTAACCCCTAGTGACAGGTTCGATCTCACCTCAGCCTCGATGTAAGAAGTCGAGGTAGAGGTCTTGTTTCTCTTGCCTCAGCCTCCCTGTAAGAAGTCGAGGTAGAGGTCTTGTTTCTCTCGCCTCAGCCTCGCTGTAAGAAGTCGAGGTAGAGGTCTTTTTTCTCTCAGCCGACCTCAACTCGTCAAGGAAGACCTCCTGATGTGGCAACCTTGAGTCCTATATTGAGGAAGACCGTAACTTAGCTGCCCCTCGACTCATTAAGGAAGACCTCCTGATGTGTCAACCTCGAGCCTCACACTAAGGGGAAATATATAACATAGCTGCCCCTCAACTCATAAGGAAGACCTCCTGATGTGTCAACCTCGAGGCTCACACTAAGGGGGAATATATAACTTAGCTGCCCCTCAACTCATAAGGAAGACCTCCTGATGTGTCAACCTCGAGCCTCACACTAAGGGGAAATATATAACTTAGCTGCCCCTTGACTCATAAGGAAGACCTCCTGATGTGTCAACCTCGAGCCTCACACTAAGGGGAAATATATAACTTAGCTGCCCCTCGACTCATAAGGAAGACCTCCTAATGTGTCAACCTCGAGCCTAACACTAAGGGGTTTCTCGCGTCGACCTCGCTGTAAGAAGTCGAGGGAGAGGACTTTCACTGTGAACCATACTATTCTTCCCCTTTCTTTAATACGGTAGAAGAGGTTCGTTTTTCTCGCCTCGACCTTGCTGTAAAAAGTCAAGGAAGAGGACTTTCGCTGTGAACCATACTATTCTTCACCTTTCTTAAACGAGGTAGAAGAGGTTCGTTTTTCTCGCCTCGACCTTGCTGTAAAAAGTCAAGAGGACTTTCACTGCGAACCATACTATTCTTCACCTTTCTTTAACAAGGTAGAAGAGGTTCATTTTTCTCGCCTCGACATTGCTGTAAAAAGTCAAGGAAGAGGACTTTTACTGAGAAAAGGGTTTCCCATCTGAACCTTGTGATCATTCAGTCAATCTCAAGTCTGAACCTTGTGATCATACACACCATAGAAGACGCCATTCTTCAAGGCATTCATCAAGAAATTCTTCCAACTATCATGGACATGAAGATGAAACCGAATGGAGGAGGCATCCTCATTATGAAGAAAGGCGCCAACATGTGGCAAAGCCTTATATGCCTTTTTTAAAATTACCTAGCTTTGGTGGTGAAGGTGATCCAAATGTATATTTGGGGTGGGAAGCAAAGGTTGAACAAATTTTTCATGTACATGAGGTCCAAGAAGACCACAGGGTAAAACTAGCTACTTTAGAATTTCTAGACTATGCCATGCAATGGTGGCATAAAACTCTTATGGACATTGGGCTAAACAAGAGGCCTCCCATGGTCTCTTGGAATGATTTGAAAGAATGCATGCGCGCTAGATTTGTGCCTCCACATTATAGGAAAGACCTTTTGTCGAAGCTCCAAAGGCTTCATCAAGGCACGCTTAGTGTGGATGCTTATTATAAAGAACTTGAAACGCTTTTAACTCATATAAACATGCATGAAAGTGAAGAATCTAAGATGGCTCGTTTTGTAAGTGGATTAAGACAAGATATTCAAAATGTTGTAGAACTTTATGAGTACACTTCTTTGGAAAAATTGGTTCACCTAGCCATCAAGGTTGAATCACAAATTTTGAAGAAAAATTCTTTTAAGAAAACTCATAATGATGGTTTCTATAACTCAACTTGGAAGGGTAAAACTCACATTTCAAAACTTGATACTCCTTCCAAATCTTTTAAAGAATCTGGTCCTGCCGCTTGACTCGAACGTGGAGGATTGCCTCGTCACCCCTTCGTCTAGCCTTCTGTTCTACAGGAACGCTCCAAGAACCACCGCCGGAACTCCAAACGCTGCCTGCAAAACACACAGACGGCGCCTCTGGCGGCCGTTGTAGCTCCGACGCTCAAGTCAGGCAACAGGAACACCAAAACTATCACTGAATCTCTCTGTGAGACTCGTGTGTGCTCTCAGATCCACTTTCTCTCTCTATAACTGTTTTCTGTTATCACTGTGCAACGTGTAAGAACGCTCTCACAGTGACTCAGAATTCAGTATAGTGCTCATGTGTAAACTTGTAATCTGGAAAGAAATCCCCTTACCTTACATGACGTGGAGTGCTTTATACCTGAGCCGCGCCTCTCTCCCAGATGGTGACACGTGGAGGCACACAGCTGGCATCTATCGTACACGCGTCACACCTAGAGGGCCTCTGCGCTTCTCTCTGTGTGGGCCGCATGCTCCCAGGAGAGCGCCAGGCGTGTCCTGCCTGCATGGCCTTACCGCACGTCCTCTGAGTGGGCATCATGCGAGGTGCATGCGCAACGTTCTCGCTGGGAACCCCGATGACCGATGGCCCTCTGCATGCACTTACGACCAACCTCCCTCTGCATGCATTTACGACCGATCTCCCTCTTAACGCCCGACCGCGCTCTTCATGCAGTCACACCCAATCGGTGCCTCATAACTTCCACCGATGACCGAGCGGTGCCTCATAACTTCCCCCGATGACCGGGCAGTGCCTCATGACTATCCACCGACGTCCGTGCGGTGCCTCATGACTATCCACCGACTTCCGTGCGGTGCTTCCAGGCGCTTATCTATGCTCTGAACTGGGAGTGGTGGCCACTTGGTATCTAACTATCGATCACCGTTCTAGGTGATCTCCTCCCTGATTCACTTGCTCTCTCTACCACGTGCCACCCTGTGCATGGTCCATGTGGTCAACGGCTGCTGACATCATCAACTACTGAGGACCGACCGGATCACAAGCCCCCCAGTCTCGAGCTGTGAACTTGTTCTCAGCGAAGAGACTAAGTGGTCGCTCCCTCGGTCCACGTGGCAAGTGGGGCCATGCCACGCACTGCTCACGTATCTACTCCTCGGCGTCACGGCTTCCATACTTTATCTCTCGACACATGGACGCATTAATGGCCCCCACTGAGTGTCGCTACTGTTTCCTTCATTCAACAGAAGCGTGCGCATCCCTCTGGATCATCTAGAGATTAACCTTTTCTGTTTTCTTCTTCTCAACCGCGCTAGGGCTCGCTGCGTTTCTCCTCTTTAATGCTCTGCATGTGACTAACTGTTAACTAGCTTAGGCTTTAGCGCGATCTCACTGCAACCCCTCAAACTTGGCTTCTGACTTGATCGCGGCTAACTGTTACCTTAGCATTGCCTTCATCATAACTTCATGCTGGATGACTGACTTAACGGGCCTAAACGCTTCGGCTTCACGCAGCAGAACTTGCTTCTACCACCGACCACCGACTAGCATGTTAGTGCACCACCGATCAGTCATCGCGCTTCTGGCTTCACTACACTTCTCTGCCACACCAGCGCTGAGTGCATAGAGGGCCTGAACACCGACTATGACGCCTGTGTTTTGGAGAAGAAAAATGCTTCTCAACGACCCCTCTTGCCTCAACCTCGCTTTAAGAAGTCGTGGGTGAGGTCTTGCTTCTCTCACCTCAGCCTCGCTGCACAAAGTCGAGGTGAGGACTTCTTCTCTCGCCTCGGCCTCGCTGTAAAAAGCAAAGGGAAGGGACTAGGTTCTCTTGCCTCAACCTTGCTGTGAGAAGTAGAGGAAGAGGACTTTTCTCTCGCCTCAACCTTGCTGTGAAAAGCAGAGGAAGAGGACTTGGTTCTCTCGCCTCAACCTTGCTGTAAAAAGCAGAGGAAAAGGGTTTTTCCTCATGCCTCAGCCTCGCTGTACAAAGTCGAGGTGAGGACTTGGTTCTCTCGCCTCAACCTTGCTGTAAGAAGCAGAGGAAGAGGACTTTCACTCGCCTGCACCTCGCTGTACAAAGTCGAGGGAGGACTTTCCTCTATTGCCTACACTTGCTCAAAGGCAAGGAGGTCTTCCTCTTTCTCGCCTGCACTTGCTCAAAGGCAAGGAGGACTTCCTCTGCTGCCTACACTTGCTCAAAGGCAAGGAGGTCTTCCTCTTTCTCGCCTGCACTTGCTCAAAGGCAAGGATGTCTTTCTCTGTTGCCTACACTTGCTCAAAGGCAAGGAGGTCTTCCTCTGTTCTCACCTGCACTTGCTCAAAGGCAAGGAGGACTTCCTCTGTTGCCTGCACTTGCTCAAAGGCAAGGAGGACTTCCTCTGTTGCCTCAACCTTGCTGTAAGAAGCGAAGGAAGAGGAGTTTTCCTCTTACCTCAACCTTGCTGTATAAAGCAGAGGAAGAGGACTTTCACTCGCCTGCACCTCGCTGTACAAAGTCGAGGGAGGACTTTCCTCTATTGCCCCAACCTTGCTGTATAAAGCAGAGGAAGAGGACTTTCGCTCTTGCCCCAACCTTGCTGTATAAAGCAGAGGAAGAGGACTTTCTCTCGCCTGCACCTCGCTGTACAAAGTCGAGGGAGGACTTTCTTCTCTTGCCCCAACCTTGCTATATAAAGCAGAGGAAGAGGACTTTCTCTCGCCTGCACCTCGCTGTACAAAGTCGAGAGAGGACTTTCTTCTCTTGCCCCAACCTTGCTGTATAAAGCAGAGGAAGAGGACTTTCTCGTGGGTGCACGCTCCCAGGAGGGCGCCAGGCGTGGCTGTCTAAGCGCACTCACCAGGCGCACCCTGCCTGCATGGTCTCACCACACGTTCTCTGAGTGAGTGCATGCTCCCAGGAGAGCACCTGACGTGGCAGATCTGAGTGCACTCACCAGGCACATCCTGCCTGCATGGCCTCATCGCGCGTCCTCTGTGTGAGTGCATGCTCCCAGGAGAGCACCTGGCGTGGCTGGTCTGAGCGCACTCGCCAGGCACATCCTGCCTGCATGGCCTCATCGCGCGTCCTCTGTGTGCGTTCCCACCAGCGAGGAGCTCTTCTTTTTCAGGTTTGACATCATGCGAGGTGCATGCGTAACGCTCTCGCTGGGAGCCTGGGTCCCAGTTTAACACGTGTTGGCAAGACCCCAATGACCATGTGCCGATGGGCGCTCTGCATGCCCCGACGGCTGATCGCGCTACACCCAGGCGCTCGTCTAAGGGCTGATCTGTGGGTGGTGGCCACTCGGTAACTGACCACCGATCACCTGTACTTGCACCTGGGGCAAGGAGAACTTTAAACTGGGAACACTCGCGCACTTTATGTATTGAAAATCTTTTATTGGGTGGCATCGTTAAAAAGAGTGCCCCCTGATCTGCTCAACTCTTTAATACACTAAGTGTGTGTACAGCGTGATCCGGTCGGTCATCGGTAGTCGATGACATCAGCAGCAGTTGACCACGTGGACCATTCACAGGGTAACACGTGGTAGAGGATAGCAGGCGAATCAGGGAGGCGATCACTCAGAATGGTAATCGCCTGTGATGATGAGTAATCGCCTATCGCCTTGAGGTGAGTAATCGCCTATCGCCTTGAGGTGAGTAATCGCCTATCGCCTTGAGGATGAGTAATCGCTCATCTCCGGTATGGATCAGTAATCGCCTAGATTGCACATGATCGCCGAGTGTTAAGGTTAGGAGATCAGGTGGTCAGCAAGTCGCCGAAAGAGCACATCGCCGGGTGTTTGAGAAGACTTGGCAAGCACTTGTTGTATGGTCTAAGTACAGAGGATAAGTGGCATATCTGCCACCATGTGTAGTGTGAGCTGCAATGCCCAGGGTTAACCAGCTCGCCATGTTAAGGTTGCGCCCAGAGTAGCCTGTGTACTAAGCTACTCCCTGTGTGGATAACTTAGTCGCAGGGGCACAATGGAAGTACGTTTCAGCTGCAGATACTCCAGATGGTGACACGTGTACGACCAGATGTTATCCACGTGTCAAGAGGAATAACCGTCAGGAGAGAGAAAGACTCAGGTATATATACACAATTGCCGCTGCCACTACCCACTCTGTAGGAAAGCTTGCGTGCACACTTCCTTGAACAGTATGGCCACGTGTGTCTCTGCGCATACCAACTCTCTGATGCCAACTATTTTGAAACACCCTTTTCTGTCTACGTGTCGCGCGTGCAGGACGTCTCATGCTGGGAGCCTGGGTCCCACCTTATCTGTGTGAAATATGACATCGCGCGATAACCTTCCACCGATGACTCATCCTGGCGGACGACCGATGTCTCATCCTGGCGGAGAAGAGAAAATGCGTGCAAAGCTGACTGCATCGCAGAGAAGAAACGAAGAGTTGAGCCGTATGAATGAAGAGCTGCGTAGGGAATTGCAGGCGCAGAAGGAGCGCGCAGTTGAAGAGAGGACGTCGACGCCGCAATCGCCTCCTAGAGTATTCCCTATGCCTTTCTCCCCCGAGATCATGAACACGGTGGTGCCTCCCAATCTGGTGGGACTGAAAGCGTCGTTCACGGGGGTGGAAGATCCAGAAGCACACCTGACAGCCTTCCACACTCAGATGATGCTGACTGGAGGTTCAGATGCTGTGTACTGCAAGATGTTCATGAGTACACTGAGCGGAGTGGCTATGGAGTGGTTCGTGAGCCTGCCAGAGGGCCACGTCACTTCCTTCTGTAAGGACCTAGAAAATTTTATTGGAATGAAAGTGATATATTTTAAGTGAATTCTAAGTATGTTTTTATTTAAAATAAAAAGGAAGGAAAGTGTAGCTTAGAGGTCTACAAGATCGCCGTTGTTGAAGACGGAGGCGACCTCCGACTTCTCTGGTACATGATCGCCAATCGCCTATGGTGCACATGATCGCCGAAAGTGCACTTAGTATGTGGTCAAGATGCTGGATCAACCATAGTGGGTTCCAAAAAACCACGCATATCAAGGTGTGGGTTAAGCCTTAGATACGCTGTGCATGCGAAGCTCCATGCTTGAGCATAAGAAATCATCCTTAGTGTTGCATGCATGGGCGCACGAGGAGTAGTGCTGATCTATTCTTGGAAATGTGAAGCTACCGACGTCACCAAGTCATGTGGAGGTGATACCTTGGACGTAACATAGTGGGATGAAGAACCTTCAGCAAGGCGTGGCGATGTGTCATCAGTCATCGCCAGGGCGAGAGACATGCGGGCATCGCCAGGGCGAGAGACATGCGGGCATCGCCAGGGCAAGAGACATGCGGTCATCGCCAGGGATAGACATCGGTTGTCTTCCGGAGAGAGACATCGGTCGTCTTCCAGAGAGAGACATCGGTCGTCCGCCAGGATGAGACATCGGTCGTCCGCCAGGATGAGTCATCGGTGGAAGGTTATCGCGCGATGTCATGTTTCACACAGATAAGGTGGGACCCAGGCTCCAAGCATGAGACGTCCTGCACGCGCGACACGTAGACAGAAAAGGGTGTTTCAAAATACTTGGCATCAGAGAGTTGGTATGCGTAGAGACACGCGTGGCCATACTGTTCAAGGAAGTGTGCACGCAAGCTTTCCTGCAGAGTGGGTAGTGGCAGCGGCAATTGTGTATATATACCTGAGTCTTTCTCTCTCTTGACGGTTATTCCTCTTGACACGTGGATAACATCTGGTCATACACGTGTCACCATCTGGAGTATCTGCAGCTGAAACGTACTTCCACTGTGCCCCTGCGACTAAGTTATCCACACAGGGAGTAGCTTAGTACACAGGCTACTCTGGGGGCAACCTTAACATGGCGAGCTGGTTAACACTGGGCATCGCAGCTCACACTACACATGGTGGCAGATATGCCACTTATCCTCTGTACTTAGACCATACAACAAGTGCTTGCCAAGTCTTCTCAAACACCCGGCGATGTGCTCTTTCGACGACTTGCGGACTGTAAGGACCTGTAAAATTGAATTGGAATAAAAAGAGATATTCTAAGTATGTTTTTATTTAAAATAAAAAAAGGAAGGAAAGTGTAGTTTGGAAGGCTATGGCCTAGTAGTACATGATCGCCGGTCGCCTGCTACACATGAGCGCCAGGGCGCGAGGCATGCAGGCATCGCGGGGCGCGAGGCATGCGGGCATTGCCAGGGGGCGAGAGGCATGCGGGCATCGCCAGGGCACGAGGCATGCGGGCATCGCCAGGGCGCGAGAGGCATGCGGGCATCGCCAGGGCGCGAGAGGCATGCGGGCATCGCCAGGGCGCGAGGCATGCGGGCATTGCCAGGGCGCGAGAGGCATGCGGGCATTGCCAGGGCGCGAGGCATAAGAGCGTCGCCAGGGATAGACATCGGTCGTCCCCCAGAGGGAGACATCGGT
Organism: Phaseolus lunatus; assembly: GCA_013389735.1. Classification (NCBI taxonomy): domain Eukaryota; kingdom Viridiplantae; phylum Streptophyta; class Magnoliopsida; order Fabales; family Fabaceae; genus Phaseolus; species Phaseolus lunatus. The sequence goes on from CM023864.1 coordinate 23,661,579, forward strand.
CGTCTTCCAGGGCGAGGGAGACATCGGTCGTCTTCCAGGGCGAGGGAGACATCGGTCGTTCGCCAGGATGAGTCAGCGGTGGAAAGTTATCGCGCGACGTCGAGTTTCACACAGAGTAAAGTGGGACCCAGGCTCCCAGCATGAAACGTCCTACACGCGCGACATGTAGGCAAAAAGGGTGGTTCAGAATAGTGACCTCAGAGTGTTAGCCTGCGCAGAGGCACGCTTAGTCGTACTGTTCAGTGCAGCGTACACGCAAACTTCCCTGCAGAGTAGGTGGTGGCAGCGGCTTTTGTGGACAAGTTAGTTTAAGATGCAAAAACCCACTTCTGAGAGAAAGAAACGTTGCAGTGGTTCAAGAGCGAAAGAGTGTGTTTACCTCCCTTCTTCTCCTTTCTCTCCTTCACACTGCGACTCAGGCACCTTCACCCAAAAGTACGACGAACGACGGCTACCATTAGAGCACCTGGGAAGTTCTCTGCAAGTTCTACAAACCAGACGCTAAAACAGAGCCAAGGCATCCTTTAAGTTCGGTGGGTTAGAGTTCGAAGTGAGGTTTTACGCAAGTCCAGGTAAGGGAAGCTAGCCTTATTTTCAATAAAAGCCATAGATTAGCCGTTTCTGAAGTGAGGGCGACGTGGTCGCCGGTTTTCATTTTCATTTTCGTGATGCTCTGTTCTATGTGTGGGGCGACGTGGTCGCCGGTTTTAAATCCTTTTTCAGTGATGTTCAGTTCTCATGCGTTTGGGCGACGTGATCGCCGGTTTTAAATACAGATTTCGAAATCCCCTGTTTTTGTATTATTTGAAAACTATTTGAGATTTAAATGTGATACTCGAAAATCTGAACCTTTGAAATGATTGTTGCTGGGATTTGAATCATTCATTTGAGTGGTATGATGTTTTGAATGTCGTGAATGTGGGATTAAGACATAGTATTTTCAGGGAAGGAAATACCGTGTTGAGATTTGGTTATGAAGTGTATTGATCTGTGAGTATCCTGTGAATGAGGCGATCCTGACTCTGCTGAGATAATGGAATCATATAGAGGAAGTTATTCAGTTGGTGAGAGTCGAAGGAGGTTCATATGAATGGGTGAGTCGTGTGAAAAAGAACGAGCTCGGCCTGTTATATGGATTAACCCTGTCATACTGTGAAAGTGATGAGATTGAGATTATGGTTATGTGCACAGCTGTGGGAACTTTACAGCAATGAAGTATGACAGGTGCAGGTCTCTGGATGCTAAGTTCAATGCATGAGTCTTCCGGAAGTAGTGTCAAGTGTCATGTGTGATGAGTCAGTGGAAGTCTGACGTGAGAAATGAGAAACATTGAAAATTGATAGACACTTGATGGAATTATGTGAACTGAACGACTCTTGAGGAAATTGGGAAATATGTGATTTCTTGATGGCTGTGTGATATGAATGAGAAATTGATAGTTCTACGTGGGTATCTTGAATTTGTTTTATCTTGATTTTAAAGTTTCATATCTAAATTCTCTTTAAAAATATCTAGCTTACCCTTTATTTTGTATTGCCCTGTGGCTGTTTTCTCTTAAAACTGTGATGATCGTGTATTTTACACGGGAGCAGATGATCTTCCAGGAAGTAGAGCTCCTCAGTGAGTGGTCGCCGGAAGGAGATCGCCTGTTTCCGTCTCTATCGGGTGATCGCCTGTTTCTGCCTCTATCGGGTGATCGCCTGTTTTTCTGTCCTGATAGCAGATCGGCTGTTTTGGGTCTTCTGATAGGAGATCGCCTATTTTGTCCTTTTTATTCTGCATCTGGTTTTATTTCGAAAGAGTTGATGGAATGTATTAAAACCTTATAAGAGGGACGTCTCTTTTTGAATATGATGTACGGTATGATGTATTTTCAATATCTATATACATATGTTGATTTTATAAATTTAATATCTACGCTTTATTCTATTATATAAATATGGAAAGGTTTTGGAGGGATGTTACACGGACCACCTGATCTCCTAACCTTAACACACGGCGATCATGTGCAATCTAGGCGATTACTGATCCATACCGGCGATGAGCGATTACTCATCCTCAAGGCGATAGGCGATTACTCATCCTCAAGGCGATAGGCGATTACTCATCATCACAGGCGACAGGCGATTACCATTCTGAATGATCGCCTCCCTAATTCGCCTGCTATCCTCTACCACGTGTTACCCTGTGAATGGTCCACGTGGTCAACTGCTGCTGATGTCATCGACTACCGATGACCGACCGGATCAGTTAATCATGCAATTAGTCGGTGAGTGTGTCTTCAAGGGCTCTAAGTGTCCAAGAAGCCTCACCTAGGGCCGTCTAACTTAATTTGTTCTTGTTAATTGCTTTAATTGAACCAACTTGCTTTAATCACTTCGTTAATTTTTTGTTTAATCTTGTTTAAGGCTTTGATAATTTGCTTCATTTGCTAGATAGCTTGCATTGTTTTCTTGCATTAAAAATTTGATTTCTTCATCCTCATTGTGTTCTAAGTGTTTTACCTAAAGAAGGACTTATGTAAAGGTTTTGGAGGGATAGTTTTTGGCTAAGGTAAGACTTGGTATTTAAGTAGTCCATTGTGACTCACCTCTCTTACCTGGAAAGCTACCTTCATTAACTTTCCTCTTCTTTCTTAAAAGTAAAACATTTCTATACACAAAGTTCTAGTCATGTCTACTCACTCTTCCAAGTCCATTGAAAGTGATGTAAGGTCCATAAAATCTCTTTTGAAACAACTCTCCAAGGACGTACAACACATTTCATATAGACAATTGGAAACTGAGTCTAAAATCAATGAATTGACTAGAGCAAAGGAAGAAAAATCTCAAAATTCAAAAAACACACATACCCATGCATCTTAATCACAGATCCAAGAGTCTCTAGGGGAGGGAAGCCTTAGAATCAATGATTACTACCAACCACCCCCTAGGAGAAATAGGAGAAGAGAGGAAGAAGCCCCAAGGGAAGTAAGGGTAGACCTACCCCACTTCTATGGTAAGGAAAACATAGAGGTGTACCTAGATTGGGAGATGAAAGTAGAGCAACTCTTTGCTTGTCATAGGGTGAGTGAAGAGAGGAAGGTACCCTTAGCAACCCTTAGTTTCCAAGGCAATGCCATGTATTGGTGGACCTCTCTATAGAGAGATAGACGTCTTCATAGGGAGGCGATCATTCAGAATGGTAATCGCCTGTCGCCTGTGATGATGAGTAATCGCCTATCGCCTTGAGGATGAGTAATCGCCTATCGCCTTGAGGATGAGTAATCGCTCATCACCGGTATGGATCAGTAATCGCCTAGATTGCACATGATCGTCGTGTGTTAAGGTTAGGAGATCAGGTGGTCAGCAAGTCGCCGAAAGAGCACATCGCCGGGTGTTTGAGAAGACTTGGCAAGCACTTGTTGTATGGTCTAAGTACAGAGGATAAGTGGCATATCTGCCACCATGTGTAGTGTGAGCTGCAATGCCCAGGGTTAACCAGCTCGCCATGTTAAGGTTGCGCCTAGAGTAGCCTGTGTACTAAGCTACTCCCTGTGTGGATAACTTAGTCGCAGGGGCACAGTGGAAGTAACGTTTCAGCTGCAGATACTCCAGATGGTGACACGTGTATGACCAGATATTATCCACATGTCAAGAGGAATAACCGTCAGGAGAGAGAAAGACTCAGGTATATAAACGAAACTCTTAACGAAATTGAGGGGAGGTTTTTACAGATTCTTACAGCTTACACATTTGAGAGTTTCAGTTACACACGAGTCTCACAGAGAGATTCAGATATAGTTTTGGTGTTCCTGTTGCCTGACTTGAGCGTCGGAGCTACAACGGCCGCTAGAGGCGCCGTCTGTGTGTTTTGCAGGCAGCGTTTGGAGTTCCGGCGGTGGTTCTTGGAGCGTTCCTGCAGAACAGAAGGCTAGACGAAGGAGTGACGAGGCAATCCTCCACGTTCGAGTCAAACGGCAGGATCATTAACAAGTAATTAACACAAGCAAGGTTGCAAAGAAATTAAATGGCACTCCCTTTGTTACTTTTCTAATTGCACTCCCTTTGTTGTTCTTCTAGTTGCACCCCTTTTGTTGCTTTTCTACTTGTTGGGCCTTCCAAAGTGTGTGGTGTATTTGTAGTATGGAGTTCGTTGTTGCCCCTTACCTTTGTTCCTCTTGGAATTAGGTCAATAAAATCTTCAATCCAGCACCTATTAAGCAAGCTAGACTCTCCTCAAGTCAATTTCCCACTCAACAAGTACCAATTGATATTTAATCCACCAACAAGCTTAGAGGCCAAAGAAAGAAAGCAAGAAATAATTTAATTTGAAAAAAAACAGTACCACACAAATGGAATTAAATGTGACACAACTAGAAAGAGTTAAAATGAAATTAGACAAGCAAATAAAAGGCACTCAAAGCACACAAAAGGAACCTAGGAATAGCACTAGATTTGATTTAAAAACCAAAAACAGCACCACTGAAAAAAAAGATTGTTGTGGTCCAGAATTTTAAAGATTTATGCTGAGCTGACCCTTTTGTATTTGCTTCTGAAAATTGAGACACAATCAGAACAAGATCTTAAAAAACTTTTGGCGTTGATTTCACTCCAAACGCATGTACCAATTAATTTTGGTAAATTTTATAAAATCAGTGCTCAGAACTGCCAACTGGAACGTCAAGATTGCACACTTTTTTTGTAATATTTATCTCTTTTTTTCTATTTCTTTTTTTCAGATGGTTCTTTTTTTGTCCTTTTTCTAACACCTCAAATTAGTGAAATTAAGAGGCTCAGAAATTTTTGATGATGTATGTAATTTTCATAAAACAAAACAGTCAGCACAGAAATGTGAAAAACAGGGGGTTCTGAAAACTGGAATCAAAAACAGAATGATATACCTCAAAAACACAATGGAGTTAATATGATGGAATTTGTGTGGATCTAACACAAAAATAAGAACTCAAACTAAAATTAAAAATGCACCAAAGGATCAACACAAAACAGATTTCAGATCAAACATTCAGACCGAAAACAAGAAACAAATAAATCAAAAAGAGTACTACTAGGATTTGATGACAAATATGGAAACACATGACTTAGACAAAACTTATGGATTTATAAAATGAAAAGACTCAAGAACATCATATGACCCAAATGAAATTTCAAGAAAGACTCAAATACCTAAAAATAAAAACAGCAACACAAATATATCAAGAATCCTACACAAAATTGAAAATAGATGTTCAAGCACAAGTTTGAACAACCCACCGAATGAAATGAATAAACAAGCATTCAAATCATATTAAAACACAAAAAATAGCAAGACAACTTGGAATAAAGATGAACAACTTGGAGAAAAGAAGAACTCAAAAAGAAAATGAAAAGAGATACTCATCTTTGAAGAACCATAGCTCTAGATACCAAATGATAGCATTCCTATGAGCTCTTCTTTGGATTTTGAAATTCCTTGGTGATGATGGATGTGGAAGCTTGTGGAGGAGGTGAGCAAGGCCTTCCTAGGAAGCATGGGTGCCTTGAAGGTGCATGAAGAGTGAGGAAATGGGGAGGTTCGGCCAGCCCCTTTGGTAGTGATGAATTGAAGACTAAAACCTAAGTGTTAGGCAATGAGTAGTGTATGACACAATTTGGGCAGCATAACAATACTCTATTTAATCTTGAAAATACAATAGGTTGGCTCCTCCTTTTATAGGCTAAGGAGGACCATAAAGGTTAACCTAATGCTAAGCAAATGTACTCAAAATGAAATGCAAATGTCAACACATAGGACTCATGGCCGACCCTAGTTTTTAGGAATGCTTCTAGAAATGTGACAAAAGCTAGGTTAAACCCTCATGGAAACAAGTTTGTGCTATTTACACCACAACTAAAACTAAGCTACTCTTGATGGGCCTTCATGTAATATGTACAAATATCTTTCTCTCCCATCCTTAGCTAGGTCAAGGTCTTCATGTAGTCTTTTGGCCATGGACCTAGTAAATGGTCCTAGACGCTCTTCCCATGGTCCTAGATGCTCCTTCCATGGCCCTAGACGCTCCTCTTCTTACCCTAGACGCTCTTGGTGTGGCTTTGGATGCTCTTGTCTTGGCTCTTGTGTGGTTGTGCTTGGCCCTCTTACATCACTAAGACTACCATGCACACTTGAATAGTGTGTATGATCACTCATTTTCGGGTTTTTTTAGAAGAGAAAATATTTTTGCTAAGGTTTTTCCCCATAAGATGAGTGATAAAGATTTTCATAAAAGGTTTTCAAAGTTGGAAGTTTCCTACAAGGTTAAATAAAGTGTTAAATATCTCTAAGTTGACTGCCAGAAAAGAAAGGTGAGTCACTAGGACATGCTTAAAAATCAGGTCTTTCCATGTCAGAGATTCCTTGGATAGTTTTTACAAAATATCCTCCGAAAGAAACTTCAAAACAATTTTTCCCTATTTGTGTGTGCAAAGTGTCCTATTCACCAAAGAAAGGTCACTACTAAAGAACACAACCTAGTTTTCATAGAGACCTAAACACAATAAAATTTGAAAGGTAAAGAAAGAAAATAAAGTAGACGAATTCCAAAGTGAAAGTACAAGTGACACTTTGAGCCCTTTGACACACCTTCATGACTAAAATGCTTAAACTATTATAGAGTTTCAATGGGATTGCACTAAGGGAATTTTCCCAATAATACGAAGAAGCAAAATAAAAGATATACATAATGGTTTTGTGACAACAAATGTGATTTTAAGAAGTAAATTTATTATGCTCTCAATCCTTTTGTGTTTGCACTCCATTTGAGCTTGTCTTCCCAAGTTTTGATGTGAATGTTCTTCAACTCATCAACACACCTAAGATGTCACATTAAAGTTTCATCCAAAACTTAGAGATAAGTAACTATTAAAGACTTTATGGACTTCATTCATTTCCTTCCTAACTTTTTTAAATTGCATGTTATAACTATTGTAATAAATTAAAGAAGTAGAAGTCTTTTAGAATTCAGTTCGAGAATGTAACATCCCGCCAAAATACTATTCATGTTTATATAATGAAAATAAAGGTAACAAATAGATTGAAGTGAACAAAATTATATATATGAAATGTAGTTTCTCCTCACAGGGAGTTTAATACAAATTCGGTCACTTTTCCAGAAAACATAAACAAAATACAGTAAAAAAAAAAACAAGGCAGGCGATCTCCTATCAGAAGAGGACGATCTTGTAAGGACCTGTAAAATTGAATTGGAATAAAAAGGGTTATATTTTAAAAGAATTCTATGTATGTTTTATTTAAAATAAAAAGGGAGGAAAAGTTAAGTTTAGAAGGCTATGAGATCGCCGGTCGCCTGCTACACATGAGCGCCAGGTGGACGTCGCCAGGGCGCGAGGCATGCAGGCATCGTGCGGGCGCGCGAGGCATGCAGGCATCGTGCGGGCGCGAGAGGCATGCAGGCATCGTGCGGGCGCGAGAGGCATGCAGGCATCGTGCGGGCGCGAGAGGCATGCAGGCATCGCGCGGGCGCGAGGCATGCGGGCATTGCCAGGGCGCGAGGCATGCGGGCATTGCCAGGGCGCGAGGCATGTGGACGTGGCCAAGGCGCGAGAGGCATGCGGGCATTGCCAGGGCGTGAGGCATGTGGACGTGGCCAAGGCGCGAGAGGCATGCGGGCATTGCCAGGGCGCGAGGCATGTGGACGTGGCCAAAGCGCGAGAGGCATGCGGGCATTGCCAGGGCACGAGGCATGTGGACGTAGCCAGGGCGCGAGAGTTATGAGGGCGTCGCCAGGGAAGACATCGGTCGTCTCCCAGAAGAAGACATCGGTCGTCTTCCAGGGCGAAGGAGACATCGGTCGTCTTCCAGGGCGAAGGAGACATCGGTCGTCTTCCAGGGCGAAGGAGACATCGGTCGTTCGCCAGGATGAGTCAGCAGTGGAAAGTTATCGCACGACGTCGAGTTTCACACAGAGTAAAGTGGGACCCAGACTCCCAGCATGAAACGTCCTGCACACGCGCCACGTAGACAAAAAAGGGTGGTTCAGAATGGTGACATCAGAATGTTGGCATGCGCAGGAGACACTCGCGGTCGTACTGTTCAGAGCAGTGGTTGGCATGCACAAGCGACAACAGTGGTAGTACTGTTCAGAGCAGTGGTTGGCATGCACCAGAGACAACAGTGGTCGTACTGTTCAGGGCAGTAGTTCTCAGGCTTTCCTGCAGAAGGGGTGGCAGCAGCAGCATGCGTGGACAGGTAAGTTGGGATTCAAAAGCCACTGCGGGAAGGAAAAGAGCGTTACAGACTCAAGAGTGTTAGAGTGAGTGCAAACTTCCTCCCTCCCTTCTTCTCTCCTTTGCGCTGCAACTCAGGCAACCTCCAGCACCTGTGCGACGAGCGACGACAGCCCTTGGAGCACCTGGGAGTTTCTCTGCAAGTTCTACCAACCAGGCACTGAAAACAGAGCTAAGGCATCCTTCAGGCTCGGTGGGTTTTGAGCTCGCGGTATTTTTACGCAAGTCCAGGTAAGGGAAGCTAGCCTTCATTTTCATTGCAAGCCATAGATTAGCTGTTTCTGAAGTAAGGGCGACGTGGTCGCCGGTTTTCGTTCTCATCTTTGTAAAATGCTCTGTTTCTATGTGTTTGGGCGACGTGGTCGCCGGTTTTAAATGCAGACTTCGAAATACCCCGTTTTGAACTAGATCGCCGGTTTTGGCGCTGTTTTACGAACTCCCCTGTTTTTGGTGTTGTTTTGAAACTGTTTGAGATGTAAATGTGATATTCGAAATTAAGAACCTTGGAGTGAGTTTTGCTGTGATTGAAATCATTCTTTAAGTGTTGTATGATGTGTTGGATGTGGTGAATGTGGATCGAGGCATAGTATTTTCAGGAAAGAAAATACCGTGTAAGATCGTGTAGGATGTGCATTGATCGGTGATGTCTATAATGAGATTATCCTGACTCTCCTGAGATAATGGATTCATATAGATGAAGTTATTCAGGCGTTGAGAGTCGAAGGAGGTTCATATGTATGGGTGAGTTGTTCAAAAGGGAACGAGCTCGGCCTGTTATATGGATTAACCCTGTCATACGGTGAGAATGGTGAACTTGAGATCGAGAATGTGTTGATGCGCATAGCTGTGGAAACATTACAACAGCTTAGTATGACAGGTGCAGAATCTCTGAGTCTAGTCAATGCACGAGTCTTCCGGAAGTAGGTCAAGTGTCTTGTGTGCTGGGTCAGTGGTGGTCTGACATGTGAAATGAGGAACTTGAAATTTATAGACACTTGATGCAGTTTTGTGAAAATGAATGACTCTTGTGAATATTGTGAAATGTTGTGATTTCTGGGCGATCAGGTGAAGGGTATTGAGAAAATCTATAGCTTTACGTGAATATCTTGAAAATTGCTTACCCTGATTTTAATGTTCTTATTTAAACTCTCTTTAAAATATCTAGCTTACCCTGCGTGTTTTGCTCGTTGGCTGTTTTTCTCTTTAAACTGTGATGATCGTGTATAACTTACACGGGAGCAGATGATTTTTCCAGGAAGTAGAGTTCCTTAGGGAGTGGTCGCCGGAAGGAGATCGCCTGATTTCTGTTCTGGTAGCAGATCGGCTGTTTTGGGTCTTCCGATAGGAGATCGGCCTCGTCCGATAGGAGATCGGTCTCTTCCGATAGGAGATCGCCTGCTTTGTTTTTTTACTGTATTTTGTTTATGTTTCTGGAAAATTTGACCGAATTTATATTAAACTCCCTGTGAGGAGAAACTACATTTCATATATATAATATTTTGTTCACTTCAATCTATTTGTTACCTTTATTTTCATTATATGAACATGTATGGTATTTTGGCGGGATGTTACAGATCTCCTATCAGAGGACAGCAAAAGGGTGATCACCTAACAGAAGTAGAAACAGGCGATCTCCTTCCGGCGACCACTCACTGAGGAGCTCTGCTTCCTGCAACATCATCTGCTCCCGTGTAAATTATACACGATCATCATAGGTTTAAGAAAGAGCCAAACACAACACCAAAGAAACACCACAGGGTAAGCTAGACATTTGAAAAAGAGTTTAGATATTATGCTTTGAAATCAAGATGAAACAAATTAAAGACACCCACATAAACCATCAACTAAAACACATATTGCACAATATTCTCAAGAGTCATTCTATTTCACATAATGCATCAAGTGTCTAACAATTTCAATGTTCCTCATTTCTCACATCAGACTTCCACTGACTCATCACACAAGACACTTGACACTACTTCCGGATTGACTCGTGCGTTGACTCAGGCTCAGAGATCTGCACCTGTCATACCATACCACTGTGAAATCCACACAGGGTCGCTGTGAAATCCACACAGCCATGCGCATATATAATCTCAATGACATTAACTCTCCCGGTATGACAGGGTTAATCCATATAACAGGCCGAGCTCGTTTTTTTTACACTACTCGCCCATTCATATGAACCTCCTCCGACTCTCCACAACTGAATAATTTCATCTACGTGATTCCACTATATCAGCAGAGTCAGGATATCTCCTTCTAGACAAGCCCCTATTCAATACACCTACACACGATCTTACACGGTATTTCCTTTCCTGAAAATACTATGCCTTGATCCCACATTCACAACATTCAAAACATCATACCACTCAAATGAATAATTCAAATCACAGCAACAATCATTTCAAGGGTTCAGATTTTCGAGTATCACATGCATTCCACCTTTAAATCTCAAACAGCTTCAAACAACACAAAAACAGGGGAGTTCGAAATCTGTATTTAAAATCGGCGACCACGTCGCCCAACCACAGAACAGAGCATTGCGAAAAGAAACATCAAACCGGCGACCACGTCGCCCTCACTTCAGAAGCAGCTAATCTATGGCTTGTATTAAAAATGAAGGCTAGCTTCCCTTACCTGGACTAGCGCAAAACTCCAAGAGCTCCGAAACCCAACGAAGCTTAAAGATGCTTTCACTCTGTTTTAGTGTCCCGGTCTGGAGAACTTGCAGAGAACCTCCCAAGTGCTCTATGGTAGTCGCCGATAGCCAACTGGTGCGTTAGGACGTCTGAACGTATGGAGAAGGAGAGGGAAGAAACAGGGAACCCAAGTTAACTCACTCAATCACTCTCGAACCACAGCACCGTTTTCTGCCTCTCAGGAGTGAGTTTTGAATCTAAGCCAACTTGCCCAGAAACGCCGCTGCCACCACCCACTCTGCAGAAAAGCTTGCGTGCACACTTCCTTGAGCAGTATGACCACGTGGGTCTCTGCGCATACCAAATCTCTGATGCTACTATTCTGAAACACTCCTAATGTCTACGTGTCGCGCATGCAGAACGTTCATGCTGGGAGCCTGGGTCCCACCTTATCTGTGTGAAACACGACATCGTGCGATAACCTTCCACCGATGACTGCTCCTGGAGGACGACCGATGTCTCTCCCTGGAAGACGACCGATGTCACTCTCTGGGAGACGACCGATGTCTATCCCTGGCGACGCCCGCATGTCTCACGCGCCCTGGCGATGCCCGCATGCTTCGCGCCCTGGCGATGCCCGCATGTCTCTCGGACCCTGGCGATGCCCGCATGCCTCTCGCGCCCCGGTGATGCCCGCATGTCTCTCGCGCCCTGGCGATGCCCGCATGCCTCTCGCGCCCTGGCGATGCCCGCATGCTTCGCGCCCTGGCGATGCCCGCATGCCTCTCGCGCCCTGGCGATGGGCGATTATGCACTTAGCAGGCGATCTCATAGTCTTCTAAGCTACACTTTCTTTCCTTTTTATTTTAAATAAAAACATACTTAGAATTCATTTAAAATATATTCCTTTTATTCCAATTTAATTTTACAGGTCCTTACATTCTCCCCAACAAGAAAAATTTTCGTCCTCGAAAATTGAATTACAAGGAAAAGAGGTATGGATAGGCTTCTCTCATGGGTTCTTCTAACTCCCAAGTTGAATCACCCGATCTCTCATCCCACACCACTTTCACCATGCTGATGGTCTTGCCTCTGAGCTGTTTACTTTGCCGATCGTCAATCCTGACTGGTTTCGCTTCAAAGGACAAGTCATCCCTGATCTGCACATCGTCCACTTCCAGCACATGACTAGGATCGGCCATGTACTTTCTCAGCTGTGATACGTGAAAGACATTGTGCAGATTTGCTAAATGGGGAGGTAGGGCGATCTCATAAGCCACTGGACCAATCCTCCTTAAGATCTGATATGGTCCCACGAACTTAGGGGACAACTTCCTTGATCTGATCGCCCGTCCTACACCCTTGGCTGGTGTCACTCTCATGAACACATGGTCCCCAGCAGCAAACTCCAAAGGCTTCCTTCTCTGATCTGCATAGGATTTCTGCCTACTTTGAGATGCTCTCATTCTGTCTTTTATCTGTTGCACCTTCTCGGTCGTCTGCTGAATCATCTCTGGTCCAACCAATACTGTTTCGCCCTCTTGGTACCAGCACAATGGAGTTCTGCATTTCCTTCCATACAAGGCTTCGTATGGTGCTATCCCTATGCTGGCGTGATAACTGTTATTATAGGTAAACTCCACCAGCGGCAACACCTCATCCCAACTTCCCAATTGATCCAAGACACACGTCCTCAGTAGATCTTCCAAGGACTGGATCGTTCTCTCTGACTGTCCATCTGTTTGGGGATGATATGCAGAGCTCATCTTCAACTTAGTTCCCAAGCAATCTTGTAAAGTCTGCCAAAACCGTGAAGTGAACCTGGGATCTCTATCTGAAACAATGCTGGAAGGCACTCCATGCAACCTCACTATTTCTTGGATGTACAACTGTGCCAACTTGGCCATAGGCATCTTCATATTCACTGGGAGAAAGTGGGCACTCTTCGTCAGCCGATCAGTGATGACCCATATTGCATCATGACCCTTTACCGATCTGGGTAAATGGGTAACAAAATCCATGGCAATGCTGTCCCATTTCCACTCAGGGATATCCAGTGGCTGTAACAACCCACCAGGTCTTTGATGCTCTATCTTCGCCTTCTGACATGTTAAGCAGGTTGTAACATACTGGGCGATGTCTCTTTTCATGCCCGACCACCAAAATGACTCTTTCAAGTCATGGTACATCTTGTTCATGCCTGGATGTAGGCTAAGGCGACTCTTGTGACCTTCCTCTAGGATCATCTTCTTCAACTCTTCATTTGCAGGTACGCAAATTCTGCCATTAAATCTCAAGATCCCATCATCGCCCATCACAAAGTCTCTAGCCTGGTCGGTCCCTAGTGACTCCACAGTACGTTTCAGACTAGGGTCCTCCAACTGCTTATCCCTTATCATTCCAAGGAAGTCATTAGTTATAGCCAGCTTACTACAACTAATGTGATTTACGTGAAATTCTACCCCAAGGTTTAAGTCTCTGAACTGCTCGATCAGTTTCTGCTCTTCCATCATCATGGTGGCTACTTGTATTGATTTTCTACTCAAAGCATCTGCCACTACATTGGCCTTCCCTGGATGATACGTGAGTTGAAAATCGTAGTCCTTTAGAAACTCCATCCACCTTCTTTGTCTCATGTTTAGTTCCTTCTGATCGAACAGGTATTTCAGGCTCTTATGGTCACTGAACACCTGGAACCGAGCTCCATATAAATAGTGCCTCCAAATCTTCAAGGCAAACACCACAGCCGCCAACTCCAAATCATGAGTAGGATAGTTTCTCTCATGAACCTTGAGTTGCCTTGAAGCATATGCAACCACTCTTTTCTCTTGCATCAAAATACATCCCAAACCCTGATGTGAAGCATCACAGTAGACATCAAAAGGTCTTCCTACCTCTCGGATCACCAGCACTGGAGCACTAGTCAACCTCTCCTTTAGTTCCATGAAGCTCTGCTCACATCGGTCGGTCCAAGCAAAAGGTTGATCCTTGCGGGTCAGCTGTGTCAAAGGAGCCACTACCTTGGAAAAGTCCTCAATAAACCGCCGATAGTAGCCAGCTAGGCCCACAAAACTCCTTATCTCAGTGACTGTCTTAGGACGTTCCCACTGAAGCACTGCTTCCACTTTGGCTGGATCCACCGAGATCCCCTGGGTAGATATCACATGTCCTAAGAAGTTAACTTCCTTCAGCCAGAACTCACACTTAGAGAATTTGGCATATAATTGCTTCTCCCTCAGGATCCCCAATACAGTCTTCAGATGTTCTTCATGTTCTTCCTCGGTCCTTGAATAAATGAGTATGTCGTCTATGAAGACTACCACAAACTTATCCAAGAAAGGGCGAAAAATCCTATTCATGTAGTCCATGAACAGAGCTAGAGCATTTGTGACTCCAAACGGCATCACCACATACTCATAGTGCCCATACCGAGACCTAAATGCTGTCTTTTGAACATCTTCAGCTTTTACCAAAATTTGGTGGTACCCCGATCTCAGATCAATCTTTGAGAACACCGAGGCCCCATGTATTTGATCCATCAAATCATCAATTCTAGGTAGGGGGTACTTGTTCTTGATGGTCAACTTGTTCAACTGCCTGTAATCTATACACAACCGAGACCCTCCATCCTTCTTCTTAACTAGGAGCACTGGAGCCCCCCATGGAGATACACTGGGTCTGATGAATTGTTTCTCCAACAACTTTTCCACTTGCTTCTTTAATTCTACCAACTCGGCTGGTGCCATCCTGTAAGGTGCCATTGACACTGGTCCAGCTCCAGGTACCAAATCAATAGAGAATTCCACTTCTCTCTTCGGGGGTAACCCAGGTACCTCTTCTGGAAATACATCCGTGAAGTCTTTCACTACATGTATCCTGCTTACGTCCTCTTCATTCTTCACTTCCAACCGAGCTAGCATCACGAAGCACCTCACCCCTTTTTCCAACTCCGACCACCTGTGCTGAACAGATATCACATCTGACTCTTGGAGGTCTGGAAACGTTATCTTCTGACTACCGCAGTCTATGAGAACGTGATTGGCAGCTAGCCAATCCATTCCCAGGATAACATCCAGGTCCTGAAGAGGTAGGCAGATCAAGTTCACTTTGAATCTGCGTCCCTCTACTATCACTGGACATTCGGGGCAAACTGTAGAGGTCAACACCTGTCCTGACGCAGGTGTAGAGACCATCAGTTCGAAAGGTAACTCCTTCACTAGAAGGCCCAACTCGGCTACACACAGGCTTGACACAAAGGAGTGTGTCGCTCCAGAATCAAACAAGGCTTTTACACCTCTACCAGCTATAAAACAAACTCCTTGCACGAGGTTACCTGACCGAGACGCCTCCGCTCCTGTCATGGCAAACACTCTCCCTGCTGCCTGAGGTCTGCTGCCTGAGGTCTGCTGCCTTCGTTTCTCAGCTGCTGAGAGCCACTGGGTTGAGTCGCCCCATTCCTGTTAGGGCACTCCCTAGCAACGTGCCCCGTCTTTTGGCAGGTGTAACACCTTCTCTCTGAACTCCTCTTGAAGCACGCATTGGATGTGTGTGGTCCACCACAATGGAAACATTTGGGTTTCCAAGATTGTTGCTGCTGCAACTGGGATGACGCTGCTCCTGCCCGATGTGGTGGAGGTCTCGCATAGGGCTTGCTTTGTGGGTGCTGCACCTTGGCCTTCCCACTGAAAGAACCCCCTGGGTGTGACCTGATCACCCGGGAATCACCCTTTTCCAGAGTCTCTACCATCTTCGCCTTCTCTACTAAGGCGTGAAATTCCCTTATGCACATCGGGGCTATGGTCCTCTTCAGCCCATGCTTCAGTCACTCTTCAAACTTCCTACACCTCCAAGCCTCGGAGGTCGCCTGGGTATAGAATCGGGCGAGATACTCAAACCGAGCAGCATAAGCATTGACAGACATATCCCCCTGCTCCAACTTTAGGAACTCAGCTTCCCTCGCAAACCTTGCGCTGTCTGGGAAGTATTTCTCCAGGAACCTCACCCTGAAGCTCTCCCAGTCCAACACATCCTCTCGGGCCTCCATCATCTGCTGAGCTCCCATCCACCAGAACTCAGCTTCTCCAGACAGCAGATAGGTGGCGAACACCAACTTCTTCTCTTCAGGGCAGGAGGTCGCCCTAAAGATTTTCTCCAACTCTCTGACCCACTGATCTGCCTGATCAGGGGTAGCATTCCCACTGAACTTGGGTGGGTTGTGCCTCATAAACTCGGTCAGTCCCATCTGTTCCTGAGGCTGACCGACGTGGGAATTTGTTTCAGCCGACCGAGCAGTTTCCCAATGGTGCATAGCAGCTTGATGATTCTGAGCCATTGCTGCATTCTGTTGTTGGATGGCAGTTGCCATCATCTCAATAGCCTTGGCAATCTGGCTCATCTCCGAAGAAGGTTGGGGAGGGGTAGGAGGTCTACGTGCCATCATCTTCGTTTCAGATTTTGAAACTATGGGTTGCTATATTCCCTACAACTACAAGAATGAGATCGATAAGAAATCAATTCATTCAGGAGGTAACATCTAGACCTTACAAAGGTCAGCATCTCAAAGTCATTAAGAAACTTGAGTTCATCAACAGAATCACAATATTTATAACTTCAAGCAAAACACCAGAACAGCTACTGGTATACAATCATCAATCCAAACAACCACTTTCAATCAATTACAAAAACACTCAATAAAATGAAATAAACCACACCAGAATTCAATGTATGCTAAACATCAAATCTTTGGAATTAAGATTGAGAATCATCTCGACCCAGTTATGAGTGTGCACCCTCACTACTTTATCAAGATCCTCTCATTCTTAATACTAAGCTTTTCAGTTAGGGCATACATTCACTAAAGCACACACAAAATTTAAATACAAAAACGTTTGAAAACCTTTCACTATAGTTGTTATTTAAAACTCAAATAAATTTTATGAGCAGAAGAAACACAATGGATCCACAGCCCTCAGGTCACCCTAAGGACGAACTGCTCTGATACCATTAATGTAACATCCCGCCAAAATACTATTCATGTTTATATAATGAAAATAAAGGTAACAAATAGATTGAAGTGAACAAAATTATATATATGAAATGTAGTTTCTCCTCACAGGGAGTTTAATACAAATTCGGTCACTTTTCCAGAAAACGTAAACAAAATACAGTAAAAAAAAAAAAACAAGGCAGGCGATCTCCTATCAGAAGAGGGCGATCTCCTATCAGAGGACAGCAAAAGGGTGATCGCCTAACAGAAGTAGAAACAGGCGATCTCCTTCCGGCGACCACTCACTGAGGAGCTCTGCTTCCTGCAACATCATCTACTCCCGTGTAAATTATACATGATCATCACAGGTTTAAGAAAGAGCCAAACACAACACCAAAGAAACACCACAGGGTAAGCTAGACATTTGAAAAAGAGTTTAGATATTATGCTTTGAAATCAAGATGAAACAAATTAAAGACACCCACATAAACCATCAACTAAAACACATATTGCACAATATTCTCAAGAGTCATTCTATTTCACATAATGCATCAAGTGTCTAACAATTTCAATGTTCCTCATTTCTCACATCAGACTTCCACTGACTCATCACACAAGACACTTGACACTACTTCCGGATTGACTCGTGCGTTGACTCAGGCTCAGAGATCTGCACCTGTCATACCATACCACTGTGAAATCCACACAGGGTCGCTGTGAAATCCACACAGCCATGCGTATATATAATCTCAATGACATTAACTCTCCCGGTATGACAGGGTTAATCCATATAACAGGCCGAGCTCGTTCTTTTTCACACTACTCGCCCATTCATATGAACCTCCTCCGACTCTCCACAACTGAATAATTTCATCTACGTGATTCCACTATATCAGCAGAGTCAGGATATCTCCTTCTAGACAAGCCCCTAGTCAATACACCTACACACGATCTTACACGGTATTTCCTTTCCTGAAAATACTATGCCTTGATCCCACATTCACAACATTCAAAACATCATACCACTCAAATGAATAATTCAAATCACAGCAACAATCATTTCAAGGGTTCAGATTTTCGAGTATCACATGCATTCCACCTTTAAATCTCAAACAGCTTCAAACAACACAAAAACAGGGGAGTTCGAAATCTGTATTTAAAACCGGCGACCACGTCGCCCAACCACAGAACAGAGCATTGCGAAAAGAAACATCAAACCGGCGACCACGTCGCCCTCACTTCAGAAGCAGCTAATCTATGGCTTGTATTGAAAATGAAGGCTAGCTTCCCTTACCTGGACTAGCGCAAAACTCCAAGAGCTCCGAAACCCAACGAAGCTTAAAGATGCTTTCACTCTGTTTTAGTGTCCCGGTCTGGAGAACTTGCAGAGAACCTCCCAAGTGCTCTATGGTAGTCGCCGATAGCCAACTAGTGCGTTAGGACGTCTGAACGTATGGAGAAGGAGAGGGAAGAAACAGGGAACCCAAGTTAACTCACTCAATCACTCTCGAACCACAGCACCGTTTTCTGCCTCTCAGGAGTGAGTTTTGAATCTAAGCCAACTTGCCCAGAAACGCCGCTGCCACCACCCACTCTGCAGAAAAGCTTGCGTGCACACTTCCTTGAACAGTATGACCACGTGGGTCTCTGCGCATACCAAATCTCTGATGCTACTATTCTGAAACACTCCTAATGTCTACGTGTCGCGCATGCAGAACGTTCATGCTGGGAGCCTGGGTCCCACCTTATCTGTGTGAAACACGACATCGTGCGATAACCTTCCACCGATGACTGCTCCTGGAGGACGACCGATGTCTCTCCCTGGAAGACGACCGATGTCACTCTCTGGGAGACGATCGATGTCTATCCCTGGCGACGCCCGCATGTCTCACGCGCCCTGGCGATGCCCGCATGCTTCGCGCCCTGGCGATGCCCGCATGTCTCTCGGGCCCTGGCGATGCCCGCATGCCTCTCGCGCCCCGGCGATGCCCGCATGTCTCTCGCGCCCTGGCGATGCCCGCATGCCTCTCGCGCCCTGGCGATGCCCGCATGCTTCGCGCCCTGGCGATGCCCGCATGCCTCTCGCGCCCTGGCGATGGGCGATTATGCACTTAGCAGGCGATCTCATAGTCTTCTAAGCTACACTTTCTTTCCTTTTTATTTTAAATAAAAACATACTTAGAATTCATTTAAAATATATTCCTTTTATTCCAATTTAATTTTACAGGTCCTTACAGAGAACATCTTTTTTAGTTTGTCTGACCAACTAAACCTATTATCTGATCCTATTAAGAAGATCAATGCAAAAATCTATCAAATATTTTAAAACACAATTCAACCACCCTTCTTTTGTTTTACCTGTTTTATACAAGAATTGACTTTCATAATTTTCCTTTTCCTTTAGATATGAATATTTATGAGTAAATATGAATATTTATGAGTAAGGTTATTGAACTATAAAAGGAGAGAATCAAAGTACTCTATGAACTTCTTGATCTCTCCATTACAGAACTAATGCAAGGAATCAAGTAGCTTCAAGAAAAATACATTAAACAAACAATATAGAATAATGTTGTCACTTGAATATTCCTTATTTCCCATATTGAAAAATCATGCAACTTAGTGAGTTCTAAATTAATTAAAATTGAATTCCATAATGACACATGTGTAATCATAACTTTATCACATCACTTTGTGCATGATTCAAAATCAATTTTTTGGAAAAATAAAAAACATAAAGTAAACTAAAGTACTTGTTTTTAAAGTCAACTTATGTCCAAACTAAGTGTCTTGAAATTTTACTTTAAAAAATATATTTTCTACACTTTTATTTACAAGAAAGTTAAAATAAAAATATTAAAAGAAATATTTTTTGACCCTAGACCAATTCTCTTTTATTAGGGAGTATTCCTTCATAGCCTTTGAAGTATTTTTATAAGCTCCTCTTAATCTCTTTTCATCTTGAACTCTTATAATAACTTGATCTCTATATGATATAGGTTCTTTTTAAACTGTAATCTATATATGATATAAGTTCAATTTAAACTGTAGTCCAGTTAGAATCGGTAAGAATTAAAAGAGAGAGTAAATGGAAGTAGGAAAATGTAAAGAATTATCATTCTTGTCTAGAAGCATATCTCGCGTCACCTTTTGCTATAACAATCTGGGACAATGTGTTTACATGTCGAGGGAAAACACTAAATCCTATAAACTTCATTACGTCCCAGTAATAGACTAAAGTTTTCCTACTGCCACAACAGAGATAAGAGTTTAAAAATCTGTATACTCCGGAATTACGAAGATCAGAAAATCTGAGCTATGAGGAACTATCAATAAGGCTCAGGCTTTCAAAAGCATTTAGAAAACTAGTCCACTATGCTACAGGAAAGACTTTTGGCTTTTTCAACAGCTTCAACATAGTAATACAGTCTCCAGAGTGAAGCATTATCCTGCAGAAAATCAACAGTGTAAGCATGTTATAATGCTGATAAAGTCTGTAACCAAACATATTATGCAGGATTACCTCGGTTTCCAAATCAACAAATATTTCGTCGTAACTTTGTTCTTCTGCTGGCCTATTTCTACGAAGTAACTCCACTACACGATCAAGATTTCTTGCTGGTAGCTTCTGAATTAAACTCTGTAGCTGTTGTTTTTCAGCAAGGGTCATGGACCTGTAAATAGGAGTCAAAATATACGTGTAAGAATATGTCTGATGCATACTAACATCAAAGGAGAAAACGATTAACAAAGGTAGGCAGAAGGTTTTAGAGGTCCCTTGAATCACCAAATTATGACTGATTTTGTCATGAAAAGGAAAAAAAAAAAAAGATTGAGAATTTGAGACTACAACAAAAATGAAAAAAAAAATGACTAGAGACATAAATGTTGTATTCTTTTGGGGAATTTTTTATCAAGTAATTCAAACTTAATTCAAGTCCAGAATTGTGAATTCGACAAAGTATTAGCAATTCCATCTGAGTGTGACTAAATTTGTTGTATACCATGTTTCTATAAATTCATTAAGATGGGGAATGTTAAGATTCCCTATCAACAATTGAAATGGGCAAGATCATGTATATACGAGAGGGCAACCTGTTATATACTAAAGTATTGGGATTTGATTAATATTATTGTTGGGTGGTTAAGATTTAATTGGTAGATATTGGGATTTAATTAGTTAGGATTTAATTAGTTAGGATTTAATTAGTTGGAATTTAATTAGTTAGGATTTAATTAGTTAGGATTTAATTAGTTGAGATTTAGTTAGCAGTTTCTATCATATATCTCTTTAGTTGAGATTTACTTAACAATTTCTATCATATATCTCTATCATTTGTAATCTTTAGTACTCTATAAATAGAGTATTAAACTATTATCTAGAATATGAATAATATATGCACTTTGTTTCCTTCTCTCAATTCTCTATCATATTCTCTATCATTGTTTCTTGTTCTTGGTATAATCGGAAGCCACCTAGGGTTCCCTTTGTCCAAAGCCTAATCGTTCTTCGAAACTGAGTAGACTCTCGAGTCTGATAACCTTGATTGAGACTACAACAAAAATGAAAAAAAAAAAATGACTAGAGACATAAATGTTGTATTCTTTTGGGGAATTTTTTATCAAGTAATTCAAACTTAATTCAAGTCCAGAATTGTGAATTCGACAAAGTATTAGCAATTCCATTTGAGTGTGACTAAATTTGTTGTATACCATGTTTCTATAAATTCATTAAGATGGGGAATGTTAAGATTCCCTATCAACAATTGAAATGGGCAAGATCATGTATATACGAGAGGGCAACCTGTTATATACTAAAGTATTGGGATTTGATTAATATTATTGTTGGGTGGTTAAGATTTAATTGGTAGATATTGGGATTTAATTAGTTAGGATTTAATTAGTTGGAATTTAATTAGTTAGGATTTAATTAGTTAGGATTTAATTAGTTGAGATTTAGTTAGCAGTTTCTATCATATATCTCTTTAGTTGAGATTTACTTAACAATTTCTATCATATATCTCTATCATTTGTAATCTTTAGTACTCTATAAATAGAGTATTAAACTATTATCTAGAATATGAATAATATATGCACTTTGTTTCCTTCTCTCAATTCTCTATCATATTCTCTATCATTGTTTCTTGTTCTTGGTATAATCGGAAGCCACCTAGGGTTCCCTTTGTCCAAAGCCTAATCGTTCTTCGAAACTGAGTAGACTCTCGAGTCTGATAACCTTGATTGAGACTACAACAAAAATGAAAAAAAAAAAATGACTAGAGACATAAATGTTGTATTCTTTTGGGGAATTTTTTATCAAGTAATTCAAACTTAATTCAAGTCCAGAATTGTGAATTCGACAAAGTATTAGCAATTCCATTTGAGTGTGACTAAATTTGTTGTATACCATGTTTCTATAAATTCATTAAGATGGGGAATGTTAAGATTCCCTATCAACAATTGAAATGGGCAAGATCATGTATATACGAGAGGGCAACCCCTGAACATGTCAACTTCACCATGTCATGAAGATTTGTGTATATTGCATTGCTCATTCTTATAGCCCTCACCATGTAGATCTTAAGACAAACAAATGTGTAGAAGAGGTACAAGCTTTATCATTTTCATATCTAACATTGGTCTCTACGGACTTCAGGGGAGAGAGAATTCTAAAAGATGAAGACAACTCTAATATATAGTATTCTTTCTTTTTGTTGTATCTTTCCTGCTTGCAACAAGGATTGTAAGGTAATAGATGAAGAGGAAGCCCAAAATGAATTTGAAGGAAATTCTTTGGACAAAAAATATCAAACTAGGGAAAAACTCTCTTTAGCCCCTCAACAATGAGCGACTTGATAAGGAGGCAGGTGCCCCTTTTGGGTTTCTGTGAAACGGGGAGTTACTTAATACAGTTTGGATACTGATTAGTTGGCAAGGGTGTTAATGAGTTAAATAAATGGAAAGATGTTGGTTACCGTTGTAAATTGAGAATTGATTCTTTCTCAAAGGATAAATCCTTTGGAAAAGCAAAACCCTTGGGCGAGATTTCTCTCCTATCCATTGTTCTTTTCAAACTATTCAATAAAAATCTTTCCTTTTTCCTGATCTCAATTCTTTATTCATAATAACCCCTAAAGGGAGCACTATGATGGTATATGCCTATTGCCAAGGAAAGAAAACAAAGGTCTTGTGTTAAATATTTTATTTCTTAGTACGTCTACAACAACCCTCTTTTTGATACAACAAACATATCAACGTCACCCAGGAAGCTAAGAGAAATGACCTGGGAGACATGTGGCAAAGGTTGGTCAGTCGTGCTAATGGAAGATGTGGCTGCTTTGGAAGAAAAGTTGTATCAAGTCACGTGGATGGGTGGGTGGCTCATAATGGCGGTTGGACAGTTGGAGATATTGGCACAGTACATTTCCAAAATGGTGGTCGCTAGAATGTAACCTGAAAACTTGCCAAAGGCGGCACTGGAACAGTAAAAGCAAATCTGGGAGAGAAGTTTGAAAAGAATAAAATAAAATAAAACCTCTAGAGACAATGGGTCTACGGAGCCAGGAGCCAACACGATTTTGAAAAAGACTCTAGATACCATATTAATCTCTAGCAACCAGAGAAATATTGACTTGAAACTATGTTTATGAGACAGTACGAATACTTTATTGATATTGAGATAAAGGAATTGATACAATAAATAAAAAGATTTGTTATCCTTTAATAACAAAGATATGATACAAGAATAAATAAAATCATTTCAAATAATAAATATATAATCTAGATATTCATTAACTCCTTATTTTTATGATTATAACAGTTATTATGTTGTTTAGCCCATAAAAGATAAGGTCTTTTACAGTTTCATACCACTGAACATAGAACAATATATTCGGCCATTTAAGTTATTTCTTTTAAGAGACACAATCAAAATTTCAAAATTCTAATACACTATTACATTAAGGATCAATTTTATGTTTTATGAGCACGATCATAATTGGAGATTTCAAACCAACACTGGACTTTGCAGAAAAGAGATGAAATAAAATCCACCGATGGCATGAGATCTATTGTCTTGTTATATTAGTGCCAATTGATCTAAATCAGTATATCAAAATACTTAAAGCAATAAGTATGCAACAAACATTTATTATTCCTCTAAATATCCGGCATAAAAGTATCACAAAATACCTGCACTTGAACATTATAGTATCCAGAAGCAACTCAAGTTTTTCTTCCATATACCCTAGCTAAGAATAAACATAAAACACTAATTAGATAACATATTATATAATGTATAACAAATGCTTCAGTATCATAGTTTTAAGGAATAGAATCAAACATTAGTTACTATGATTTTGATACTCATACAAGACATTAAGGCAGTGTTTGGCAAATGGATTCTTTTATGTTTCTCAGAAATCTTCGGTTAAAGTATGTTAAATTCCTACTTTTGGTGTGACACTTTTAAAAATTATTTACAACAATCCAGCATTAATTCGAATTTTTTTATTATATTAAGCTTCTTACTAAAACTTCCTCATGAGACAGGGTGGAAATCCAAGATTTCAACAAAGGGAATTTCTTTAAGATTATGTCTCCTTCCTGGGAATATTTTCAACATAGCAAACATATTTACCACATTCCAAAGAAACATAATTCACAGAATACCTAGAAAATATGATTCAACAAATATATATTTAGTAAGAGAGATGATTCATATGAATGCAAAAATAACTAACACATAGTAACTTTGGAAACACAGAAGTTCAAGAAAAATTACAGTTTTAGAGAGTTCGTTGGAATATTTCTTCACCATTTCCATGACCTCCACACTATCATTCTCTAGTAGGAACTGAACATCATCACTAATCTAAAAATTTAAAAAGAAATGGATGAAAGTATGAAAGTTAGTTCCCATTTGGAAGCATATTGTGCAAGTAACATTGTATGAATTAAGAATACAAGGAAATTTCTAAGCATGAATTATAGTGTGTACCCTTAGACTTAGTATGGAGAGTGTAAACTATACTGCATCCACAAATGACATCTTCAATAAAATAATAATTGTTTGAACCTGATTTTAGGGTTATTAGCTTATATTCTGAAACTCAAAATGTTGCCTTAACCTCGATCACAACATCACTTGTCAGGATGAACTCAAAGAAAACAGAATTGTCTTTGGCCAATTGACTATCGCTTAACAGACTTTTGGTGATAGAAGGAACATGAAACAAATTGTTTAGTTTTAGAATGACATGCAAATCATAAGGTGAGACAAACTAAGACAGCAACACCACAAATACTCAAACCTGCATCTCTTGTTAAAAGCTTTTTGTGATGCTGATTGGGCATCAGATGTTGATGATAGGCATTCTACTTTAGGAGCAGCCATTTTTTATTGGTCCTAATTTAATATCTTGGTGGTCTCACAAACAGCTGGACTGCTGTACAATAACAATTCTTACTAAGAGTGTTCGTGTTCTCGTTCTTAATTCAGCCAATCATTCCCATTCTATTTGATGAATTCCTTTTGTTGTTTGTTTAAATTCAATTGTTATGATCATGTATTTGTTGAGTCATTGCTTCAAGCTTCTATGTCATTCATGCACAAACGAAGTGATGATGAGATTCCTACTAGTTAACCTTATTTGTTTCCTTTGAATATATTTCTGATGTTTGAGCCTTATCATTTGATCATCAAAGTAAGGTTAATCCATCACTAAATGAATTCCATCTCTAATTCCACTAGTGTTTTCCTTAGCTAGTTTAGTTTACATTTTCTGTCAATAATTTTTGCATTTTCAGAGGTAATCTGGTTTAGTGTGATTTTCATAAACTCTAGGTTAATCTTGATCCAATAATGTTGTGACTTGAATTTGTTATATATAGAAAACATGAAATATATGATGCTAATAATTAATTAAGATTATCTCTAGCATTGTCTACTTTCTTTCTCAATTTGAACTCTTCTACTTGAACATATGTTGTAAAGGAAGAAAGTAATTTTCTGATCATCTTTGAAGGAATTGCTTCCAACATAACATGTTTTGATTAAATATTAGTTTGAGCTTACTTATGACTTGATTGATTAATTTCAAACATTAGAATTAAGTGTTCAAATCTTATCTTGAATCATAACTTAATGTTATGTTTAACTTTGGAACTCAATAGCTGAATCATGTACATATTAATTGCATAAGAAAAAGTAGTTAAAATGCGTAAATCATATTGTTCTAAAACTTATATGCAAGATTATCTATTGATTCTTTTGATTTGGCAAATTAACTCTTACATTGTGGGTGCCTTAATCTCATATCATCAATAGTCTTTTATTAATAATCACTCTTACATCGCTTGAGTGGATTGTAGTCTTCTAAATGTGCTCTAAGCTTTGTCTTCTATAGTTTTGTCACGTCTTTTATTCCTTTTGGTTTGGCCTATTCTTATTTTGGTACTTTTTACTTTTCCTTTAAATTGTTTTCTAGTTTTGCATCTGATATTTTCTTAAGTCTCTTCTTAGTATAATTGTTCCTATTTGATTTGGCTCCTTAGTTCAAGTTATTGATCTTATATGTAATTTATTGCTCTTGACAAGTGTGATTAAAATTTCGACTGATCCTATCTAATATAATTCTAAGAAACTAGGAGTTACATTGTAAGCCATAGGATACATTTTCTTGTTGTGTTGATTTGTAACTATTGTGTTGTTTTAGCTCTTTTTGGATTAATGTAAAGTATTTCTTCTACTCTTTCTCCTCATGCCTCCAAATAAAAGTTGGAAAATGAACAATTGGAAGAAAAATTCGCGAGATAGACAATTTGATGGAGAAAGGAAACAATTTAAAGAAAAAGAAAAATTGAACAGGATAAGTATTATTTTGAAAAAAGGAGAGCATCGAAAAGTTCTTCTAACTATGGAAGCAATGAGGAAATAGATTGTAGACTTTAAGAAAAGTGGTGGACTCCTTCTGATACAAAGTGCAAAAGCCAAACATGAAGATCCCAAAGTTTTATGGCACAATTGATCCAAAGAAGTATCTTGAATGGGAGGCAAAAATGAGTCAATTTTTTTAACATTTATAAATTTGAAAAGGACCCATTACAGTATGTACTTAGCTATTTTGTATTTGAACAAATGTATGTATTCAAAGTTGTTAGTTGTTGCTAACAAGTAACTTGTGTAACCTTTTCAATAAAGGTAACTATCCCAAATTGATGAATTTTTATATATCAAAATGGACGATTCAATCATTTATAGTTGAAAACAATATTTTAAGACATTGCAAGTTGGTTATTTGTCAATATGGGTCTAGCTTACAGTGTATTTACAAGTCCCCACCCAAACGATTATTTTACAAAGAACCGTCAAGGAATATGACAACATGCCCTTAAGTCTATTTTAGAAAAATGTTTAGCTGCATATAATTGATTCTAATGTGATAACCTCACCTTAGTCTATTTTAGAAACATATTTAGCTCCACATAGTTCTTCAATCATAGGAATAAAGTCCTTATTTAAAATAGTTGTTTCATTTAAGGTTTTGTAGCCGATACAGAATCTCCAACTTCTATCTTTCTTTTTAACTAAAAGCACAAGGAATGAGTATGGACTATTGATAGCACCAATGTTGTCAAAATCGTGAGTAAACTCGCAATATTGCACGATCCTGCAAGTACGTAGCACACCACAAGCTAAGGAAGCTAGATCGCATGAGGCACAAATCGCTACGAGATCTCAATGAAGCTCGTCAAATCGTAAGATCAAGGGCCACGTCAATCCTTCTAGTCTTGTGAAGCTCAGGTTTGACAACCCATTGTTGGCTAAAAGCTTACCTAACCCAACCCAAAGAGGGCCCAGCACTTGTGCACACAACTCTTGATGTTTCAAACAAGACTCGTCAAGTATTTTCAAGAAAAGGTCAAACTACAAGAAAAGTGAAAGGGAGGATACATGTCAAGTAATTGCTCTATTTTTCTACAACAATGATATTCCATTTAATGTAGGAAAAAGAGTGAAGAGCTAAAGAGAATACTTGAGTTGTTTGAAAAAATGGTGCCATATTTAGCCACCATCATACCATTACGATAAGGTGAAATATTTGAAGCAACAAGTTGAAAAGACCAATCTGAACTTGGAAGAACATAAGTTGTTTTGAAAGAAAAATGGATGCAGAATAACAAGAGATGGATGGATTGATAAGAGAAGAACTATACTTAATTTCCTAGTAAATAGTCCAAAGTGGACTATCTTTTTTACGTCTGCTGAAAACATTTTTACAAGGATGGATGATGTTGAGGAGGTTGGGGAAGATAGTGGTATACAAATTGGATAATGCAGCAAATTACAAGACAGTTGGACTTGTTAATGCAAAAGAGACAACTTATATTGGATACCTTCTACAACTCACTACATTGATTTAATGTTGGAAAATTTTGAGATGAAAATACCACTCCATCATGTCAGAATATCAAATGGTAAATTTATTTTTTAGAATTATAGACTTCGGTTAGAGATTAATTTATTTCTTTTTATCTTACTTAGCTACACTTCTATTTGGAAAATTATTGATCAAAGATGGGACAACCAATTGCATATGCCATGCATACTATATTGCATATGCCATGCATACTATAGACTATTATCGTAATCCCATGATGCACTATAATGTTGAGTGTAAAGTTGTTTATGAAGTGAAGCGTGGAATGTATGAGTTTTCGTATAGATTGGGGAGAGAGATTGATGAGATCAAGAAGATTGATGCTCAAATTTAGAGTTTCAAGAGAAAATTTCGATTTCTTGGTAGTTTAATAGCTCAACATGAACTCAAAACCAAAAGTCCAACAAAATGGTGGAAATCATACGATATGACCATCCAAAATTACAAAGGATTTGACTTGTAGTTCATCCGATTGTAAGCAAAATTGGGGAGTGCTTTGCATAATTTAATTTTCAAATTGATTATAAAATTATTTACCTATACCACCTAGTAGGATAGTATGATGTGTTAATTAATTTTATAATTATGTAGGACCACACCAAGGAAAGAAATCATTAGCATCAAGACCATGAATGATGTGGTGTTTGTGATGACTAATTCAAAATTAAACAAGAAAGATGTTAAGAAAATAAATGACTACAACATTGATGATATTGCTCCTTATGATGAATAGACTATGGAGGAGAATGAAGCAAATTCAACTTTGGATGCTTAAGATGAAGACATCTTAGTTGAACTTGGAGAAGATGAAAATGCTATTGGTGGTGTTGTTGGACCTATGGATTATTTGGATGCTCCTCCAATTGCTAATAATCACGTAGGTCATGGAGGAGATGATAACATTAATGAAAATGATGATCATGTGGAGAAGGATGACTATCCTACTTTTAATATGAATAATTTCCTTGGATAGACTACTTGTATTAAACATTTGCAAATTTATTAATTGTTTAATGTATGAACAATTCTATGAATTGTGAACCTATTTTTTGTGCTATGTATTGGATCTTGCAACTAAAGACTTATTATTATGAGTTATTTTTATCATATATATTATTCTTAATGCATGCATAGATCTATGAATATAATTTTTCATATACTCGTAACTCTTGCTCAGTTCGTTGAACGATATAGATATTTAAGTTCTAATCAGGATTAAATCCTGAATGACCCTATTAGGGCACAAATTCTTAAGAAGGAAGGACTTCTTTCTTTTTCTGCAGTCTTTTGGACTATCTGAGTTGAGAAGACTCGTTGAATGGTTATGATGATGAATGAGTCATCTGCTAAAGGAACTACAATGTTCTTTGGAAAGGCTTGGGACTTCAAATTTTGGAAATATAAAACTCAACTTAAAAGACAAGGATGATCATAGTACTTTCATTGTAAGAAATCTAACCACACTAATGCTTCAAGCTACATGAAAAGCAGAGAGGACAATTGGAACTATTAAAGAATAAGGAGGGTTTTATTGCTTTAGCAACCTAGGAACTAAGGATAGTATCAGAAGACAAATGGCTACCTCGTCTCCAGTGTTGCATTACTTTTAAGTCCTCTCAGATTATCCACTGTCGTCTTGGACATACACCTTTTTTGTTCCTAAGTTTATGTTCTCTTCCTTATTTTCCAAAGCATCTGTTAAGTCATCTAAATCTAATGTATATCAACTTGCAAAGCAATCTTTTGTATACAATAACAAAGGAGACCAAAGCAACCTAACCTAAGAATATTTCAAGACAAGTCCAAGAGGAATGAAATGCTAAAAATGGAAGTATATGTAGATGCATATTACGTAGGGTCTATCACAGATAGGAAATCCACCTTAGGATATTGCATGTTCTTGGGTGAAAATTTGGTGACTTGGAGAAGAAACAAAATGTTGTTGCAAGGTCTACTGCAAAGATTGAATTTCGAACTATGGCACATGGGGTATGTGAATTGTTATGGCTGAGAATTATTCTAAATGATCTTCAAGTGACATGCGAAGAGTCTATGATTATTTATTATGATAATAAATCAGCTATTGACATTGTTCACAATCCAATTCATCATGATAAGACCAAGCACATAAAGATAGATTGACACTTTATTAAAGAGAAATTGGATAGTGACATTATCACTACTTTTTATGTCCCATCTAGTGACATTATCACTACTTTTTATCGTCCCACTAAACAATCTCATGATCTCGCATGCAAGTTGGGAATGATCGATATCCATTCACCAACTTGTGGGGGAGTGTTGCTTGTAGGATATTAAGTGTACTGTTATAATAAGCTATTAGAAAATTCTAGAGATCTTCGTAACCATTACTTTAGGGTTAGAGTTCTCTATGTATAGAGGTTGATATACTATTTCAAATCAATGAATTGAATAAATATTCTTTCATTCAAATTAATCATTTCCAAGTAAAAAGAATCTTTAAATTCCTATTTCCTATGTTGAATAAACCATGAATATGACCCAATACAAGTACAAATGGCAAGGAGAGAAAAATGGTGGCCTTTGTCAAAAGTATTTTGTATATTGTTAAAGGAAAAGAAAATCATAGTTATTGATTTGAGGAATGACCAACACAAGCTCTATCATGGCAACAGGAAAAAGGGATTGTCAAGAGATCATCAAATAATGGAAGAAAGCCCTCTCCAAAAGGCAACCATGGATAATATTGCTCATATTGTAAAAGATCTAGGTATACCAAGGAAATATGCTTCAAACTCCATGAGAGAGCAAAGTATTGCACATCAGAGGCAACAAAGGAACCTCACAAAAATGGACTTACCTCAAAACATGAAGAAATTAATTAACCAAGTGCTCCTCCTTAATCAAATCTTGAAATCAAAACCTTTGAGGAAGAACTTGATCGTTTGAGAACAATGATTGAATCAATGAGTGAATCCTCTAGGTCATATACCATGTCCACGAGAGGTAAGAGTCCATTCAATACAATTGAACATGTAGCTCAGGGTGCTTGTATTCTTGATTTAGAAGCAATGATCACATGATTCCAACTCCTATGTTTTCTAATTCATATGGTTAAATGAATGAAGAACAACTCATTAAAGTTGCAAATAGATATAGTATACCCATTTGCAGGTCAGAAAATAGTGTTAGAATCATCTCCTAAATTAATGGGTGTTTTATACATAAACTTACAAACGACTCGAATAGTTCAATAACTTTTTTGCTTCTTCTTATGTCTTTTAGGACCTTGGCACGAGGAAGATGATTTTAACTACTAAAGAGCAAAGTTTTATGTGTTAAAGTCCACGGACCCAAACAAAACAAATGAGGTCCATAAGCCAATTAGCAACAATAGAAACATGCAAATTCGAAAATATGGCTTTCATCATAAAAGAATTGTATATCCCTCATTAAACCTCATCAAATCATTGTTCCCTCGCCTATTTACAAAAGAGTCTAGTGAGTCTTTCAATTATGGTATTTGCTAAATGTGAAAGCACCACCATGCATCTTATCCAAGTTGCACTAAAGAGAGTAATTTCATTTTTGATTTAATCCACTGATGTTTAGAGACTTGTTTAGAATCTATCTTTGTGGGCAAATGGATTGTTACTACTTGTTTAGAATCCACTGATGATTATACCCACGTCACATAGAAATAAAAATTTAAGGTACTTCAAATCTTTGTTAATTATTTCAATCTAGTCAAATTGAATTTGGAAAAATCATCAAAAAGAATTAGGTCCAATAATTGACAAAATATGTAAATCATGAATTGTCTAAATTTTCGTCCCTTAATAGGATTGTCCATAAACTAACACGTGTTACACTCCATAACAAAATGAGGCAGCAAAAAGGGAGAATCATTGATGGAGGTCCATCCAGCCACCACCAACTCGGGCTAAGAGAAATGCAGAAGTGGAAACAAAAATACATAAGCATCATTATCTTAAGCCTTGTACACACATTGTATAAAGTAGTCTAGGTTTTTACAGCCTTGTATTTTGTGCTGAACTATTTTTCAACTTTGTATTCTAAGCTAAATTGAGTAGGATGAGGTGCCTAAATCACAAAGGAGGGGTTTACTTCAAACCCTAAACCTAAGATGAAGCACGTGCCTAACCCTAACCCTAGGAGAAGCTTGCACTCCAAGTCAATGGTTTGGGAAGGACTGGGCAGCAAGTTAGGGTTTCTACCCAAGCTTCTCAGGCAAGTTAGGGTTAGAAACATGGTCTACAAGCTTCCTCCATCTATAAATAGACATATGCACGATGTAAAATTCAGACTTGAATATTATAATGAAATGTTGTTGAATTTCTTCCAGCCTTTCTCTTTAAGTCTAAACTCTCTTGTTACCACTTTGCCTAGTGAACTAGCCTAGAGAACTAGCTTGAAGTTGGCCTAACCTCTTCAAAGCAACCTAATCTCTGCATACAGCTCACAGTCATTACTGCACAATTTATCTTCCATTTTCAGCTACATTCTCCATCAAATCACCAATTCAACCGAAGAACTGGAATGGAGCCAAGGGGATCTCCATCAATCGTCATCCCTTAAAAGTAGCAAAAGCTCTCTTTACAGGGAAGAAGTGTTAATTGTCATTACAACTATTAAACATTTGCTATTGCGACGCTATGCCAAAAATTGATGGCGAAGTTATAGCTTGCCGCAACATGGTAATGGTGATGCAAATTTTCCATAAAACCCTTCGTGGACGCTTTGGGTTTCACACAATAGCATCTTGGAACAAACATGTAACATGGTGGATGTTGTGATGTGACAGCACGACGCTCGTGCGAAAAGTAGTGTGGTTCTTGTGCAAAACGAAGTAGTGTGGTTCTTGTACAAAGCGAAGGAATAGTGGTAGTCAAGCAAAACAAAGGTGTAGCAACGATAATCTTGTGAAGCAAAGGTGTAGCAACAACAACCTTGTGAAACGGAGTAGCAACAACATTCGTGCGAAAAGAAGGAGTAGTAG
This sequence comes from Phaseolus lunatus, assembly GCA_013389735.1. Taxonomy (NCBI): domain Eukaryota; kingdom Viridiplantae; phylum Streptophyta; class Magnoliopsida; order Fabales; family Fabaceae; genus Phaseolus; species Phaseolus lunatus. The sequence goes on from CM023864.1 coordinate 23,694,914, forward strand.
TGACAATCATGTATTAAAAAAACTTTAGCCTTTTTGGAAAAGCACAAAGGAAATGAAGAGAAGGAGTCCACATCAATGGTAAGCACAAATATTTATCCAACTAAGATTTTATGATTGAGGGGGAAAGAAAAGACCAAATCAAATAAAAAATCCTTGATAAAAAATATACCTTGGTACTGCATTGGGGATTGACATTAGAAGTTTGTTGAAGAAACCAAGCAGAAGATGAAGATGAGGACACCTTTAGCTTTTTCCTAGGACCTTGCACGACATCATCAGATGCAATCACTGTATCGTTCAAGGAGTCTGATTTACATTTTATCTTGGATTGCAAATGATATGCCGCAAAAACAGGCTCTACTACCTACTTTTCATTTAAATAGTCAGTAAAATGTCTAAATACCGTACATTTCCTCAAGATAGTAAACAACATGCATAAATTTTGAAATGGAAGCCATGAGGATAAACTGAATAGAAATAATCAAATATTCCCAATTATAATTTCCCAAATCAAATCCTTCATCAGTATCATGCAGTCATTTGGGATATGGAGGTGAAGGGAATCAAGGGAAGGGGAATAGGTAGCCTGGAAAATGATTGACCTTTAAAATGCATCACAATCTTACATGCTAAAGTTGATGCAGATTGAACTATATCGTTGATTGATTATCATGTGATTCTCATATGAAGGATCATAAATTAAAAATCTTATTAAAAGACCCCTCTTAATAAATGATCGAATGGGAAATAAAGAAAAAAAAACACGATTAATGGGAATATGATATCATCAAGATTGTTTGAAAAGTACAAAATTCAAACCCGTAAGTTCTATTTTACTAATAAAGGAAGTGGTTACAGCATTGAGTCATCGACAGCTCCAATATCGAGTAATAAAAGGAAGGGGTTCAAGATGCTTAATGTACCTCATCAACTTCAGAAGAAAGAGAAATAACACCCTGTCTGAGCAGGGATTTTAATCTGTCCTTTTTAAAGTCTGAAAGCCCAGCTCCAACACCATTACTAAATAGCGGACCGGAATTATCACCCTGATTGACTAAACTCTTTTTTCTTCCCTCTTCATATTTACTTTTAGGTAACTCAGGGATTTTATCAGAAACAGGAAATACATCCTCATCTAGTGACAATAGATTTGCAATTTCAGAAGAGTAGTACCCAAAGTAATCAGGCCCTACTCTTTCATATTTTTCAGATGCAGTAAAACTTGAGTCAATTGACATGGCAGAAAATGGCGAAGCAGAGCAAGTGTCCACTACATTAAAAACAAAAAATTCAAATCAATAAAAAATATAAAAATAAATAGATACTAGTCAAGGACTTGAAAACACTCATCCAATTACACACACACACACACACACACACACACATATATATATATATATATATACATATATATATATATATATATATATATATATATATATATATATATATATATATATATATATATATATATATATATATATCATCAAAAGCTAACATGAGTCAATTGACATGGCAGAAAATGGCGAAGCAGAGCAAGTGTCCACTACATTAAAAACAAAAAATTCAAATCAATAAAAAATATAAAAATAAATAGATACTAGTCAAGGACTTGAAAACACTCATCCAATTATATATATATATATATATATATATATATATATATATATATATATATATATATATATATATATATATATATATATATCATCAAAAGCTAACATGAGAGAAAGAAAACGAAACACGTATGGGAGAAAAAAAAACTAAACCGCACTGCATCACATGAGCTCATTCATAATAAAAGACATATTACTATTCCTTTTCCCATTCATTTCTTATAAAAGGTGTAATATATTTATACCATTGAATATTATATTATGGCCTACCATTGGGTCTCCGATAGAAACAGAGTGCTTGAAACGAAAAACCAATAAAATTCATCTCAAGACCCTTGTATCAAACATCAGCAACATTCTTATACATGACCAAGCACCCAATACCAACTTTTCTTCACTGCAAATGTAGTAATGCTCGACCACTGTACCGAGCCATAGCATCTCCTCCAATCCCGTTTCTCTCCAACGATGAGGGCGGTAGTATATGGGTTGGTAACTATGACTGAATGCTTACAGTCAACGTTAAAGAAAAATTACCTCTCAAGCTTTTCGTTGCCTCCAGGATGATAGAAGAAAAAACTCCTTCGACTTCCTCCCTTTTGTGTGCTCTCTGTTTTTAGCACCCTTTTTCTTTCTTTTGCTGCGGCTGTCCCCTATTTCCCATCTCTCAATTCCTAGGTTTAAAAATTTGCCCTCCCTCAATTTCTAGGTTAAAAATACTTTTCCTCTGGCCCTTTTAGTGCCCACATAGAAATAACAAATTGGGCTTATCGGAATACAAAGAGATTATTTTCTTTTGTCTTATATTAAAATTTAAAATTAAAATATAATTAAAAACTTTATTATTTTTTAATATTATTTAAAGAAATAAGATCTATTTAAGACAATAGAAACCAAATGTTTTTATGTTTTCACATTTTTTTAAAACTAAATATTAAATTTTTATTATATTCATATAAAATTATATGTTTCCATTTTTTCCATTTTTAGTTTTTTTAATTTTTTTTCAAATTAATGTTACTTTATTTAATCAAATATTTTAGAAGCAAATTCCAATGACCAACATGACGGTTGTTACTCTTTACTTAGATTTTATTAGATAATATGAAAAGTTAATGTTTTCATGTTATCATATTAATAGATAAATAAAGATAGAAATAGGTTTTGTTTCTATTATATGGGATGAAGCTCCAATGATCAATACGTTTTGTTTTGAAGTTCTGGATAGAACTTTAAGGGACCTCGTGAGAGCTCAAAGTGAAGAAAGCGCTCATAAATCTTTTGATGGTGTTCCCGCCGGTGGACTCGAACGTGGATGGGCTCCGCGTTCCTCCCGCGTCCGCGTCTGTTCCTCCGGTTGGCTTCCCTTCGAACGAAGCAAACGGTTCCTGCAAACACAGAGGGGCGCCCTAGCGGCCGGTGTAGCTCCGACGCTCAAGTCAGTTTGGGCAAGGAAATACCAAAAACTCTCTTTGTGTAATCTCTGGGTTATGTATGGCGTACCTGGTTCAGTGTTCTTCTTCCTCATATAATCCCGCATCGCCCCCTACTGGCTACCTCTAGGGCCACTTGATTACTCTGCACCGCCTTTATCTACCCCCCAGGGCTACCTTGCGTGCAGGCCTTCCTCACTTGAGTGCAAAGTCTGACAGGGGAGGCCGCGTGGGTACCTCTGTACCCCTCAATTTCTGTGCCCATCTGCCCTACCTAATCTCTGGGAACACCTTCACAGTCCACGTGGCATGCATGCAACCTCACTGGGAGACTCTAACCTTGATGGGTTCTTGTCCCAGCAGGATTCTGCACCTAACTGCGTCTTCCCATCTTCATGCATGGTCGTCTCGCGACTAAGGCCACTCCCTGCCTCTGGGCGCTTTACTGATCACTGGTCGCGTTGTTCACATCGCCGCGGCCGATGTCACCTCGACACATACCGATGACCGAGGTGTCTCTCATCCTGACCGATGGCCGATGTCTCATCCTGGGCGGTGATCGATGTGTCACCCTGACCGATGACCGATGGCGCTTCTTTACGTTGTCGTGCTCCGCTTATGGAATCAGGCGTGGTCCTTGGGTAACGTTCTCGCTGGGAGCCTGGGTCCTAGTTTAACACGCGTTGGCAAGGAACCACCGACGACTGATCGCTCTGCATGCACCGATGATTGATCGGTGCTTCATCACTTCTCGCGCTCTGCTTCCAGGCGCTCATGTAGGAACTGATCTGCTGGTGGTGGTCGCACGGTAACTGACCACTGATCGCCGTTCTTGAACGATCTCCACCCTGGTTCATCTACTATCTCATGCCACACGTCACTCTGTGACTGCCCCACATAGTCATCTACTGCTGACGTCATAAACTACCGATGACCGACCGGATCACAAGCCCCCCAGTCTCGAGCTGTGAACTTGTTCTCAGCGAAGAGACTAAGTGGTCTTCCTTGCCAAAGAGAAGAAGGAGCTCGAAGCCGATGTACCTAAGACCATGGCTGCTGGTGCCGAGGCTCTGATGGATGGGTTCCATGGGCTTGCAGCAGGTTCACTGCGTCCTGCCAGACTTGGACTCTACCCAACCTAGCCTCCACCATTCAGCGGTTGATGGCAAGCTCATTCCTCCTCCTTGAGCTTCTTCCCTTGCGACTTCTCCTTTTGTGTAATTTCTCTTTCTGCTACAAACTTGTGTATAAACCTTTTATGCATAAATTCATGTTGGATGACTGACCTGATGGTGTCTAAATGCTTCGTGTAACGCCCCTCAAAATATTGTTCATTTTTATATAATAAAATAAAGGTGAAACAATATATCAAAATTTAACATAGATATATACATAATATAATTCATCCATTAATACAAATGTGCCTCAAAATAATATCCCTTTTCAAGGAAGTTTTAATACATCTCCATACAGGACTTTTCAAAATAAAACAAAACAACAGCATTCAAAAACCAACGATCTCCTCCTCCAGAAATGCTCACTGAGGAGCTCTACTACCTGCAACCTCATCTGCTCCCGTGCAAATATACATGATCATCACAGGTTTAAGAAAAACAACCACGATACAAAACAAAAGGGTAAGCTAGATATTTTTAAAACTTTAAATATGAAACTTTATATCAATAGAAAGCATAAATCTTCACACCATTCATAATCTATATCAATTTCAACCATCAATATCCCCATATTCCACAAACTCGTCAAGTGTCTATTCAATACATTCAATACTCATGGTTCACATGTTAGACTTTCCACTGACTCATAACACATAGACACATGACTCTACTTCCGGAAGACTCGTGCGTTGAACTTAGCATCCAGAGACCTGCACCTGTCATACTACACCACTGTGAATCCACACAGGGTCGCTGTGAATCCACACAGCCATGCGCATAAACCATCTCAATATCATCACTCTCTCAGTATGACAGGGTTAATCCATATAACAGGTCAAGTCAGTTATCTTTCAAACAACTTAACCATACATATGGACCTCCTTCGACTCTCACCAACTGAATGACTTCATCTATGTGATTCCATCATATCAGCAGAGTCAAGATCGCCTCATTCACAGGATACTCGCAGATCAATACACCCTCATAAAATCTCCACACGGTATTTTCTTTCCTGAAAATACTATGCTTTGATCACTCTTTCACATTCATCCAGTACATCATACCACATGTAAAAGCACAATTCCATCATATAATATTTTGAATCCTTTTTTTAAACAATCCCAATCACAGAAACAATCATACCAAAGTTCAGATTTTCGAATATCATATGCATTTCACCTTTCAATCTCAAACAATTTCAAAACGACACTAAAACAGGGGAATTCGAAATTTGCATTAAAACCGGCGATCACGTCGCCCCACACATAAAAACAGAGCATCGTGAAATAGAATATGAAACTGGCGACCACGTCGCCCTCACTTCAGAACCTACTCGCCTAACATTTTTATAAACGAAAATGCTAGCTTCCCTTACCTGAACTTACGCAAAATCACTAAGAGCTCCAAAACCCACCGAAGCTTAAAGATGTCCTAACTCTGTTCTAGCGTCCTGACGGGAGAACTTGCAGAGACTTCCCAGAAGGACAATGGTAGTCGCCGATCGTAGCACTGGTACGTGAGGATAGCTGCATCTTCGAGTGGAGGAGAAAGGAGAAAGGGGAACTAAATGAGCTGATTCCCTCAGCTCTTAAGGTCGAACGGCTCTTTAGCCTTCACTGCCATTACCCACTCTCTGAGCAACCTTGCGTGTGGGTTTCCTCTAACAGTATGGCCACGTGGGTCTCTGCGCACACCAACTCTGGGTCACTTTCCATACCAACTCTCTGGAGCCACTGTTCTGAAGCACTCTCACTGACTACGTGTTGCGCATGCAAGACGCTCATGCTGGAAACCTGGGCCCCACCTCATCTGTGTGGAACACGACCTCGCGCGATGACCATCCACCGATGTCTCATCCTAGCGGACGAACGATGTCTCTCCCTGGAAGACAACCGATGTCTCCCCCTGGAAGTCGACCGATGCGTCCCTCATCCTGGCGATGATCGTCTGTCTCTCGCTCTGGCGATGCCCGCGTGTCTCTCGCCCTGGCGATCCCCGCGTGTCTCTCGCCCTGGCGATCTCTCATCGTCCTTGATGTGGCGAGGACACATCACCTTGCTTTTGTCGACTGATGCCACATCGTCACACCCTGTTGAGGGCTCGTCCTACCACTACTCCACGCCTGTGTTATCACCCCCACATGGCTCGGTGACATCGGTAGCTTCTCCTGCCCGAGGGCAGCTCAGTACTCAATCCTTACGTGCCTAAGCATGCAACACTAAGGTAAATCCCTTATGTCCAAGCGTAAAGTCCCGTAGTTATTCTGCATGCATGGCGCTCCTAAGGTTCAAATCACACCTCCCTACATGTGATTTCTAGAACCCACTATGGTCCACCGACCGACCTCTACCACGCCGCCCTCAGACCTTGGGCGACATCTGAGGTCTGACCACCATGAAATTTCCATTACCAACTCTTTTCGTTTTAAGTAATAACATATTCAGAATTCATTAAAATTATACTTCTTCTATTCCAAATAATTATCTAGATCCTTACAATCCCCCAACAAGAAAAATTTTCGTCCCCGAAAATTGAATTACAAGGAAAAGTGGTAGGGATAGGCTTCTCTCATGGTTTCTTCTAATTCCCAAGTTGAATCACCCGATCTGTCATTGTAAGGACCTGAGATTTATTGAAATGAATGAGTATGTTAAGTAAATTCTATGTATGTTTTATCTAAGTTAAAAAGGAAGGAAAGTGTAGTCTAGGAAAAACGATAAGAGTTTCTTGTTTATACATCATCGCCGGTCGCCTAGACCACACGTCATCGCCTGGGCGCGAGGCATGCAGGCGTCACCAGAGAAGAGAGACATCGGTCGCTCGCGCGAGAGGTCATCAGCGGGTTGTCATCGCGCGATAGCTCATCAGCGGGTTGTCATCGCGCGATAGCTCATCAGCGGGTTGTCATCGCGCGATAGCTCATCAGCGGGTTGTCATCGCGCGATAGCTCATCAGCGGGTTGTCATCGCGCGATAGCTCATCAGCGGGTTGTCATCGCGCGATAGCTCATCAGTGGGTGTCATCGCGCGATAGCTCATCCGCGGGTTGTCATCGCGCGATAGCTCATCCGCGGGTTGTCATCGCGCGATAGCTCATCGGTTGTTAGCCTTCGCGCGAGAGGTCATCGGTTGTTAGCCTTCGCGCCTGTGGTCATCGGTGAAAAGGTCATCGCGCTACGTTAAGTTATACACAGAGAACGTGGGACCCAGACTCCCAGCAAGAGACGTTCTGCACGCGCGCCACGTAGACAAAAGGTGGTTCAGAATAGTGACCTCATAGCGTAGCCTGCGCAGAGGCACGCTCAGTAGTACTGTGCAGGGAAGCGTACACGCAAACTTCCCTGCAGAGTGGGTGGTGGCAGCTGCTTTTGGAGGGATAAAAGGGGTTTAAGTTGCAGAAATCCACACCTGAGAGAAAGAAAGCATTGTTGTACTCGAAGAGAGAAAGAGTGAGTTTCCTCCTCCGCGTTGCGATTTCAGCATCTCCACACAAGAGTACGACGAGAAGGAACACCATTGGAGCACTTGAGCAGTTCTCTGCAAGATCTTCAAAACAGAGCCAAGGCATTCTTCAAGCTTCGTTGGATTTCGAAGCTCCTGGTGTTTGCGCAAGTCCAGGTAAGGGAAGCTAGACCTCTTTTCCATACGAGCCATAGTTTAACTATCTTCTGAAGTGAGGGCGACGTGGTCGCCATTTTCGTTTTCATCTGCGTAAAATGCTCTGTTTGTGTGCTTGGGCGACGAGGTCGCCGGTTTTATATACAGTTTTCGAAATACCTTGTTTTTGAACCAGGTCGCCGGTTTTGGCGCTGTTTTGCGAACTCCTTGTGTTTGATGTTGTTTTGAGAACTGCTTGAGATTTACATGAGATATTCGAAAATATGAATCCTTTGAAATGGCTATTGCTGTGATTGAAATCATTTCTTTGAGTATGGTATGATGTGTTGAATGTTGTGAATGTGGGGTCGAGGCATAGTATTTTCAGGAAAGGAAATACCGTGTAAGACCATGTTAGATGTGCATTGATCGGTGATTATGAACGAGATATCCTGACTCTGCTGATAATGGAATCACATAGAGGAAGTTACTCAGTTGGGAGAGTCGAAGGAGGTTCACCTGTATGGGTGGGTTGTTTGAAAGAGAACATACCGACCTGTATTGCGTGGATTTACCTTGTCATACTGTATGGTGATGTGTTGAGATTCATCATATGCCTGTGAATGTGTGAGATTTCACGGCGACCCTGTGGATGTGCGAGATTCCACAGTGGGCAGTGTGACAGGTGCAAATCTCCGAGTCTAATCAATGCATGAGTCAATCCGGAAGTAGTGTCAAGTGTCTTGTGTGGTGAGTCAGTGGAAAGTCTGACATGTGAAATGGTGAAATGAGAAACTGGAATACTGATAGACACTTGATGCTGTGGTGTGAAATGGAATGACTATGGGAAATGTTTGTGAATTTGTGAATTTGGGCGATTAGTTGAATGCTATGAGTAGCTCTACGTTTACTTGGATATTTTGGAAACTTGGTTTACTTGGGTTTTTTCATATGCATGATTTAAACTCCTTTCATATTATCTAGCTTACCCTTTTATCTGTCATTTTGGTTGCCTTCTCAAAACTGTGATGATCGTGTAATTGTTACGCGGGAGCAGAAGACCTTCCAGGAAGAAGAGCTCCCTAAAGGGGTGGTCGCCGAGGGCAGAGATCGCCCATTTCCACCTCTCGGTGGTGATCGCCGGATTTTGCCCTACTATCAGATCGCCTGTTTTGAGGTCGCCTGTTATGAGATCGCCGATTTTATGTCTGGCTAGCAAGTCGCCCATTTTTGGGGACTTCTGGTGATCGCCGTTTTGAAGTTGGAGATCGCCGTTTTCTTTTGAGACCGCCTGTCTTACTGCATTTCTTTTATTTTCGTAAAATCTTGCAAACATTTGATTTGGTTATGTATTAAACTCCCTAAGAGGAGCAACTTCATTTCAAATATATATATTATCATGTTATTTCTCTTCAATATTATTTGGTTACATTTAATTTCATTATACCTGTATGTATGTATTACTTTGGCGGGATGTTACATTAATGGTATCAGAGCCTGGTTCGTCCTTAGGATGACCTGAGGGCTGTGGATCCATTGTGTTTCTTCTGCTCATAAAAGTTATTTGAGTTTTTAAATAACAACTATAGTGAAAGGTTTTCAAACGTTTTGCATTGAAAAGTTTGTGTGTGCTTCTGTGCTTTAGTGAACGTATGCTTTAGCTGAAAATCTTAGTATTAAGGGTGAGAAGATCTTGATGAAGTAATGAGGGTGCACACTCATAACTGGATCGAGATGATTCTCAATCTTAATTCCAAAGATTTGATGTTTAGTATACATTGAACGCTGGTGTGATCTAGTTTAGCTTATTGAGTGTTTTTGCAATTGACTGAAAATGGTTGTTTGATCTGATGGTGATGATATCAGTAGCTGTTCTAATACCTTGCTTGAGATTCTAAGTATTACGAGTATGTTGATAAACTCAAATTCTTTATGATTTTGAGATGCTGACCTTTGTAAGGTCTAGCTGTTACCCCCCTTGAATGAATTGATTCTTATCGGTTTCATTCTTATAGTTGTAGGGATTATAGAAGCCTATAGATTCAGAATTCAGAGCGAAGAAGATGGCACGTAGACCTGCTACCCCACCCCAACCTTCCTCAGAAATGAGTCAAATCGCCAAGGCCATTGAGATGATGGCGACTGCCATTCAGCAGCAGAACGCCGCAATGGCCCAGAACCATCAAGCCACAATGCAGCACTGGGAAACTGCCCGATCTGCTGAGACAAACTCCCACGTTGGTCAGCCCCAGGAACAGATGGGATTAGCTGAGTTCATGAGGCACAACCCACCTAAGTTCAGTGGGAACGCTACCCCTGACCAGGCAGATCAGTGGGTCAGGGAGTTGGAGAAAATCTTTAGGGCGACCTCCTGCCCTGAAGAGAAGAAGCTGCTGTTCGCCACTTATCTGCTATCAGGAGAAGCAGAGTTCTGGTGGATGGGAGCTCAGCAAATGATGGAGGCACGGGAGGATGTTCTGGATTGGGAGAGCTTCAGGGTGAAGTTCTTAGAGAAGTACTTCCCAGACAGCGCCAAGTTTGCAAGAGAGGCTGAGTTCCTGAAGTTGGAGCAGGGGGACATGACTATAAACGCATATGCTGCCCGTTTCGAGTACCTCGCCCGGTTTTATACCCAGGCGACCTCCGAGGCCTGGAGGTGTAGGAAGTTCGAGGAAGGACTGAAGCATGGGCTGAAGAAGACCATAGCACCGATGTGCATCAGGGAGTTCCACGCCTTAGTGGAGAAGGCAAAGATGGTGGAGACCCTGGAAAAGGGTGAGTCTAGGGTGATCAGGTCACACCCAGGAGGTCCTTCCAGTGGGAGAGCTAAGGCACAGCACCCACAAAGCAAGCCATATGCTAGGCCTTCACCACATCGGGTGGGAACAGCTTCATCCCGGTTCCAACAGCAACAACCTGGGAAACTTAAATGTTTCCATTGCGGTGGACCCCATACAGCCAGCGTGTGCCCCAAGAGGGATCCAGAGAGGAGATGTTTTGTCTGCCAAAAGACGGGGCATTTTGCTAGAGAATGCCCTAACCAGAATAGGGCGACCCAGCCCAGTGGCTCTCAGCAGACGAGGAACGAGGGCAGCAGACCTCAGGCAGCAGGGAGGGTGTTCGCCATGTCTGGAGCAGAGGCAACTCAGTCAGGTAACCTCATCCAAGGTGTTTGTTTTATTGCTGGTAGAGGTGTAAGGGCTTTGTTTGATTCTGGAGCGACACACTCCTTTGTGTCAAGCCTGTGTGTAGCTGAGTTGGGTCTCCTAGTGAAGGAGTTACCTTTTGAGCTGTTGGTCTCTACACCTGCGTCAGGACAGGTGTCGACCTCTACAGTGTGCCCTGAATGTCCAGTGATTGTAGAAGGACGTAGATTCAAGGTGAACTTGATCTGCCTACCTCTTCAGGACCTGGATGTCATCCTAGGAATGGATTGGTTAACTGCCAATCACGTCCTCATAGACTGTGGTAGGCAGAAGGTAGCGTTTCCAGACCCCCATGAAGCGGATGTGTTAACAGTTCAACAAGGGCGATCAGCATTGGAAGAAGGGGCGAGGTGCTTCGTGGTGCTCGCCCGGTTGGAAGTGGAGAATAAAGGGGACGTAAACGAGATCCAAGTGGTGAGAGACTTCACCGATGTGTTCCCAGAGGAGGTGCCTGGATTACCCCCTAAGAGAGAAGTGGAATTCTCTATTGACTTGGTACCTGGAGCTGGACCAGTGTCAATGGCACCTTACAGGATGGCACCAGCCGAGTTGGAGGAGTTAAAGAAGCAATTGGAAGAGTTGCTGGAGAAGCAGTTCATCAGACCCAGCGTATCTCCATGGGGAGCTCCAGTGCTCCTAGTCAAGAAGAAGGATGGAGGGTCTCGGTTGTGCATAGACTACAGGCAATTGAACAAATTGACCATCAAGAACAAGTACCCCCTACCTCGGATTGATGATTTGATGGACCAAATTCATGGGGCCTCGGTGTTCTCCAAGATTGACCTGAGATCGGGGTATCACCAAATCTTGGTAAAAGCTGAAGATGTTCAGAAGACAGCTTTTAGGTCTAGATATGGGCACTACGAGTATGTAGTGATGCCATTTGGAGTCACCAATGCTCCAGCTCTATTCATGGACTATATGAATAGGATCTTTCGCCCTTTCTTGGATAAGTTTGTGGTGGTCTTCATAGATGACATCCTCATTTATTCAAAGACCGAGGAAGAGCATGAGGAACACCTAAGGGCAGTATTGGAAATACTGAGGGAGAAGCAGCTCTATGCCAAGTTCTCCAAGTGTGAGTTCTGGCTAAGGGAAGTCAACTTCTTAGGACACGTGATATCTGCCCAAGGGATCTCGGTAGATCCAGCCAAGGTAGAGGCAGTGCTACAATGGGAACGTCCTAAGACAGTGACTGAGATAAGGAGCTTTGTGGGGTTGGCGGGCTACTATCGGAGGTTTATTGAGGATTTTTCCAAGGTAGTGGCTCCTTTGACACAGCTGACTCGCAAGGACCAACCCTTTGCTTGGACCGACCGATGTGAGCAGAGCTTCAGGGAGCTAAAGGAGAGGTTGACCAGTGCTCCAGTGCTGGTGATCCCCGAGATAGGAAGACCTTTTGACGTCTTCTGTGATGCCTCACATCAAGGCTTGGGATGCGTCTTGATGCAAGAGAAGAGGGTGGTTGCATATGCTTCAAGGCAACTCAAGGTGCATGAGAGAAACTACCCTACTCATGATTTGGAGTTGGCAGCGGTAGTGTTTGCCTTGAAGATCTGGAGGCATTATCTATATGGAGCTCGGTTCCAGGTGTTCAGTGACCACAAGAGCTTGAAGTACCTGTTCGATCAGAGGGAGCTAAACATGAGACAAAGAAGGTGGATGGAATTCCTAAAGGACTACGACTTTCAACTCATGTATCACCCAGGGAAGGCCAATGTAGTGGCAGATGCCTTGAGTAGGAAGTCTATACAAGTCGCCACCATGATGATGGAAGAGCAGAAGCTGATCGAGCAGTTCAGGGACTTAAACCTGGGAGTAGAGTTCCACGTGAATCACATTAGTTGTAGTAAGCTGACTATAACTAATGACTTCCTTGTGATGTTGAAGGACAAACAATTGGAGGACCCTAGCCTGAAGCGCACTATGGAGTCACTAGGGACAGATCAGGCGAGAGGCTTTGAGATGGGCGAGGATGGGATCTTGAGGTTTGATGGCAGGATCTGCATACCTACAAATGACGAGTTGAAGGAGATGATCCTAGAGGAAGGCCATAAGAGTCGCCTTAACCTCCACCCAGGCATGAACAAGATGTACCATGACTTGAAGGAGTCATTTTGGTGGTCAGGCATGAAGAGGGACGTCGCCCAGTACGTGGCAACCTGCTTAACGTGTCAAAAGGCGAAGGTGGAACACCAAAGACCTGGCGGGCTGTTGCAGCAACTGGATATCCCTGAGTGGAAATGGGACAGCATCGCCATGGATTTTGTCACCCATTTACCCAGATCAGTAAAGGGTCATGATGCAATCTGGGTCATCATTGATAGACTGACGAAGAGTGCCCACTTCCTCCCAGTAAATATGAAGATGCCCATGGCCAAGTTGGCACAGCTGTACATCAAGGAGGTTGTGAGGTTGCATGGAGTGCCTTCCAGCATCATTTCAGATAGGGATCCCAGGTTCACTTCACGGTTTTGGCAGACCTTGCAAGAGTGTTTGGGAACCAAGTTGAGGATGAGCTCTGCATATCATCCCCAAACAGATGGTCAGTCAGAGAGGACAATCCAATCTTTGGAAGATCTGCTGAGGGCATGCGTTTTAGATCAATTGGGAGGTTGGACGGAGGTGTTGCCACTAGTGGAGTTCACCTATAACAATAGCTACCACGCCAGCATTGGGATGGCGCCATATGAAGCCCTGTATGGGAGGAAATGCAGAACTCCATTATGTTGGTACCAGGAGGGCGAGGCAGTCTTGGTTGGACCAGAGTTGATTCAGCAGACGACCGAGAAGGTGAAGCTGATACAAAGCAGGATGAAAGCCTCTCAGAGTAGGCAGAAGTCCTATGCAGATCAGAGGAGGAAGCCTTTGGAGTTTGCTGCTGGAGATCACGTGTTCATGAAAGTGACACCAACCAAGGGTGTAGGGCGGGCGATCAGGCCAAAGAAGTTGTCCCCCAAATTCGTGGGACCATATCAGATCTTGAGAAGGATTGGCCCTGTGGCGTATGAAATCGCCCTACCTCCCCATCTGGCAAATCTGCACAATGTGTTTCACGTGTCACAGCTGAGGAAGTACATGGCAGACCCTAGTCATGTGCTGGATGTAGACGACGTGCAGATTAGGGATGACTTGTCCTTTGAAGCCAAACCAGTTAGGATTGACGATCGGCAGTGTAAACAGCTCAGGGGCAAGACCATCAACATGGTGAAAGTGGTGTGGGATGAGAAGTCGGGGGATTCTACTTGGGAATTAGAAGAACCCATGAGGGAGGCTTATCCATACCTCTTTTCCTTGTAATCCAATTTTCGAGGACGAAAATTTTTGTTGTTGGGGAGAATGTAAGGACCTGAGATTTATTGAAATGAATGAGTATGTTAAGTAAATTCTATGTATGTTTTATCTAAGTTAAAAAGGAAGGAAAGTGTAGTCTAGGAAAAACGATAAGAGTTTCTTGTTTATACATCATCGCCGGTCGCCTAGACCACACGTCATCGCCTGGGCGCGAGGCATGCAGGCGTCACCAGAGAAGAGAGACATCGGTCGCTCGCGCGAGAGGTCATCAGCGGGTTGTCATCGCGCGATAGCTCATCAGCGGGTTGTCATCGCGCGATAGCTCATCAGCGGGTTGTCATCGCGCGATAGCTCATCAGCGGGTTGTCATCGCGCGATAGCTCATCAGCGGGTTGTCATCGCGCGATAGCTCATCAGCGGGTTGTCATCGCGCGATAGCTCATCAGTGGGTGTCATCGCGCGATAGCTCATCCGCGGGTTGTCATCGCGCGATAGCTCATCCGCGGGTTGTCATCGCGCGATAGCTCATCGGTTGTTAGCCTTCGCGCGAGAGGTCATCGGTTGTTAGCCTTCGCGCCTGTGGTCATCGGTGAAAAGGTCATCGCGCTACGTTAAGTTATACACAGAGAACGTGGGACCCAGACTCCCAGCAAGAGACGTTCTGCACGCGCGCCACGTAGACAAAAGGTGGTTCAGAATAGTGACCTCATAGCGTAGCCTGCGCAGAGGCACGCTCAGTAGTACTGTGCAGGGAAGCGTACACGCAAACTTCCCTGCAGAGTGGGTGGTGGCAGCTGCTTTTGGAGGGATAAAAGGGGTTTAAGTTGCAGAAATCCACACCTGAGAGAAAGAAAGCATTGTTGTACTCGAAGAGAGAAAGAGTGAGTTTCCTCCTCCGCGTTGCGATTTCAGCATCTCCACACAAGAGTACGACGAGAAGGAACACCATTGGAGCACTTGAGCAGTTCTCTGCAAGATCTTCAAAACAGAGCCAAGGCATTCTTCAAGCTTCGTTGGATTTCGAAGCTCCTGGTGTTTGCGCAAGTCCAGGTAAGGGAAGCTAGACCTCTTTTCCATACGAGCCATAGTTTAACTATCTTCTGAAGTGAGGGCGACGTGGTCGCCATTTTCGTTTTCATCTGCGTAAAATGCTCTGTTTGTGTGCTTGGGCGACGAGGTCGCCGGTTTTATATACAGTTTTCGAAATACCTTGTTTTTGAACCAGGTCGCCGGTTTTGGCGCTGTTTTGCGAACTCCTTGTGTTTGATGTTGTTTTGAGAACTGCTTGAGATTTACATGAGATATTCGAAAATATGAATCCTTTGAAATGGCTATTGCTGTGATTGAAATCATTTCTTTGAGTATGGTATGATGTGTTGAATGTTGTGAATGTGGGGTCGAGGCATAGTATTTTCAGGAAAGGAAATACCGTGTAAGACCATGTTAGATGTGCATTGATCGGTGATTATGAACGAGATATCCTGACTCTGCTGATAATGGAATCACATAGAGGAAGTTACTCAGTTGGGAGAGTCGAAGGAGGTTCACCTGTATGGGTGGGTTGTTTGAAAGAGAACATACCGACCTGTATTGCGTGGATTTACCTTGTCATACTGTATGGTGATGTGTTGAGATTCATCATATGCCTGTGAATGTGTGAGATTTCACGGCGACCCTGTGGATGTGCGAGATTCCACAGTGGGCAGTGTGACAGGTGCAAATCTCCGAGTCTAATCAATGCATGAGTCAATCCGGAAGTAGTGTCAAGTGTCTTGTGTGGTGAGTCAGTGGAAAGTCTGACATGTGAAATGGTGAAATGAGAAACTGGAATACTGATAGACACTTGATGCTGTGGTGTGAAATGGAATGACTATGGGAAATGTTTGTGAATTTGTGAATTTGGGCGATTAGTTGAATGCTATGAGTAGCTCTACGTTTACTTGGATATTTTGGAAACTTGGTTTACTTGGGTTTTTTCATATGCATGATTTAAACTCCTTTCATATTATCTAGCTTACCCTTTTATCTGTCATTTTGGTTGCCTTCTCAAAACTGTGATGATCGTGTAATTGTTACGCGGGAGCAGAAGACCTTCCAGGAAGAAGAGCTCCCTAAAGGGGTGGTCGCCGAGGGCAGAGATCGCCCATTTCCACCTCTCGGTGGTGATCGCCGGATTTTGCCCTACTATCAGATCGCCTGTTTTGAGGTCGCCTGTTATGAGATCGCCGATTTTATGTCTGGCTAGCAAGTCGCCCATTTTTGGGGACTTCTGGTGATCGCCGTTTTGAAGTTGGAGATCGCCGTTTTCTTTTGAGACCGCCTGTCTTACTGCATTTCTTTTATTTTCGTAAAATCTTGCAAACATTTGATTTGGTTATGTATTAAACTCCCTAAGAGGAGCAACTTCATTTCAAATATATATATTATCATGTTATTTCTCTTCAATATTATTTGGTTACATTTAATTTCATTATACCTGTATGTATGTATTACTTTGGCGGGATGTTACAGTCATCCCACACCACCTTTACCATGTTGATGGTCTTGCCTCTGAGCTGCTTACTCTGCTGATCGTCAATCCTGACTGGTTTCGCTTCAAACGACAAGTCATCCCTGATCTGCACATCGTCCACTTCCAACACGTGACTAGGGTCTGCAAGATACTTCCTTAGCTGTGACACGTGAAAGACATTATGCAGATTTGCTAATTGGGGAGGTAGAGCAATCTCATAAGCTACAGGACCTATCTTCCTTAAGATCTGATATGGTCCAACAAACTTAGGAGACAGCTTCCTTGATCTGATAGCTCGTCCTACACCCTTGGTTGGCGTCACTCTCATAAACACATGATCCCCAGTAGCAAACTCCAAAGGTCTTCTCCTCTGATCTGCATAGGATTTCTGCCAGCTTGCAGAAGCTTTCATTCTGCCTTGTATCTGTTTCACCTTCTCGGTTGTCTGCTGAATCAACTCTGGCCCAACCAAGACTGCTTCGCCCTCCTGGTACCAACATAAGGGAGTTCTGCATTTCCTCCCATACAGGGCTTCATATGGTGCCATCCCAATACTGGCGTGGTAACTGTTATTATAAGTAAACTCCACCAGCGGCAACACCTCATCCCAACTTCCCAATTGATCTAAGACACACGTCCTCAGCAGATCTTCCAAGGACTGGATCGTTCTCTCTGACTGTCCATCTGTTTGAGGATGATATGCCGAGCTCATTCTCAACTTAGTTCCCAAGCAATCTTGTAAGGTCTGCCAAAACCGTGAAGTGAACCTGGGATCTCTATCCGAAACAATGCTGGAAGGCACTCCATGCAACCTCACAATTTCTCTGATGTACAGCTGTGCCAACTTGGCCATAGGCATCCTCATATTCACTGGAAGAAAGTGAGCACTCTTCGTCAGCCGATCAATGATGACCCAGATCGCATCATGACCCCTTACCGATCTGGGTAAATGGGTAACAAAATCCATGGCGATGCTGTCCCATTTCCATTCAGGGATATCCAATTGCTGTCAGGACCTGTAAAATTGAATTGGAATGAAAGTGGTATATTTAAATAATTCCAGAAGATGTTATTATTTAAAATACAAAGAGCTGGTAAATGAAGTTTCGTAGTAGTCGGACCTCGGACGTCGCCCAAGATCTGGGGTCAGCTGGTAGAGGTCGGTCGGATGACGTGTGGATCAAGAAGAGTAAAGGAAGAAAAGTGTAGTTTAGTAGTACATGATCGCCGGTCGCCTGCTACACATGAGCGCCAGGGTGCGAGAGGCATGCGGGCATCGCCAGGGCGCGAGGCATGTGGACGTGGCCAGGGCGCGAGAGGCATGCGGGCATCGCCAGGGCGCGAGGCATGCGGGCGTTGCCAGGGCGCGAGAGGCATGCGGGCATCGCCAGGGCGCGAGGCATGAGGGCGTCGCCAGGGATAGACATCGGTCGTCTCCTAAGAGAGTCATCGGTCGTTTTCCAGGGCGAGGGATACATCGGTCGTCTTCCAGGGCGAGGGAGACATCGGTCGTTCGCCAGGATGAGTCAGCGGTGGAAAGTTATCGCGCGACGTCGAGTTTCACACAGAATAAAGTGGGACCCAGACCCCCAGCATGAAACGTCCTGCACGCGCGCCACGTAGACAAAAAGGGTGGTTCAGAATAGTGACCTCAGAAAGTTGGCATGCGCAAGAGACACTCGCGGTCGTACTGTTCAGGGCAGTGGTTGGCATGCAGAAGAGACACTCGCGGTCGTACTGTTCAGGGCAGTGGTTGGCATGCGCAAGAGACAAACATGGTCGTACTGTTCAGAGAAACGTACACTCAGACTTCTCTGCAGAAGGGGTGGCAGCAGCAGCATACGTGGACAGGTAAGCTGGGATTCAAAAGCCACTGCGGGAATGGCAAAGGGCATTACAGACGCAAGAGTGTTAGAGTGAGTGCAAACTTCCTCCCTCCCTTCTTCTCTCCTTTGCGCTGCAACTCAGGCAACCTCCAGCACCTGTGCGACGAGCGGCGACAGCCCTTGGAGCACCTGGGAGTTTCTCTGCAAGTTCTACCAACCAGGCACTGAAAACAGAGCTAAGGCATCCTTCAAGCTCGGTGGGCTTGAGCTCTCGGTGTTTTGCGCAAGTCCAGGTAAGGGAAGCTAGCCTTCATTTTCAATACAAGCCATAGATTAGCTGTTTCTGGAGTAAGGGCGACGTGGTCGCCGGTTTCGTTTTCATCTTCGTGAATGCTCTGTTCTATGTGTTTGGGCGACGTGGTCGCCGGTTTTGTATACAGACTTCGAAATACCCTGTTTTTGAACCAGATCGCCGGTTTTGGCGTTGTTTGCGAACTCCCTGTTTTTGATGTTGTTTGAAGCTGCTTTGGATTTAAATGTGATATACATGTGATATTCGAAAATATGAACCTTTGAAATGACTGTTGCTATGATTGAAATCATTCTTTGAGTGGTATGGTGTGTGGAATGTCATGAATGTGGGTCAAGACATAGTATTTTCAGGAAAGGAAATACCGTGTTGAGATTTGGTTGTGAAGTGTATTGATCTGTAAGTATCCTGTGAATGGGGCGATCCTGACTCTGCTGAGATAATGGAATCACATAGAGGAAGTTACTCAGTTAGTGAGAGTCGAAGGAGGTTCATATGAATGGGTGAGTCGTGTGAAACAGAACGAGCTCGGCCTGTCTTATGGATTTACCCTGTCATACTGTGAGAGTGATGAATTGAGACCGAGATTGTGTTGATGCGCATGGCTGTGGAATCATTATAGCCAATGAAGTATGACAGGTGCATGTCCCTGGATGCTAGGTTCAACGCACGAGTCTTCCGGAAGTGGAGTCAAGTGTCTTGTGTGATGAGTCAGTGAAGTCTGACGTGAGAAATGAGAACTTTGAATTGATAGACACTTGATATATGTTGTGATTTTAATGACCTTCGAGGAATCGTGAAATATGTGTTTAGTTGATGGTTTACGTAGATATCTTGAATTTGTTTTACCTTGATTTTAAAGTTCATATCTAACTCTTTTTAAATGTCTAGCTTACCCTGTGTTTTCTTGGTGTTGTGTTCGGCCTTTTCTTAAACCTGTAATGATCGTGTATAATTTACACGGGAGCAGATGATGTTGCAGGAAGTAGAGCTCCTTAGTGAATTGTCGCTGGAAGGAGATCGCCTGTTTTCAATTTCCGTTGGGCGATCACCCCTTTTGCTGCTTTCTGATAGGAGATCGCCTATATGATAGGAGATCGCCCTTGTAATAGGAGATCGCCCTTCTGTCAGGAGATCGCCTATCTTTCTATTGTATTGTATTTTATTTATATTTCATGGAAAAGTGACCGAATTTGTATTAAACTCCCTGTGAGGAGAAACTTAATTATTTATATAAAATTTTATTCACTTCAATCTATTTGTTACTTTCATTTTCATTATATACATATGAATAGTATTTTGGCGGGATGTTACAATTGCTGCAACAAACCGCCAGGCCTTTGATGTTCTACGTTCGCCTTCTGACATGTCAAGCAGGTGGCAACATACTGAGCTATCTCCTTCTTCATGCCCGACCACCAAAATGACTCTTTTAAATCCTGGTACATCTTATTCATACCTGGGTGCAGACTAAGGTAACTCTTGTGTCCTTCTTCTAGGATCATCTTCTTCAACTCTTCATTTGCAGGTATGCAAATTCTGCCATTAAATCTCAAGATTCCATCATCGCCCATCGAAAAGCCTTTAGCCTGATCGGTGCCTAGTAATTCTACAATACGCTTCAGGCTAGGATCCTCTAATTGCTTATCCTTTATCATTCCAATGAAATCATTAGTTATAGTTAACTTACTACAACTAATATGATTTACATGAAATTCCACTCCAAAGTTTAAATCTCTAAACTGCTCAATCAATTTCTGCTCTTCAATCATCATGGTTGATACTTGTATTGATTTCCTACTCAAGGCATCTGCCACTACATTGGCCTTCCCTGGATGATATATCAGTTGGAAGTCATAATCTTTTAGGAACTCCATCCATCTTCTTTGTCTCATATTTAACTCCTTCTGATCAAACAGATATTTCAGGCTTTTATGGTCACTAAACACCTGAAACCGAGCTCCATACAAATAATGCCTCCAAATCTTCAAGGCAAACACCATAGCCGCTGTTCCGGTCGGTCATCGGTAGTCGATGACATCAGCAGCAGTTGACCACGTGGACCATTCACAGGGTAACACATGGTAGAGGATAGCAGGCGAGTCAGGGAGGTGATCACTCAGAATGGTAATCGCCTCTCACCTATGATGATGAGTAATCGCCTCTCGCCTTGAGGGGAGTAATCGCCTATCGCGTTGAGGATGAGTAATCGCCTATCGCCTTGAGGTGAGTAATCGCCTATCGCCTTGAGGATGAGTAGTCGGTCATCGCCGGTAAGATCAGTAATCGCCCAGATTGCACATGATCGCCGTATGTTAAGGTTGGGAGATCAGGTGGTCAGCAAGTCGCCGAAAGAGCACATCGCCGGGTGTTTGAGAAGACTTGGCATACACTTGTTGTATGGTCTAAGTGTAGAGGATAAGTGGCATATCTGCCACCATGTGTAGCGTGAGCTGCAATGCCCAGGGTTAACCAGCTCGCCATGTTAAGGTTGCGCCCAGAGTAGCCTGTGTACTAAGCTACTCCCTGTGTGGATAACTTAGTCGCAGGGGCACAGTGAAAGTAACGTTTCAGCTGCAGACACTCCAGATGATGACACGTGTACGACCAGATGTTATCCACGTGTCAGGAGGAATAACCGTCAGGAGAGAGAAAGACTCAGGTATATATACAAACTCTTAACAAAATTAGAGGGGGGTTTTTTTTCAGATTCTCATAGCTCACACATCTGAGAGTTTTAGTCACACACGGGTCTCACAGAGAGATTCAGATATAGTTTTAGTGTTCCTGTTGCCTGACTTGAGCGTCGGAGCTACAACGGCCGCTAGAGGCGCCGTCTGTGTGTTTTGCAGGCAGCGTTTGGAGCTCCGACGGTGGTTCTTGGAGCGTTCCTGCAGAACAGAGGGCTAGACGAAGGAGTGACGAGGCAGTCCTCCACGTTCGAGTCAAGCGGCAGGAACAGCCGCCAACTCTAAGTCATGGGTAGGATAGTTCCTCTCGTGAACTTTGAGTTGCCTTGAAGCATATGCAACCACTCTTTTCTCTTGCATCAACACACATCCCAAACCTTGATGTGAAGCATCACAGTAAACATCAAAAGGATTTCCCACATCCGGGATCACTAACACTGGGGCGCTAGTCAACCTCTTCTTCAGCCCCATGAAACTCTACTCACACTTTTCAGTCCAAGCAAAAGGTTGATCTTTGCGAGTTAACTGAGTCAAAGGAGCTACTACCTTGGAAAAATCTTCAATGAACCTCCGATAGTAGCCTGCTAAACCCACAAAACTCCTTATCTCAATAGAGAATTCCTTCTGGTCCAGCTCCAGGTACCAAATCAATAGAGAATTCCACTTCTCTCTTAGGAGGTAATCCAGGTATTTCTTCTGGAAATACATCCATGAAATCTTTCACCACATGTATCCTGCTTACGTCCTCTTCATTCTTCACTTCCAACCGAGCTAGGATCACGAAGCACCTCGCCCCTTTTTCCAACTCCGACCACCCATGCTGAGCAGATATCACATCTGACTCTTGGAGGTCTGGAAACGCTATTTTCTGACTACCGCAGTCTATGAGAATGTGATTGGCAGATAGCCAATCCATTCCCAGGATAACATCCAGGTCCTAAAGAGGTAGGCAGATCAAGTTTACTTTGAACCTGCATCCCTCTACTATCACTGGACATTCAGAGCAAACTGTAGAGGTCAACACCTGTCCTGACGCAGGTGTAGAGACCAACAGTTCAAACGGTAACTCCTTCACTAGAAGGCCCAACTCAGCTACACACAGGCTTGACACAAAGGAGTGTGTCGCTCCAGAATCAAACAAGGCTTTTACACCTCTACCAGCTATAAAACAAACACCTTGCACTAGGTTACCTGACTGAGACGCCTCTGCTCCTGTCATGGCAAACACTCTCCCTGCTGCTTGAGTTCTACTGCCTCCATTCCTCAACTGCTGAGGACCAACGGGTTGAGTCATCCTATTTCTGCTAGGACAATCTCTAGAAATGTGCCCCATCTTTTGGCATGTGAAACATCTGGGTTTCCATGTTTGTTGCTGCTGAAACTGGGGCAGAACTGCTCCTGCCCGATGTGGTGGAGGTCTCGCATAAGGCTTGCTTTGTGGGTGCTGCACCTTGGCCTTCCCACTGGAAGAACCCCCTGGGTGTGATCTGATCACCCGAGAATTACCCCTTTCCAAGGTTTCCACCATCTTTGCCTTCTCTACTAAGGCATGAAACTCCCTGATGCACATGGGTGCTATGGTCTTCTTCAGCTCATGCTTTAAACCTTCTTCAAACTTCCTACACCTCCAAGCCTCAGAGGTAGCTTGGGTATAAAATCTGGCTAGGTATTCAAACCTAGCAGCATAAGCGTTCACGGACATCTCCCCTTGCTCCAACCTGAGAAATTCCGCTTCCTTCGCAAACCTTGCACTATCTGGAAAATATTTCTCTAGGAACCTCTCTCGGAAACTTTCCCAGTCTAAAACGTCAACTCTGGCTTCCATCATCTGCTGAGCTCCCATCCACCAGAACTCGGCTTCTCCAGATAGCAGATAGGTGGCGAACACCAATTTCTTCTCTTCAGGGCAGGAGGTCGCCCTAAAGATTTTCTCCAACTCCCTGACCCACTGATCTGCTTGATCAGGGGTAGCATTCCCACTGAACTTGGGTGGGTTGTGCCTCATGAACTCGGTCAGTCCCATCTGTTCCTGAGGCTAACCGACGTGGGAAGCTGTTTCAGCCGACCGAGCAGTTTCCCAATGGTGCATTGTGTAAGGACCTGAAAAATTTTTTGGAATGAAAGAGTATGTTTTAAATAAATTCTAAGTATGTTTTTATTTAGAATAGAAAGGGGGGAAAAGGTTAAGTTTAGAAGGCTACGAGGTCGCCGGTCGCCTGCTACACATGAGCGCCAGGTGGACATCGCGCGGGCGTGAGAGGCATGCAGGCATCGCGCGGGCGTGAGAGGCATGCAGGCATCGCGCGGGCGCGAGAGGCATGCAGGCATCGCGCGGGCGCGAGAGGCATGCAGGCATCGCGCGGGCGCGAGGGGCATGCGGGCATCGCGCGGGCGCGAGGCACGCGGGCATTGCCAGGACGCGAGGCATGTGGACGTGGCCAAGGCGCGAGAGTTATGAGGGCGTCGCCAGGGAAGACATCGGTTGTCTCCCA
Organism: Phaseolus lunatus; assembly: GCA_013389735.1. Lineage (NCBI taxonomy): Eukaryota > Viridiplantae > Streptophyta > Magnoliopsida > Fabales > Fabaceae > Phaseolus > Phaseolus lunatus. The sequence goes on from CM023864.1 coordinate 23,719,064, forward strand.
GAGGAAGACATCGGTCGTCTTCCAGGGCGAAGGAGACATCGGTCGTTCGCCAGGAAGATGTCATCGGTGGTTGTCTTCGCGCGAGGTCATCGGTAGTTGTCTTCGCGCGAGGTCATCGGTGGATCGTCTTCGCGCGAGAGGTCATCAGTGGTTTCTCTTCGAGCTGGTAGTCATCGGCGAAAGGTCATCGCGCGACGTTGAGTTACACCCAGAGAACGTGGGCCCCAGACTCCCAGCAAGAGATGTTCTGCACGCGCGCCACGTAGACAAAAGAGTGGTTCAGAATAGTGACCTCAGAGCGTAGCCTGCGCAGAGGCACGCTTAGTAGTACTGTTCAGGGAAGCGTGCACGCAAACTTCCCTGCAGAGTAGGTGGTGGCAGCTGCTTTTGGAGGGATAAGTTGGTTTAAGTTACAAAAAAAAGCCACGGCTGAGAGAAAAGAAAACATTGTTGTATTCGACGAGAGAAAGAGTGAGTTCCCTCCCTTCTCCTCCAGTTACCTCCTCCGCGTTGCGATTTCAGCATCTCCACACAAGAGTACGACGAGAAGCAACACCATTGGAGCACCTGGGAAAGTTCTCTGCAACTCCTTCAAAACCAGACTCAAGAATAGAGCCAAGGCATTCTTCAAGCTCTGTTGGATTTCGAAGCTCCTGGTAGTTGCGCAAGTCCAGGTAAGGGAAGCTAGACCTCTTTTTCCATACAAGCCATAGTGTAGCTATCTCTGAAGTGAGGGCGACGTGGTCGCCATTTTTGTTTTCATCTGCGTAAAATGCTCTGTTTGTGTGCTTGGGCGACGTGGTCGCCGGTTTTATATACAGTCTTCGAAACACCCTGTTTTTGAACTAGATCGCCGGTTTTGGCGTTGTTTGTGAACTCTCTGTTTTTGGGTGTTGTTTTGAAACTACTTGAGATTTAAATGAAATATTCGAAGATCTGAACCTTGAAATGATTCGTTGCTGTGACTTGAATCAATTACTCGAGTGGTATGATGTTTTTGAATGCTGTGAATGTGGGATCGAGGCATAGTATTTTCAGGAAAGAAAATACCGTGTAAGATCTTGTAGTAGGTGCATTGATCGGTGATTCCTAAGGGGATATCCTGACTCTGCTGAGGTAATGGAATCACGTAGAGGAAGTTACTCAGTTGTTGAGAGTCGAAGGAGGTCTATATGATGGGCGTCTCGTGTGAAAAAGAACGAGCTCCGCCTGTCCTATGGATTAACCCTGTCATACCAGGAGAACTATTGACATTGAGATGATATATGCGCATGCTGTGTGGATTCACAGCGACCCTGTGTGGATTTCACAGTGGTGTGGTATGACAGGTGCAGATCTCTGAGTCTAATCAACGCACGAGTCAATCCGGAAGTAGTGTCAAGTGTCTTGTGTGGTGAGTCAGTGGAAAGTCTGACGTGAGAAATGAGAAACATTGATAGTTTATAGACACTTGATGCAGTATTGTGAAATGGAATGACTATGGGTGAATGTTGTGAAATGTGTGATTTTGGGCGATCAGGTGAATGATATGAGCAACTCTACGTTTTACATGGATATTTTGAAACTTGTTTTACTTTGATTTTCATGTTCATGATTTAAACTTCCTTTAAATTATATAGCTTACCCTGCGTGTTTTGGTTCTGTGGCTGTTCTTTTAAAACTGTGATGATCGTGTATAACTTACACGGGAGCAGATGATCTTCCAGGAAGTAGAGCTCCTTAGGGAGTGGTCGCCGGAAGCAGATCGGCTGTTTTGGGTCTTCCGATGGGAGATCGGCCTCGTTCGATAGGAGATCGGTCTCTTCCGATAGGAGATCGCCTGCTTCGTTTTTTTTTCTGCATTTTGTTTATGTTTCTGAAAAAAATTTGACCGAATTTGTATTAAACTCCCTGTGAGGAGAAACTACATTTCATATATATAATATTTTGTTCATAGAATCTATTTGTTATCTTTATTTTCATTATATACATTTGTATAGTATTTTGGCGGGAAGTTACAGTAATGGTATCAGAGCAGTTCGTCCTTAGGATGACCTGAGGGCTGTGGATCCATTGTGTTTCTTCTGCTCATGAAATTTATTTGAGTTTAAAATAACAACTATAGTGAAAAGTTTTCAAACGTTTTTGTATTGAGATTTTGTGTGTGCTTTGGTGAATATATGTTATAACTGAAAATCTTAGTATTAAGAATGAGAAGGTCCTGATAAAGTAGTGAGGGTGCACACTCATAACTGGATCGGGATGAGTCTCAACCTTAATTCCAAAGGTTTGATGTTTAGCATATATTGAATTCTGGTGTGAGCTATTTCATTTTCTTGAGTGTCCTTGTAATGGATTGAAAATGGTTGATTGGATTGATGACTGCATACCAGTAGTTGTTCTGGTGTTATGCTTGATGCTATAAGCATTATGATTCTGTTGTTGAACTCAAATTCTTAATGACTTTGAGATGCTGACCTTTGTAAGGTCTAGATGGTACCTCCTGAATGAATTGATTTCTGATCGATCTCATTCTTGTAGTTGTAGGGAATATAGAAACCAATAGATTCAGAATCCAGAACGAAGAAGATGGCACGTAGACCTTCTACCCCACCCCAACCTTCCTCAGAGATGAGCCAGATCGCCAAGGCCATCGAGATGATGGCGACTGCCATTCAGCAGCAGAATGCGGCGATGGCTCAGAACCATCAAGCCACAATGCAACACTGGGAAACTGCCCGATCTGCTGAGACAAACTCCCACGTCGGTCAGCCCCAAGAACAGATGGGACTGGCCGAGTTCATGAGGCACAACCCACCTAAGTTCAGTGGGAATGCTACCCCTGACCAGGCAGATCAGTGGGTCAGGGAGTTGGAGAAAATCTTTAGGGCGACCTCCTGCCCTGAAGAGAAGAAGCTGCTGTTCGCCACTTATCTGCTATCAGGAGAAGCTGAGTTCTGGTGGATGGGAGCTCAGCAGATGATGGAGGCACGAGAGGATGTATTGGATTGGGAGAGCTTCAGGGTGAAGTTCTTGGAGAAATACTTCCCTGACAGTGCCAAGTTTGCAAGGGAAGCTGAGTTCTTAAAGTTGGAGCAGGGGGACATGTCAGTAAACGCCTATGCTGCTCGTTTTGAGTACCTCGCCCGGTTTTATACCCAGGCGACCTCCGAGGCCTGGAGATGTAGAAAATTCGAAGAAAGACTGAAGCATGGGCTGAAGAGGACCCTAGCCCCGATGTGCATCAGGGAATTCCACGCCTTAGTGGAGAAGGCGAAGATGGTGGAGACCCTGGAAAAGGGTGATTCTCGGGTGATGAGGTCACACCAGGGAGGTTCCTCCAGTGGGAGGGCTAAGGCACAACACCCACAAAGCAAACCCTATACGAGACCTCCACCACATCGGGCAGGAGCAGCACCTCCCCAGTTTCAACAGCAGCAACCTTGGAAACCCAAGTGTCTTCACTGTGGTGGACCACACGCCTCCAATGCTTGTTTCAAGAAGATTTCAGAGAGGAGATGTTTTGTCTGCCAAAAGATAGGGCACGTTGCTAGAGAGTGCCCTAGCAGGAATGGGGCGACCCAACCCAGTGGCTCCCAACAGTTGAGGAACGAGGGCAACAGACCTCAGGCAACAGGGAGGGTGTTCGCCATGTCTGGAACAGAGGCAGCTCAGTCAGGTAACCTCATCCAAGGTGTTTGTTTTATTGCTGGTAGAGGTGTAAGGGCTTTGTTTGATTCTGGAGCGACACACTCCTTTGTGTCAAGCCTGTGTGTAGCTGAGTTGGGCCTCCTAGTGAAGGAGTTACCTTTCGAACTGTTGGTCTCTACACCTGCGTCAGGACAGGTGTCGACCTCTACAGTGTGCCCCGAATGTCCAGTAATTGTGGAGGGACGCAGATTCAAGGTGAACTTGATTTGCCTACCTCTTCAGGACCTGGATGTTATCCTGGGAATGGATTGGTTAGCTGCCAATCACGTTCTCATAGACTGTGGTAGGCAGAAAGTAGCGTTTCCAGACCCCCAAGAATCGGATGTGTTATCAGTTCAACGAGGGCGATCAGAGCTGGAAGGAGGGGCGAGGTGCTTCGTGGTGCTCACCCGGTTGGAAGTGGAGAATAAAGGGGACGTAAACAGGATACAAGTGGTGAAAGATTTCACAGATGTATTCCCAGAAGAGGTGCCTGGGTTACCCCCTAAGAGAGAAGTGGAATTCTCTATTGACTTGGTACCTGGAGCTGGACCAATATCAATGGCACCTTACAGGATGGCACCAGCCGAGTTAGTGGAGTTAAAGAAGCAAGTGGAAGAGTTGCTGGAGAAGCAATTCATCAGACCCAGCGTATCTCCATGGGGAGCTCCAGTGCTCCTAGTCAAGAAGAAGGATGGAGGGTCTCGGTTGTGTATAGACTACAGGCAATTGAACAAATTGACCATCAAGAACAAGTACCCCCTACCTCGGATTGATGATTTGATGGACCAAATTCATGGGGCCTCGGTGTTCTCCAAGATTGACCTGAGATCGGGGTATCACCAAATCTTGGTAAAAGCTGAAGATGTTCAGAAGACAGCTTTTAGGTCTCGATATGGGCACTAAGAGTATGTAGTGATGCCATTTGGAGTCACCAATGCTCCAGCTCTATTCATGGACTACATGAATAGGATCTTTCGCCCTTTCTTGGATAAGTTTGTGGTGGTCTTCATAGATGACATCCTCATTTATTCAAGGACCGAGGAAGAGCATGAGGAACACCTGAGGACAGTATTGGAAATACTGAGAGAGAAGCAGCTCTATGCCAAGTTCTCCAAGTGTGAGTTCTGGCTGAGGGAAGTCAACTTCTTAGGACACGTGATATCTGCCCAAGGGATCTCGGTAGATCCAGCCAAGGTAGAGGCAGTGCTGCAATGGGAACGTCCTAAGACCGTGACTGAGATAAGGAGCTTTGTGGGGTTGGCGGGCTACTATCGGAGGTTTATTGAGGATTTTTCCAAGATAGTGGCTCCTTTAACACAGCTAACCCGCAAGGACCAACCTTTTGCTTGGACCGACCGATGTGAGCAGAGCTTCATGGAACTAAAGGAGAGGTTGACCAGTGCTCCAGTGCTGGTGATCCCCGAGGTAGGAAGACCTTTTGATGTCTTCTGTGACGCTTCACATCAAGGCTTGGGATGTGTTTTAATGCAAGAGAAGAGAGTGGTTGCATATGCTTCAAGACAACTCAAGGTTCATGAGAGAAACTACCCTACGCATGACTTGGAGTTGGCGGCAGTGGTTTTTGCCTTGAAGATCTGGAGGCACTATCTATATGGAGCTCGGTTCCAGGTGTTCAGTGACCACAAGAGCTTGAAGTACCTGTTCGATCAGAAGGAACTAAACATGAGACAAAGAAGGTGGATGGAATTCCTAAAGGATTACGACTTTCAACTCATGTATCACCCAGGGAAGGCCAATGTAGTGGCAGATGCCTTGAGTAGGAAGTCTATACAAGTCGCCACCATGATGATGGAAGAGCAGAAACTGATCGAGTAGTTCAGAGATTTAAACCTTGGAGTAGAATTTCACGTGAATCACATTAGTTGTAGCAAGCTGACTATAACTAATGACTTCCTGGGAATGTTGAAGGATAAGCAATTGGAGGACCCTAGCCTGAAGCGCACTGTAGAGTCACTAGGGACAGATCAGGCGAGAGGCTTTGAGATGGGCGATGATGGGATCTTGAGGTTTGATGGCAGAATTTGCATACCTGCAAATGATGAGTTGAAGAAGATGATCCTAGAGGAAGGTCATAAGAGTCGCCTTAACCTTCATCCAGGCATGAACAAGATGTACCATGACTTGAAGGAGTCATTTTGGTGGTCGGGCATGAAGAGGGACATCGCCCAGTATGTGACAACCTGCTTAACGTGTCAGAAGGCGAAGGTAGAGCATCAAAGACCTGGCGGGCTGTTGCAGCAACTGGATATCCCTGAGTGGAAGTGGGACAGCACCGCCATGGATTTTGTCACTCATTTACCCAGATCGGCAAAAGGTCATGATGCAATCTGGGTCATCATTGATAGGCTGACGAAGAGTGCCCACTTTCTTCCAGTGAATATGAAGATGCCTATGGTCAAGCTGGCACAGCTATACATCCAAGAAATAGTAAGGCTGCATGGAGTGCCTTCCAGCATCGTTTCAGATAGAGATCCCAGGTTTACTTCACGGTTTTGGAAGACCTTACAAGAATGCTTGGGAACTAAGTTGAGGATGAGCTCTGCATATCATCCCCAAACAGATGGTCAGTCAGAGAGAACGATCCAATCTCTGGAAGATCTGCTGAGGGCGTGCGTCTTGGATCAATTGGGAAGTTGGGAGGAGGTGTTGCCACTAGTGGAGTTTACCTATAACAATAGCTACCACGCCAGTATTGGGATGGCCCCATATGAAGCCCTGTATGGGAGGAAATGCAGAACCCCCTTATGTTGGTACCAAGAGGGCGAGGCAGTCTTGGTTGGGCCAGAGTTGATTCAACAGACGACCGAGAAGGTAAAGCAGATACAAAGCAGAATGAAAGCTTCTCAGAGTAGGCAGAAGTCCTATGCAGATCAGAGGAGAAAGCCTTTGGAGTTTGCTGCTGGAGATCACGTGTTCATGAAAGTGACACCAACCAAGGGTGTAGGGCGGGCGATCAGGTCAAAGAAGTTGTCCCCTAAGTTCGTGGGACCATATCAGATCTTAAGAAGGATTGGCCCAGTGGCGTATGAGATCGCCCTACCTCCCCATCTGGCGAATCTGCACAATGTCTTCCACGTGTCACAGCTGAGGAAGTACATGGCAGACCCCAGTCATGTGCTGGATGTAGACGACGTGCAGATCAGAGATGACTTGTCCTTTGAAGCAAAACCAGTCAGGATTGACGATCGGCAAAGTAAACAGCTCAGAGGCAAGACCATCGACATGGTGAAAGTGGTGTGGGATGAGAGATCGGGGGATTCAACTTGGGAGTTAGAAGAACCCATGAGGGAGGCTTATCCATACCTCTTTTCCTTGTAATCCAATTTTCGAGGACGAAAATTTTTCTTGTTGGGGAGAATGTAAGGACCTGAAAAATTTATTGGAATGAAAGAGTATGTTTTAAATAAATTCTAAGTATGTTTTTATTTAGAATAGAAAGGGGGGAAAGGTTAAGTTTAGAAGGCTACGAGGTCGCTGGTCGCCTGCTACACATGAGCGCCAGGTGGACATCGCGCGGACGCGAGAGGCGTGTAGGCATCGCGCGGGCGTGAGAGGCATGCAGGCATCGCGCGGGCGTGAGAGGCATGCAGGCATCGCGCGGGCGCGAGAGGCATGCAGGCGTCGCGCGGGCGCGAGAGGCATGCAGGCATCGCGCGGGCGCGAGGGGCATGCGGGCATCGCGCGGGCGCGAGGCACGCGGGCATTGCCAGGACGCGAGGCATGTGGACGTGGCCAAGGCGCGAGAGTTATGAGGGCGTCGCCAGGGAAGACATCGGTTGTCTCCCAGAGGAAGACATCGGTCGTCTTCCAGGGCGAAGGAGACATCGGTCGTTCGCCAGGAAGATGTCATCGGTGGTTGTCTTCGCGCGAGGTCATCGGTAGTTGTCTTCGCGCGAGGTCATCGGTGGATCGTCTTCGCGCGAGAGGTCATCAGTGGTTTCTCTTCGAGCTGGTAGTCATCGGCGAAAGGTCATCGCGCGACGTTGAGTTACACCCAGAGAACGTGGGCCCCAGACTCCCAGCAAGAGATGTTCTGCACGCGCGCCACGTAGACAAAAGAGTGGTTCAGAATAGTGACCTCAGAGCGTAGCCTGCGCAGAGGCACGCTTAGTAGTACTGTTCAGGGAAGCGTGCACGCAAACTTCCCTGCAGAGTAGGTGGTGGCAGCTGCTTTTGGAGGGATAAGTTGGTTTAAGTTACAAAAAAAGCCACGGCTGAGAGAAAAGAAAACATTGTTGTATTCGACGAGAGAAAGAGTGAGTTCCCTCCCTTCTCCTCCAGTTACCTCCTCCGCGTTGCGATTTCAGCATCTCCACACAAGAGTACGACGAGAAGCAACACCATTGGAGCACCTGGGAAAGTTCTCTGCAACTCCTTCAAAACCAGACTCAAGAATAGAGCCAAGGCATTCTTCAAGCTCTGTTGGATTTCGAAGCTCCTGGTAGTTGCGCAAGTCCAGGTAAGGGAAGCTAGACCTCTTTTTCCATACAAGCCATAGTGTAGCTATCTCTGAAGTGAGGGCGACGTGGTCGCCATTTTTGTTTTCATCTGCGTAAAATGCTCTGTTTGTGTGCTTGGGCGACGTGGTCGCCGGTTTTATATACAGTCTTCGAAACACCCTGTTTTTGAACTAGATCGCCGGTTTTGGCGTTGTTTGTGAACTCTCTGTTTTTGGGTGTTGTTTTGAAACTACTTGAGATTTAAATGAAATATTCGAAGATCTGAACCTTGAAATGATTCGTTGCTGTGACTTGAATCAATTACTCGAGTGGTATGATGTTTTTGAATGCTGTGAATGTGGGATCGAGGCATAGTATTTTCAGGAAAGAAAATACCGTGTAAGATCTTGTAGTAGGTGCATTGATCGGTGATTCCTAAGGGGATATCCTGACTCTGCTGAGGTAATGGAATCACGTAGAGGAAGTTACTCAGTTGTTGAGAGTCGAAGGAGGTCTATATGATGGGCGTCTCGTGTGAAAAAGAACGAGCTCCGCCTGTCCTATGGATTAACCCTGTCATACCAGGAGAACTATTGACATTGAGATGATATATGCGCATGCTGTGTGGATTCACAGCGACCCTGTGTGGATTTCACAGTGGTGTGGTATGACAGGTGCAGATCTCTGAGTCTAATCAACGCACGAGTCAATCCGGAAGTAGTGTCAAGTGTCTTGTGTGGTGAGTCAGTGGAAAGTCTGACGTGAGAAATGAGAAACATTGATAGTTTATAGACACTTGATGCAGTATTGTGAAATGGAATGACTATGGGTGAATGTTGTGAAATGTGTGATTTTGGGCGATCAGGTGAATGATATGAGCAACTCTACGTTTTACATGGATATTTTGAAACTTGTTTTACTTTGATTTTCATGTTCATGATTTAAACTTCCTTTAAATTATATAGCTTACCCTGCGTGTTTTGGTTCTGTGGCTGTTCTTTTAAAACTGTGATGATCGTGTATAACTTACACGGGAGCAGATGATCTTCCAGGAAGTAGAGCTCCTTAGGGAGTGGTCGCCGGAAGCAGATCGGCTGTTTTGGGTCTTCCGATGGGAGATCGGCCTCGTTCGATAGGAGATCGGTCTCTTCCGATAGGAGATCGCCTGCTTCGTTTTTTTTTCTGCATTTTGTTCATGTTTCTGAAAAAAATTTGACCGAATTTGTATTAAACTCCCTGTGAGGAGAAACTACATTTCATATATATAATATTTTGTTCATAGAATCTATTTGTTACCTTTATTTTCATTATATACATTTGTATAGTATTTTGGCGGGATGTTACACATTGCAGCTTGATGATTCTTAGCCATTGCTGTAACATCCCGCCAAATCCCTTTCATAATTATAAGACGAAATAAAGGTAAAACCATAATATCGAAGTGAACATAAATATATATATATATATATATATATATATATATATATATATATATATATATATATATATATATATATATATATATATATGTAATGAAATTTCTCCTCACAGGGAGTTTAATACATAACCAGTCAGTTTTCCAAAACTGAAACAAAATACAGCAAAATAGAAAAAAACAGGCGATCTCCTAACAGAAAAAGGCGATCTCCTATCAGAAAAAGGCGATCTCCTATCAGAAAAAGGCGATCTCCTATCAGACAATAGAAAAAGGGTGATCGCCTAACAGAAACAGAAACAGGCGATCTCCTTCCGGCGACCACTCACTGAGGAGCTCTCCTTCCTGCAACATCATCTGCTCCCGTGTAAATTATACACGATCATCACAGTTTTAAGAAAACAGTCACAGAACCAAACACGCAGGGTAAGCTAGATATTTTTAAAGAGAATTTGGATATGAAACTTTAAAATCAAGATAAAACAATTTTAACACACTCACGTAAAATCCATCAATTTTCCCATTCATTTCACACACTTCACAATTTCATCAAGTGTTATTTGTTTCACATAAAACATCAAGTGTCTATTAATTTCAAAGTTTCTCATTTCTCACGTCAGACTTCCACTGACTCAACACACATAGACATATACCGCACCACTGTAAAGTCCACACAGGACAGCTAGTAAAGTCCACACAGGACAGCTAATGAAGTCCACACAAGACAGCAAGTAAAGTCCACACAGGACAGCAAGTAAAGTCCACACAGGACAGCAAGTAAAGTCCACACAGGACAGCTAGTAAAGTCCACACAGGACAACTAGTAAAGTCCACACAGGATAGCTAAAGATCATCAATTCACCCAATGCACCATACAACACTTAAATGAACGATTCCGACCACAGCAACAATCGTATCAAGGTTCAGATTATCGAATATCACATTTAAATCTCAAATAGTTTCAAACAACACAAAAACAGGGGAGTTCGAAAAACAACGCCAAAACCGGCGAACTCGTCCAAAAACAGGGGATTATGCAATAACAGTTGAAAACCGGCGACCACGTCGCCCCATCATCTTAATCATCTAATATAAGGTTTTCGTTGGAAATAAGGCTAGCTTCCCTTACCTGGACTTGCGCAAAACACCAAGAGCTCCAAAACCCACCGAGCTTAAAGGTGCCTTAGCTCTGTTCTAGCGTCCTGACGGAAACTCGCAGAGAACTCCCCAGGTGTCCAAGGGCAGTCGTCGCTCGTCGTACTGGTGCTTGAGGATGCCTGAATCGCAGCGCAAAGGAGAGAAAAAAGGAGGATGAAGGTAAACTCACTCTGTAACTCTTGAACCACAGCCCCGTTCTCTCCTCTCAGAAGTGAGTTTTTAAAACTAAGCCAACTTGTCCACAAATGCCGCTGCCCCCTGCCCACTTTGCAGGAAAGCTTGCGTGCACACTTCCTTGAACAGTATGACCACGTGGGTTTCTGCGCATACCAACTCTCTGATGCTAACTATTCTAAAACACCCTTTTTGTCTACATGTCGCGCGTGCAGGACGTCTCAGGCTGGGAGCCTGGGTCCCACCTTATCTGTGTGAAACTCGACATCACGCGATAACCTTCCACCGATGACCGCTCGCGCGATGACTATCCACTGATGTCTCATCCTGGCGAACGACCGATGTGTCCCTCATCCTGGCGATGACCGTCTGTCTCTCATACCGACGATGACTGATGTGCCTCATCCCGGTGATGACTGATTCCTATTCCTGACGGACGACTGATTCCTCATCCTGGTAGACAACCGATGTCTCACCCTGGAGGACCACCGATGTCTCACCCTGGCAGACAACCGATGTCTCACCCTGAAGGACCACCGATGTCTCACCCTGGCAGACCACCGATGTCTCACCCTGGCAGACCACCGATGTGTCTCTCGCCCTGGCGATCCCGCATGTCTCTCGCCCTGGCGATGCCCGCATATCACTCGCCCTGGCGATGCCCGCATGTCTCTCGCCTCGGCGATGACTGATGACACATCGCCACGCCTTGCTGAAGGTTCTTCATCCCACTATGTTACGTCCAAGGTATCACCTCCACATGGCTTGGTGACGTCGGTAGCTTCACATTTCCAAGAATAGATCAGTAATACTCCTCATGCGCCCATGCATGCAACACTAAGGACGATTTCTTATGCTCAAGCATAGAGCTTCGCATGCACAGCGTATCTGGGGCTTAACCCACACCTTGATACGCGTGGTTTTTGGAACCCACTATGGTTAATCCAGCATCTTGACCATATACTACGTGCACTCCCGTCGATCACGTACACCATAGGCGATTGGCGGTCATGTCTCCTCTAGACGACAGGCGATTATGTGCCAGAGAAGTCGGAGATCGCCTCCGTCTTCAATAACGGCGATCTCGTAGAAGACTTCTAAGCTACACTTTTCTTCCTTTACTCTTCTTGATCCACATGTCTTCCTCGAGCACACCCACGTGATTACCTCACGATAAAGTCATCGCACCTGACTACTTGGTTAATACAATGGTCAGCCGACCGACCTCTACCAGCTGACCCCAGATCTTGGGCGACGTCCGAGGTCCGACTACTACGAAACTTCATTTACCAACTCTTTGTATTTTAAATAATAACATCTTCTGAAATTGTACCGACCAGCCCTCGGACACCGAGAACAGGTAGTAAAGGGCGAACCACGTCAGATGGGTCCCACAGCATGGGCCAAAGCCACGTGAGGAATGGACCCCATTAGAGGTTGATCAGTCATCGGTGTGTTCCCTCAGAGTAGGGTGATCAGTCATCGGTGTGTTCCCTCAGAGAAGGGTGATCAGTCATTCCCCTCAGAGTAGGGTGATCAGTCGTCGGTGTGTTCCCTCAGAGAAGGGTGATTAGTCATCAGCATTTTCCCGCAGGGAAGGGTGAGTAGTCGTCAGACCACCAGGATGGGCTGAGGTGTCATCGTCACTCAGCAGGTCGAGGAGTCCTCGGCAACAGAGTATGGCGAGGTGACATCGGCCTTGGGTGGAGACGAGGTGACATCGGCCTTGGGGGAAGACCAGTTATCAATAAACATGCCCAGAGGTAAGGAGAGGCCTGGATCACAAAGTGCCTATGCGGGTAGCAGGGAGAGCACAGTTGGGTGTAGAGTCCTAAGGGGACGAGTACTCACCAGAGCTAGGGTTTTCCCAGTGAAGCTATATGCATGGCACGTGAACAGTGAAGGCACTCCCAGAACAGGTGGCCCCAGAGACTAGGAGCACAAGGAGGCATTCAGGTGGTCACCCTGTTAAAGTTTGCACTCCAGAGAAGGAAACCTTATGTGCTAGATTACCCTAAGATTGGGTGATAGCGGCGCAAGGGTATTCCAGTAAACCCTAAATATGGCTAGCAGCGCAGTAAACCCTAGACTATATAAGGGACAGTAAAATACTTCACAAAGGTACGCAGTTTCTAGACCTAAACACACAGAGAGAAACTCAATACACTTGGTGTTCCTTGCCCTACACTGACTTGAGCGTCGGAGTGCAAACGGCCTCTAGGGCGCCCCCTTTCTCTTTTGCAGGTGCAGATTGCTTAGAGAGAACCAAGCACATATCAACGTGAGGAAGGAGGCGTGTGAGTGTCGTGAGTCAACCGACAGGCGGGTCAACCGGCAAGAACATTTGGCACCCACCGTGGGGCCGGAGTAAAACGAAGGTCCCATACACAAGAACAAGAGTAGAAATCGCAGAGAATGAGGAATACCAGACATGGGTCTGTTCTACCAAATGGAGGCGACAGCGTTACCATGCAACAGCTGATGGAAACGATGCGCGCCCTCCAAGAGACAGTGGCAGAGTCCAGGGCGCATCAGGCGCGGATGCAGGAGGACCTGGCCGCCTCTCAGGCCAGGAATGAGGAGTTGCGCAAGGCAAATGAGGAGATGCGCTCGAGTCTGCACCACATGCAGCAAGCTGGGGGTCGCGTGGGAGAGGAGCAGGCTCCACTGACGCCCCCAAGGGCCTTCCCTATGCCTTTCTCCCCTGAGATCATGAACACAGTGGTGCCTCCCAACCTGGTGGGAGTGAAGGCGTCGTTCACGGGGAAGGAAGATCCAGAAGCGCATCTGATAGCCTTCCACACCCAGATGATGTTGTCTGGAGGCTCAGACGCTGTGTACTGCAAGGTGTTTATGAGTACGCTGAGTGGAGTAGCTATGGAGTGGTTCGTGAGCCTGCCAGAGGGCCACGTCACCTCCTTCCAGCAGTTTTCGAAGCTGTTCACAGAGCAGTACATCGTCAACAGAGCGCCACCGATGGTGTCCTACGACCTGTTCGACGTGCGACAGTACCAGGGGGAGTCGTTGAAGGACTACCTCAACCGTTTTGGTGCGCAGGTAGTGAGGTTGCCCAGCAAGGACGAGGACATGCTGGTGCATGCATTCAAGAAAGGTGTGCTGCTTGGTATTTTCAGTGAATCGCTCATCAGAGACCACCCCGCCACCTTCGCTGAGATTCGGCGACGCGCGGTAGCGCATATTGTAGCAGAGACGCAGGTCTCTGAGAAGAAAAGCAGTGCTGCACCGCCCAAGCCGCGCGAAGGACAGGGGAAGCAGCAGCGACACGCATGGGTGCATGAGGCCAGAGAAGGGCCGAAAGCGCAGGGCAGGTCTCGCCCCTACACACCCAGGAAGGATCAGGCCAGGGGGCGTGCAAGGGAGAACAATGCACCCCCCAGGTATGATTTCATGATAGAGTTGGCGGAGCTGATTGCGATTCCCGCTGTAGCTGCAAGACTCCGAGTACCAGAGAAAACTGACAAGGTGCTTGGAAGTAGGAAGGATGACTGGTGTGAATTCCATCAGGCTTATGGACACACACTCTACACCCGCCTGGCGCTGGGGCATCAACTTGCTGAGTTGGTGAGAACAGGTTTCCTAACCGATTACCTGAGGGAGCCGCAAGGTGATCGCGCTTCGGGGTCCCAGGCAGGTGACCAGCAGCATGAGATCCCTGTGCACGGGGAAATCAGGTGATGGAGGGAGCTACGCTACGGGGGCTCCCAGGTAGCTCGGGGGGAAGCTGAAGCAGAGGGAATGATCGCTACTCGTGAGGTCGGTCATCGCCAATGAAAGGAGACCCAGCATATATACACCCAGTTAAGATGTAAAGTAGATGCGTTCTCGCGCTATACACTGTAAACAGTTGAATACACCAGGGGGCACTCTTTTCCCTAAGGAGGGTTTTTAACGAGGCCACCCAATAAAAAAGACTTTAGTACATAAAGTGTGTGTTTTCCAGTTTAAAGTTCCCCTTTCCCCAAGCGCAAGTGCAGGTGATAAGTGGTCAGTACCAAGTGACCACCACCTACAGATCAGCGCCTGGACAAGCGCCTGGGAGCAGAGTGTAAGAAGTCATCGGTGGTTATTCATCGCGCGATCAGTCATCGCCCCGTGCAAGCACGATCAGACATCGCCGCATGAGGACGCTATCTGTTGCCTCCACGTACAGAGCACGATCACTCATCGGCGCATGGTCATCGGGGTCTTGCCAACACGTGTTAAGCTGGGACCCAAGCTCCCAGCGAGAGCGTTACGCATGCACCTCGCATGATTCCAGAAGAAGAGCTCCTCGCCGGTGGGAACGTGCATGAAACAGTGCGATGAGGCCATGCAGGCAGGATGCGCCTGGCGAGTGCGCTCAGACCAGCCACGCCAGGTGCTCTCCTGGGCGCATGCACCCACTCAGAGAACGTTGGAGAAAAGTCCTCGTCCTCTGCTTCTTACAGCAAGGTTGAGGCGAGAGGAAAAGTCCTCTTCCTCTGCTTCTTACAGCAAGGTTGAGGCGAGAGAAAAGTCCTCTTCCTCTGCTTCTTACAGCAAGGTTGAGGCGAGAGAAAAGTCCTCTTCCTCTGCTTCTTACAGCAAGGTTGAGGCGAGAGTAAAGTCCTCTTCCTCTGCTTCTTACAGCACGGTTGAGGCAAGAGATAAGTCTTCTTCCTCTGCTTCTTACAGCAAGGTTGAGGCGAGAGAAAAGTCCTCTTCCTCTGCTTCTTACAGCAAGGTTGAGGTGAGAGAAAAGTCCTCTTCCCTCGACTCTTACAGCGAGGCTGAGGCGAGATAGAACCTGTCACTTGGAGTTAGAGGTCTCGTGAGTGGAGAGGTAGGTTCGTAGAGAACACCTCCACTTCGAGTGAGAACTTCCAATGTGAAAGAAGGGTTCGTCTAGAGAAATCCTCCTCGCCTGTGAGCGATGTGAGGTCAGTTAGAACCTGTCACTTGGGGTTAGAGGTCTCGTGAGTGGAGAGGTAGGTTCGTAGAGAACACCTCCATTTCGAGTGAGAACTTCCAACGTGAACAGAAGGGTTCGCCCAAATAAATCCTCCTTGCCTATGAGCGATGTGAGGTCAGATAAATCCTCCTCGCCTATGAGCGATGTGAGGTCAGTTAAGTCCTCCCTCGCCTATGAGCGATGCGAGGCAAGATTGAACCTGTCACTTGGGGTTAGAGGTCTCGTAAGCGGGAAGGTAGGTTCGTCGAGAACACCTCCTCTTCGAGTGAGAACACCCAACGTGAACAGCAAGATTCACCAGATAAGAAAGTCCTCACCTCGACTTTGTACAGCGAGGCTGAGGCGAGATAAGAAAGTCCTCACCTCGACTTTGTACAGCGAGGCTGGGGCGAGTTAAGAAAGTCCTCACCTCGACTTTGTACAGCGAGGCTGAGGCGAGATAAGATAGTCCTCACCTCGACTTTGTATAGCGAGGCTGGGGCGAGTTAAGAAAGTCCTCACCTCGACTTTGTACAGCGAGGCTGAGGCGAGATAAGAAAGTCCTCACCTCGACTTTGTACAGCGAGGCTGGGGCGAGATAAGAAAGACCTCACTCTCGACTTTGTACAGCGAGGCTGAGGCGAGAGCAGAAAGACCTCACCTCGACTTTGTACAGCGAGGCTGAGGCGAGAGGAGACAAACCTCACCTCGACTTCTTACAGCGAGGCTGAGGCAAGAAAGGTCATCGAGAAGCACTTTTCTTCCCCAAAACACAAGCATCATCTTTGGCGTTCAGGCCCTCTATGTGCTTAGCGCCGGAGTAACAGAGAAGTAAAGCAGAGCCTGAAGCGCGATGACTGATCGGTGGTGCACCAACATGCTAGTCGGTGGTCGGTGGTAGAAGCAAGTTCTGCTGCGAGAAGTCGAAGCATTTAGGCCCTTCAAGTCAGTCGTCTAACATGAAGTTATGCATAAAAGCTGTTAAAGACAATGCTGAGTCACATGCAGAGAGTTAAAAATGGAAAGGGACATGCAGCTGGAGCAAAGATTTCATTCATATTGAAGTCAATGCAGTGAGCCTTTACAGCTAAAAGGTTTATACAAGTTATGAAGCAGAAAAAGAAATTACACATAAAAGAAGAAGTTGCAAAGGGAGAAGCTGAAGGAGGAGGAATGATCTTGCCATCGACCACTTAGTCTCTTCGCTGAGAACGAGTTCACAGCTCGAGACTGGGGGGCTTGTGATCCGGTCGGTCAGCTAGTCGATGACGTCAGCAGCAGATGACCACGTGGACCATTCACAGGGTGACACGTGGTAGAAGATAGCAGGTGAATCAGAGGGGAGATCACTCAGAACGGTGATTGGTGGTCAATTGCTAAAGTGACCACCACCAGCAGATCAGTGCCTAGATGAGCTCCTGACAGCAGAGCGCGAGAAGTAATGAAGCACCGATCAGTTATCGGTGCAAGGTCATCAGGAAGAAGGGTGATTAACACCTCTTTGTCGAGAAAGAAGTCCTCAATTCGAGCAGAGAGCTCACCAATGAAGTCCTCAGAGGGTAAGAGATGTGGGCGATGACAAGGTGGTGAGATGTCCCTTCAGCGCGCTACTCATGTCCTTACGCGCAGAGCCACGTAGGTCGCTCGGGCCAATGACTTAGTCTCTTCGCTGAAACAAGTTAACAGCTTGAGACTGGGGGGCTTGTGTACCGACCAGTCCTCGGACACCGAGAACAGGTAGTAAAGGGCGAACCACGTCAGATGGGTCCCACAGCATGGGCCAAAGCCACGTGAGGAATGGACCCCATTAGAGGTTGATCAGTCATCGGTGTGTTCCCTCAGAGTAGGGTGATCAGTCATCGGTGTGTTCCCTCAGAGAAGGGTGATCAGTCATTCCCCTCAGAGTAGGGTGATCAGTCGTCGGTGTGTTCCCTCAGAGAAGGGTGATTAGTCATCAGCATTTTCCCGCAGGGAAGGGTGAGTAGTCATCAGACCACCAGGATGGGCTGAGGTGTCATCGTCACTCAGCAGGTCGAGGAGTCCTCGGCAACAGAGTATGGCGAGGTGACATCGGCCTTGGGTGGAGACGAGGTGACATCGGCCTTGGGGGAAGACCAGTTATCAATAAACATGCCCAGAGGTAAGGAGAGGCCTGGATCACGAAGTGCCTATGCGGGTAGCAGGGAGGGAATAGTTGGGTGTAGAGTCCTGAGGGGACGAGTACTCACCAGAGCTAGGGTTTTCCCAGTGAAGCTATATGCATGGCACGTGAACAGTGAAGGCACTCCCAGAACAGGTGGCCCCAGAGACTAGGTGCACAAGGAGGCATTCAGGTGGTCACCCTGTTAAAGTTTGCACTCCAGAGAAGGAAACCTTATGTGCTAGATTACCCTAAGATTGGGTGATAGCGGCGCAAGGGTATTCCAGTAAACCCTAAATATGACTAGCAGCGCAGTAAACCCTAATTAGGGCTAGCGGCGCAGTAAACCCTAGACTATATAAGGGACAGTAAAATACTTCACAATGGTACGCAGTTTCTAGACCTAAACACACAGAGAGAAACTCAATACACTTGGTGTTCCCTACCCTACACTGACTTGAGCGTCGGAGTGCAAACGGCCTCTAGGGCGCCCCCTTTCTCTTTTGCAGGTGCAGATTGCTTCGAGAGAACCAAGCACATATCAACGTGAGGAAGGAGGCGTGTGAGTGTCGTGAGTCAACCGACAGGCGGGTCAACCGGCAAGAACAGAAATTATTTAAATATAACACTTTTATTCCAATCAAAGTTTCTAGGTCCTTACAATTGCTGCATTCTGTTGTTGGATGGCAGTTGCCATCATCTCAATAGCCTTGGCAATCTGGCTCATTTCCGAAGAAGGTTGGGGAGGGGTAGGAGGTCTACGAGCCATCTTTCTTCGTTTCAGATTTTGAAACTATTGGTTTCTGTATTCCCTACAACTATAAGAATGAGATCGATAAGAAATCAATTCATTCAGGAGGTAACATCTAGACCTTACAAAGGTCAGCATCTCAAAGTCATTTAGAATTTGTGTTCATCAACAGAATCATAATGCTCAAAATAGAAAGTGTAAGGACCTGTAAAATTGAATTGGAATAAAAAGGGTTATATTTTAAAAGAATTCTATGTATGTTTTATTTAAAATAAAAAGGGAGGAAAAGTTAAGTTTAGAAGGCTATGAGATCGCCGGTCGCCTGCTACACATGAGCGCCAGGTGGACGTCGCCAGGGCGCGAGGCATGCAGGCATCGTGCGGGCGCGCGAGGCATGCAGGCATCGTGCGGGCGCGCGAGGCATGCAGGCATCGTGCGGGCGCGCGAGGCATGCAGGCATCGTGCGGGCGCGCGAGGCATGCAGGCATCGTGCGGGCGCGCGAGGCATGCAGGCATCGTGCGGGCGCGAGAGGCATGCAGGCATCGTGCGGGCGCGAGAGGCATGCAGGCATCGCGCGGGCGCGAGGCATGCGGGCATTGCCAGGGCGCGAGGCATGCGGGCATTGCCAGGGCGTGAGGCATGTGGACGTGGCCAAGGCGCGAGAGGCATGCGGGCATTGCCAGGGCGCGAGGCATGTGGACGTGGCCAAAGCGCGAGAGGCATGCGGGCATTGCCAGGGCACGAGGCATGTGGACGTAGCCAGGGCGCGAGAGTTATGAGGGCGTCGCCAGGGAAGACATCGGTCGTCTCCCAGAAGAAGACATCGGTCGTCTTCCAGGGCGAAGGAGACATCGGTCGTCTTCCAGGGCGAAGGAGACATCGGTCGTTCGCCAGGATGAGTCAGCAGTGGAAAGTTATCGCACGACGTCGAGTTTCACACAGAGTAAAGTGGGACCCAGACTCCCAGCATGAAACGTCCTGCACACGCGCCACGTAGACAAAAAAGGGTGGTTCAGAATGGTGACATCAGAATGTTGGCATGCGCAGGAGACACTCGCGGTCGTACTGTTCAGAGCAGTGGTTGGCATGCACAAGCGACAACAGTGGTAGTACTGTTCAGAGCAGTGGTTGGCATGCACCAGAGACAACAGTGGTCGTACTGTTCAGGGCAGTAGTTCTAAGGTTTCCTGCAGAAGGGGTGGCAGCAGCAGCATGCGTGGACAGGTAAGTTGGGATTCAAAAGCCACTGCGGGAAGGCAAAGAGCGTTACAGACTCAAGAGTGTTAGAGTGAGTGCAAACTTCCTCCCTCCCTTCTTCTCTCCTTTGCGCTGCAACTCAGGCAACCTCCAGCACCTGTGCGACGAGCGACGACAGCCCTTGGAGCACCTGGGAGTTTCTCTACAAGTTCTACCAACCAGGCACTGAAAACAGAGCTAAGGCATCCTTCAGGCTCGGTGGGTTTTGAGCTCGCGGTATTTTTACGCAAGTCCAGGTAAGGGAAGCTAGCCTTCATTTTCATTGCAAGCCATAGATTAGCTGTTTCTGAAGTAAGGGCGACGTGGTCGCCGGTTTTCGTTCTCATCTTTGTAAAATGCTCTGTTTCTATGTGTTTGGGCGACGTGGTCGCTGGTTTTAAATGCAGACTTCGAAATACCCCGTTTTGAACTAGATCGCCGGTTTTGGCGCTGTTTTACGAACTCCCCTGTTTTTGGTGTTGTTTTGAAACTGTTTGAGATGTAAATGTGATATTCGAAATTAAGAACCTTGGAGTGAGTTTTGCTGTGATTGAAATCATTCTTTAAGTGTTGTATGATGTGTTGGATGTGGTGAATGTGGATCGAGGCATAGTATTTTCAGGAAAGAAAATACCGTGTAAGATCGTGTAGGATGTGCATTGATCGGTGATGTCTATAATGAGATTATCCTGACTCTCCTGAGATAATGGATTCATATAGATGAAGTTATTCAGGCGTTGAGAGTCGAAGGAGGTTCATATGTATGGGTGAGTTGTTCAAAAGGGAACGAGCTCGGCCTGTTATATGGATTAACCCTGTCATACGGTGAGAATGGTGAACTTGAGATCGAGAATGTGTTGATGCGCATAGCTGTGGAAACATTACAACAACTTAGTATGACAGGTGCAGAATCTCTGAGTCTAGTCAATGCACGAGTCTTCCGGAAGTAGGTCAAGTGTGCTGGGTCAGTGGTGGTCTGACATGTGAAATGAGGAACTTGAAATTTATAGACACTTGATGCAGTTTTGTGAAAATGAATGACTCTTGTGAATATTGTGAAATGTTGTGATTTCTGGGCGATCAGGTGAAGGGTATTGAGTAAATCTATAGCTTTACGTGAATATCTTGAAAATTGCTTACCCTGATTTTAATGTTCTTATTTAAACTCTCTTTAAAATATCTAGCTTACCCTGCGTGTTTTGCTCGTTGGCTGTTTTTCTCTTTAAACTGTGATGATCGTGTATAACTTACACGGGAGCAGATGATTTTTCCAGGAAGTAGAGTTCCTTAGGGAGTGGTCGCCGGAAGGAGATCGCCTGATTTCTGTTCTGGTAGCAGATCGGCTGTTTTGGGTCTTCCGATAGGAGATCGGCCTCGTCCGATAGGAGATCGGTCTCTTCCGATAGGAGATCGCCTGCTTTGTTTTTTTACTGTATTTTGTTTATGTTTCTGGAAAATTTGACCGAATTTGTATTAAACTCCCTGTGAGGAGAAACTACATTTCATATATATAATATTTTGTTCACTTCAATCTATTTGTTACCTTTATTTTCATTATATGAACATGTATGGTATTTTGGCGGGATGTTACAGAAAGCATAACACCAAACAGTCATGGGTACAAAACTATCAATCAAATATCACCACACTTAATAATTGGGATAAAACACACCAGAAGTGGATATATGCTCAACATCAAACTTTTAGAATTCAGATTGAGAACATCTCGATTCAGTTATGAGTGTGCACCCTCACTACTTTATCAAGATCCTTTCACTCTTAATACTAAAATTTTTCATTTAGAGCCTATATCTACTAAAGCACAAACAAAATTTCAATCAGAAAACATTTGAAAACCTTTCACTATAGCTTTGATTAATACTCCAATAGCAGAAGAAACACAATGAACCCACTCTCCTCAGGTCATCCTAAGGACGAACTGCTCTGATACCATTAATGTAACGCCCCACAAAATATTGTTCATTTTTATATAATAAAATAAAGGTGAAACAATATATCAAAATTTAACATAGATATATACATAATATAATTCATCCATTAATACAAATGTGCCTCAAAATAATATCCCTTTTCGAGGAAGTTTTAATACATCTCCATACAGGAGTTTTCAAAATAAAACAAAACAACAGCATTCAAAAACCGCGATCTCCTCCTCCAGAAATGCTCACTGAGGAGCTCTACTACCTGCAACCTCATCTGCTCCCGTGCAAATATACACGATCATCACAAGTTTAAGAAAAACAACCACGATACAAAACAAAAGGGTAAGCTAGATATTTTTAAAACTTTAAATATGAAACCTGCAACCTCATCTGCTCCCGTGCAAATATACACGATCATCACAGGTTTAAGAAAAACAACCACGATACAAAACAAAAGGGTAAGCTAGATATTTTTAAAACTTTAAATATGAAACTTTATATCAATAGAAAGAATAAATCTTCACACCATTCATAATCTATATCAATTTCAACCATCAATATCCCCATATTCCACAAACTCGTCAAGTGTCTATTCAATACATTCAATACTCATGGTTCACATGTCAGACTTTCCACTGACTCATAACACATAGACACATGACTCTACTTCCGGAAGACTCGTGCGTTGAACTTAGCATCCAGAGACCTGCACCTGTCATACTACACCACTGTGAATCCACACAGGGTCACTGTGAATCCACACAGCCATGCGCATAAACCATCTCAATATCATCACTCTCTCAGTATGACAGGGTTAATCCATATAACAGGTCAAGTCAGTTATCTTTCAAACAACTTAACCATACATATGGACCTCCTTCGACTCTCACCAACTGAATGACTTCATCTATGTGATTCCATCATATCAGCAGAGTCAGGATCGCCTCATTCACAGGATACTCACAGATCAATACACCCTCATAAATCTCCACACGGTATTTTCTTTCCTGAAAATACTATGCTTTGATCACTCTTTCACATTCATCCAGTACATCATACCACACGTAAAAGCACAATTCCATCATATAATATTTTGAATCCTTTTTTTAAACAATCCCAATCACAGAAACAATCATACCAAAGTTCAGATTTTCGAATATCATATGCATTTCACCTTTCAATCTCAAACAATTTCAAAACGACACTAAAACAGGGGAATTCGAAATTTGCATTAAAACCGGCGATCACGTCGCCCCACACATAAAAACAGAGCATCGTGAAATAGAATATGAAACCGGCGACCACGTCGCCCTCACTTCAGAACCTACTCGCCTAACGTTTTTATAAACGAAAATGCTAGCTTCCCTTACCTGAACTTGCGCAAAATCACTAAGAGCTCCAAAACCCACCGAAGCTTAAAGATGTCCTAACTCTGTTCTAGCGTCCTGACGGGAGAACTTGCAGAGACTTCCCAGAAGGACAATGGCAGTCGTCGATCGTAGCACTGGTACGTGAGGATAGCTGCGTCTTCGAGTGGAGGAGAAAGGAGAAAGGGGAACTAAATGATCTGATTCCCTCAGCTCTTAAGGTCGAACGAATCTTTAGCCTTCACTGCCATTACCCACTCTCTGAGCAACCTTGCGTGTGGGTTTCCTCTAACAGTATGGCCACGTGGGTCTCTACGCACACCAACTATGGGTCACTTTCCATACCAACTCTCCGGAGCCACTGTTCTGAAGCACTCTCACTGACTACGTGTCGCGCATGCAAGACGCTCATGCTGGGAGCCTGGGCCCCACCTCATCTGTGTGGAACACGACCTTGCGCGATGACCATCCACCGATGTCTCATCCTGGCGGACGAACAATGTCTCTCCCTGGAAGACGACTGATGTCTCTCCCTGGAAGACGACCGATGTCTCCCCCTGGAAGTCGACCGATGCGTCCCTCATCCTGGCGATGACCGTCTGTCTCTCGCCCTAGCGATGCCCGCGTGTCTCTTGCCCTGGCGATCCCCGCGTGTCTCTCGCCCTGGCGATCTCTCATCGTCCTTGATGTGGCAAGGACACATCGCCTTGCTTCTGTCGACTGATGCCACATCGTCACACCCTGTTGAGGGCTCGTCCTACCACTACTCTACGCCTGTGTTATCACCCCCACATGGCTCGGTGACGTCGGTAGCTTCTCCTGCCCGAGGGCAACTCAGTACTCAATCCTTACGTGCCTAAGCATGCAACACTAAGGTAAATCCCTTATGTCCAAGCGTAAAGTCTCGTAGTTATTCTGCATGCATGGTGCTCCTAAGGTTCAAATCACACCTCCCTACATGTGATTTCTGGAACCCACTATGGTCCACCGACCGACCTCTACCACGCCGCCCTCAGACCTTGGGCGACATCCGAGGTCTGACCACCATGAAATTTTCATTACAAACTCTTTTCGTTTTAAGTAATAACATATTCAGAATTCATTAAAATTATACTTCTTCTATTCCAAATAATTATCTAGATCCTTACACTTCGACTGATCGCCCAAGAGCTTGTTTGGGGAAGCTTTCATACTCAGAGCTTTACTACCGACCACCGACTAGCATGTTAGAGCACCACCGAGCAGTCATCGCGCTTCAGGTTTCGCATTACTTCTGTGTCACTCCAGCGCTAGGTGCATAGAGGGCCCGAACGCCAAAGATGACACCTGTGTTTTGGGGAAGGAAAATGCTTCTCGATGACCCCTCTCGCCTCAGGCTCGCTGTACAAAGTCGAGGTGAGGACTTTTTCACTCGCCTCAACCTTGCTGTAAAAAGAAGAGGGAAAAGACTTGGTTCTCTTGCCTCAACCTTGCTGTAAGAAGTAGAGGAAGAGGACTTTTCTCTCGCCTCAACCTTGCTGTAAAAAGCAAAGGGAAAAGACTTGGTTCTCTTGCCTCAACCTTGCTGTAAGAAGCAGAGGAAGAGGACTTTTCTCTCGCCTCAACCATGCTGTAAAAAGCAGAGGAAGAGGACTTTCTCGGCCTGCACCTCGCTGTACAAAGTCGAGGGAGAGGACTTTCTCTCGCCTGCACCCCGCTGTACAAAGTCGAGGGTGAGGACTTTCTTCTCTGGCCCATGCCTCGCTGTACAAAGTCGTGGGAGAGGACTTTCTCTCGCCTGCACCCCGCTGTACAAAGTCGAGGGTGAGGACTGTAAGGACCTGTAAAATTGAATTGGAATGAAAGTGGTATATTTAAATAATTCCAGAAGATGTTATTATTTAAAATACAAAGAGCTGGTAAATGAAGTTTCGTAGTAGTCGGACCTCGGGCGTCGCCCAAAATCTGGGGTCAGCTGGTAGAGGTCGGTCGGATGACGTGTGGATCAAGAAGAGTAAAGGAAGAAAAGTGTAGTTTAGTAGTACATGATCGCCGGTCGCCTGCTACACATGAGCGCCAGGGCGCGAGAGCTAGGGCGCGAGGCATGTGGACGTGGCCAGGGCGCGAGAGGCATGCGGGCATCGCCAGGGCGCGAGGCATGTGGGCGTGGCCAGGGCGCGAGAGGCATGCGGGCATCGCCAGGGCGCGAGGCATGCGGGCGTTGCCAGGGCTAGACATCGGTCGTCTCCCAAGAGAGTCATCGGTCGTCTCCCAAGAGAGTCATCGGTCGTCTTCCAGGGCGAGGGATACATCGGTCGTCTCCCAAGAGAGTCATCGGTCGTCTCCCAAGAGAGTCATCGGTCGTCTTCCAGGGCGAGGGATACATCGGTCGTCTTCCAGGGCGAGGGAGACATCGGTCGTCTTCCAGGGTGAGGGAGACATCGGTCGTCTTCCAGGGCGAGGGAGACATCGGTCGTTCGCCAGGATGAGTCAGCGGTGGAAAGTTATCGCGCGACGTCGAGTTTCACACAGAGTAAAGTGGGACCCAGACTCCCAGCATGAAACGTCCTGCACGCGCGCCACGTAGACGAAAAGGGTGGTTCAGAATAGTGACATCAGAAAGTTGGCATGCGCAAGAGACACTCGCGGTCGTACTGTTCAGAGCAGTGGTTGGCATGCACAAGCGACAACAGTGGTCGTACTGTTCAGGGCAGTGGTTCTCAGGCTTTCCTGCAGAAGGGGTGGCAGCAACAACATACGTGGACAGGTAAGCTGGGATTCAAAAGCCACTGCGGGAAGGCAAAGAGCATTACAGACGCAAGAGTGTTAGAGTGAGTGCAAACTTCCTCCCTCCCTTCTTCTCTCCTTTGCGCTGCAACTCAGGCAACCTCCAGCACCTGTGCGACGAGCGACGACAGCCCTTGGAGCACCTGGGAGTTTCTCTGCAAGTTCTACCAACCAGGCACTGAAAACAGAGCTAAGGCATCCTTCAAGCTCGGTGGGTTTGAGCTCTCGGTGTTTTGCGCAAGTCCAGGTAAGGGAAGCTAGCCTTCATTTTCAATACAAGCCATAGATTAGCTGTTTCTGGAGTAAGGGCGACGTGGTCGCCGGTTTCGTTTTCATCTTCGTGAATGCTCTGTTCTATGTGTTTGGGCGACGTGGTCGCCAGTTTTGTATACAGACTTCGAAATACCCTGTTTTTGAACCAGATCGCCGGTTTTGGCGTTATTTGCGAACTCCCTGTTTTTGATGTTGTTTGAAGCTGCTTTGGATTTAAATGTGATATACATGTGATATTCGAAAATATGAACCTTTGAAATGACTGTTGCTATGATTGAAATCATTCTTTGAGTGGTATGGTGTGTGGAATGTCGTGAATGTGGGTCAAGACATAGTATTTTCAGGAAAGGAAATACCGTGTTGAGATTTGGTTGTGAAGTGTATTGATCTGTAAGTATCCTGTGAATGGGGCGATCCTGACTCTGCTGAGATAATGGAATCACATAGAGGAAGTTACTCAGTTGGTGAGAGTCGAAGGAGGTTCATATGAATGGGTGAGTCGTGTGAAACAGAACGAGCTCGGCCTGTCTTATGGATTTACCCTGTCATACTGTGAGAGTGATGAATTGAGACCGAGATTGTGTTGATGCGCATGGCTGTGGAATCATTATAGCCAATGAAGTATGACAGGTGCATGTCCCTGGATGCTAGGTTCAACGCACGAGTCTTCCGGAAGTGGAGTCAAGTGTCTTGTGTGATGAGTCAGTGAAGTCTGACGTGAGAAATGAGAAACTTTGAATTCATAGACACTTGATATATGTTGTGATTTTAATGACCTTCGAGGAATCGTGAAATATGTGTTTAGTTGATGGTTTACGTAGATATCTTGAATTTGTTTTACCTTGATTTTAAAGTTCATATCTAACTCTTTTTAAATGTCTAGCTTACCCTGTGTTTTCTTGGTGTTGTGTTCGGCCTTTTCTTAAACCTGTAATGATCGTGTATAATTTACACGGGAGCAGATGATGTTGCAGGAAGTAGAGCTCCTTAGTGAATTGTCGCTGGAAGTAGATCGCCTGGTTTTAGTTCTGTTGGGCGATCACCCCTTTTTGCTATCTTCCGACAGGAGATCGGCCTCTTCCGATAGGAGATCGGCCTTTTCCGATAGGAGATCGGCCTCTTCCGATAGGAGATCGCCTGCTTTGTTTTTTTTACTGTATTTTGTTTATGTTTCTGGAAAATTTGACCGAATTTGTATTAAACTCCCTGTGAGGAGAAACTACATTTCATATATATAATATTTTGTTCACTTCAATCTATTTGTTACCTTTATTTTCATTATATAAACATGAATAGTATTTTGGCGGGATGTTACAAGGACTTTCTTCTTTGGCCTATGCCTCGCTGTACAAAGTCGAGGGAGAGGACTTTCTCTCGCCTGCACCCCGCTGTACAAAGTCGAGGGTGAGGACTTTCTTCTCTGGCCCATGCCTCGCTGTACAAAGTTGAGGGAGAGGACTTTCTCTCGCCTGCACCCCGCTGTACAAAGTCGAGGGTGAGGACTTTCTCTCGCCTGCACCTCGCTGTACAAAGTCGAGGGTGAGGACTTTTGCTCTATTGCCTCAGCCTCGCTGTAAGAAGTCGAGGTGAGGACTTTCTCTCGCCCCTGCCTCGCTGTACAAAGTCGAGGAGAGGACTTTTTTCTCCGAGTGGGTGCATGCTCCCAGGGGAGCACCAGGGGTGGCTGTCTAAGCGCACTCACCAGGTGCATCCCTGCCTGCATGGTCTCACTGCACGTTCTCTGGTAAGCAGCTCTTCTTCTGGTTTGGAATCGTGCGAGGTGCTTGCGTAACGCTCTCGCTGGGGACCTAAGTCACAGCTTAACACGTGTTAGCAAGACCCCGATGACCATGCACCGATGAGTGCTCTGCTCTCAATGCACCGATGACTGGTCGTGCTCTGAGTGCACCGATGTTTGATCGCGCTCTGCTTCCAAGCGCTTATCTAAGGGCTGATCTGTGGGTGGTGGCCACTCGGTAACTGACCACCGATCACCTGTACTTGCACCTGGGGCATGGAGAACTTTAAACTAGGATTACTCGCACACTTTATGTACTGAAATCTCCTTTTATTGGGTGGCCTTGTTAAAAAAGTGCCCCCTGATCTACTCAACTGTTCGTAGTAAATATACTGAGGGTGTATACAGTGCGAGAACTCATCTACTTTACAACTTAACTGAATTAGAAACTTAAGCGTGTAGCGTTCCACATCATGGGGATAGCTGCTTGATTCACGAGGAGCTTCCTCCTGAGCTGCCTGGGAGCCCTCCCAGCGTTGCATCCTCTATCACCTCACGTCCCCATGCACAGGGATCTCGTGTTACTGATCGCCTGTCTGAGACCCCGAAGCGCGATCACCTTGCGACTCTCGCAGGTAATCGGTCAGGAATCCTGTCTTCACCAACTCAGCAAGTTGATGCCCCAACGCCAGGCAGGTGCGGAGCATGTGTCCATAAGCCTGATGGAACTCACACCACTCGTCCTTCCTCCCTCCAAGTACCTTGTCAGTTTTCTCTGGTACTCGGAGTCTTGTAGCCACGACAGGGATGGCGATCAGCTCTGCCAACTCTATCACGAAATCATACCTAGGGGGTGTGTTGTTCTCCCTTGCACGCCCCTTGGGCTGGTCCTTCCTGGGTGCATAGGGACGAGGCCTTCCCTGCGCCTTCCTCCCTTCCTTGGCCTCATACACTCGCACCTGCTGCTGCTGCTTCCCCTGACCTCCATGCGGCTTCGTCGGCGCAGTGCTGCCTCTCTTCTCAGAGACCTCTGCCTCTGCTACAATGTGCGCCACCGCGCGTCGTCGTATCTCAGCGAAGGTGGCGGGGTGGCTCCTGATGAGGGATTCACTGAAAGGACTAGGTAGCACGCCTTTCTTGAACGCATGCACTAACATGTTCTCGTCCTTGCTGGGCAATCTCACCACCTACGCAGCAAAACGGTTGAGGAAGTCCTTCAGCGACTCCCCTTAGTACTGGCGCACGTCAAACAGATCGTAAGACACCACCGGTGGCGCTCTGTTGACGATGTACTACTCCGTGAACAGCTTTGAAAATTGATGGAAAGAGGTGATGTGGCCCTCCGGCAGGCTCACGAACCACTCCATAGCTACTCCGCTCAGCGTGCTCATAAATATTTTGCAGTACACAGCGTCTGAACCTCCAGACAGCATCATCTGAGTGTGGAAGGCTGTCAAATGTGCTTCTTGTAACATCCCTCCAAATTCACTTTGAAATAAATATAAAATGAAAGTAAAGGTGACAAATAGATTCTATGAACAAAATATTATATATATGAAATGAAGTTGCTCCTCTTAGGGAGTTTAATACAAATTCGGTCAAATTTTCCAGAAACATAAACAAAATACAGTAACAAAAACAAAGCAGGCGGTCTCCTAACGGAAGGGACCGATCTCCTATCGGACGAGACCGATCGCCTATCAGAGGACCCAAAACAGCCGATCACCTATCAGGACAGAAAAACAGGCGATCACCCGATAGAGGCAGAAAACCGGCGATCACCACCGAGAGGTGGAAATAGGCGATCTCTTTCCCCGGCGACCACTCACTAGAGAGCTCTTCTTCCTGGAAGATCATCTGCTCCCGTGTAACAATTACACGATCATCACAGTTTTGAGAAAAACAACCACAATAACAGATAAAAGGGTAAGCTAGATAATTTAAAAGAAGTTTAAATCAAGAACATGCAAATCCAAGTAAACCAAATTCCAAAATATCCATGTAAAACATAGAGCTGCTCATAGCATTCAGCTGATCGCCCAAAATCACAAACTTCACAACATTCACCCATAGTCATTCCATTTCACAATACAGCATCAAGTGTCTATCAATATTCAAGTTTCTCATTTCACATGTCAGACTTTCCACTGACTCACCACACAAGACACTTGACACTACTTCCGGATTGACTCGTGCGTTGATTAGACTCAGAGATCTGCACCTGTCATACCACACCACTGTGAAATCCACACAGGGTCGCTGTGAATCCACACAGCATGCGCATATATCATCTCAATGTTACCATAGTTCTCCTGGTATGACAGGGTTAATCCATAGGACAGACGGAGCTTGTTCTTTTTCACACGAGACGCCCATCATATAGACCTCCTTCGACTCTCAACAACTGAGTAACTTCCTCTACGTGATTCCATTACCTCAGCAGAGTCAGGATATCCCCTTAGGAATCACCGATCAATGCACCTACCACAAGATCTTACACGGTATTTTCTTTCCTGAAAATACTATGCCTCGATCCCACATTCACAGCATTCAAAGACATCATGCCACACTTAAAAGAATGATTTCAATCACAGCAATAGCCATTTCAAAGGATTCATATTTTCGAATATCTCATGTAAATCTCAAGCAGTTCTCAAAACAACATCAAACACAAGGAGTTCGCAAAACAGCGCCAAAACCGGCGATCTAGTTCAAAATATGGTATTTCGAAGGCTGTATATTAAAACAGGCGACCACGTCGCCCAAGCACACAACACAGAGCATTTCACGAAGACGAAAGCGAAAACGGTGACCACGTCGCCCACACTCAGAAATGGTTCAACTATGGCTCGTAGTAAAGATGAAGGCTAGCTTCCCTTACCTGGACTTGCGCAACCACCAGGAGCTTCGAAATCCCACGAAGCTTGCAGAATACCTTGGCTCTATTCTTGAGTCTGGTTTTGAAGGAGTTGCAGAGAACTTTCCCAGGTGCTCCAATGGTGTTGCTTCTCGTCGTACTCTTGTGTGGAGATGCTGCGATCGCAACGCGGAGGAGGTAACTGGAGGAGAAGGGAGATAAACGCACTCTTTAGCTCTGGAACCACAGCAACGTTTTTTTTTCTTTCCTTCTCAGGAGTGGGTTTTTGTATCTTAAGCTGACTTCTCCACACAAACCGCTGCCACCACCCACTCTGCAGGGAAGTTTGCGTGTACGCTTCACTGAACAGTACTACTAAGCGTGCCTCTGCGCAGGCTACGCTCTGAGGTCACTATTCTGAACCACTCTTTTGTCTACATGGCGCGCGTGCAGAACATCTCTTGCTGGGAGTCTGGGGCCCACGTTCTCTGGGTGTAACTCAACGTCGCGCGATGACCTTTCGCCGATGACTACTAGCGCGAAGACAACCACCGATGACATCTTCCTGCCGAACGACCGATGTCTCCTTCGCCCTGGAAGACGACCGATGTCTTCCTTTGGGAGACAACCGATGTCTTCCCTGGCGACGCCCTCATAACTCTCGCGCCTTGGCCACGTCCACAAGCCTCGCGCCCTGGCAATGCCCGCGTGCCTCGCGCCCGCATACCCCTCGCGCCCGCGCGATGCCTGCATGCCTCTCGCGCCCGCGCGATGCCTGCATGCCTCTCGCGCCCGCGCGATGCCCGCATGCCTCTCACGCCCGCGCGATGCCCGCATGCCTCTCGCGCCCGCGCGATGCCTGCATGCCTCTCACGCCCGCGCGATGCCTGCATGCCTCTCACGCCCGCGCGATGCCTGCATGCCTCTCGCGCCCGCGCGATGCCTGCATGCCTCTCACGCCCGCGCGATGCCTGCATGCCTCTCACGCCCGCGCGATGCCTGCATGCCTCGCGCGCCCTTGCATGCAACACTAAGGGTGATCTCTTTTGCTCAAGCGTAGAGCTTCGCATGCACAGCGTATCTAAGGCTTAACCCACACCTTGATACGCGTGGTTGTTGGAACCCACTCTGGTTGATTCAGTATCTTGACCACATACTACGTGCATTCCCGCCGATCACGTACACTCTAGGCGATTGGCGCTCATGTCTCCTCTAGGCGACAGGCGATTATGTGCCAGAGGAGTCGGAGGTCGCCTCCATCTTCAATAACGGCGATCTCGTAGGAGACTTCTTAGCTACACATTTCCTCCTTTACTCTTCTTGATCTACATGTCAGCCGACCGACCTCTACCAGCTGACCCCAGATCTTGGGCGACGTCCGAGGTCCGACTACTACGAAACTTCATTTACCAGTTCTTTGTATTTTAAATAATAACATCTTCTGAAATTATTTAAATATACCACTTTTATTCCAATTCAATTTTACAGGTCCTTACACTTCTGGGTCTTCCACCCCCGTGAACGACGCCTTCACTCCCACCAGGTTGGGAGGCACCACCGTGTTCATGATCTCGGGGGAGAAAGGCATAGGAAATGCTCTAGGGGGCGACGGCGGCATCGACGTCCTATCTTCGCATACGCGCTCATTCTGCGCCTGCAATTCCCTACACAACTCCTCGTTCACGCGGTTCAGCTCTTCATTTATGCTATGCGATGCAGTCAGCTCTGCATGCATCTTCTCTTGCTCAACTCCCGACGCCGCGACATTCTCTTGCAGCGCGCGCATCATCTCCATGACCTACGCCATGGTAACAGCTCCTTCTTCAGCAGATGGCGCAGGTGCCGTTTGTCTGGTTCTTCTACTCATTTGTGCGATTTCTACTCTCGTTCTTGTGTATGGGGGCTTCATTTTACTTCGTGCCCCACGGTGGGCGCCAAATGTTCCCGCCGGTGGACTCGAACGTTGATGGGCTCCGCGTTCCTCCCGCGTCCGCGTCTGTTCCTCCGATTGGCTTCCCTTCGAACGAAGCAAACGGTTCCTGCAAACACAGAGGGGCGCCTTAGCGGCCGGTGTAGCTCCGACGCTCAAGTCAGTTTGGGCAAGGAAACACCAAAAACTCTCTTTGTGTAATCTCTGGGTTACGTATGGCGTACCTGGTTCAGCGTTCTTCTTCCTCATATAATCCCGCGTCGCCCCCTACTGGCTACCTCTAGGGCCACTTGATTACTCTGCACTGCCTTTATCTACCCCCCAGGGCTACCTTGCGTGCAGGCCTTCCTCACTTGAGTGCAAAGTCTGACAGGGGAGGCCGCGTGGGTACCTCTGTACCCCTCAATTTCTGTGCCCATCTGCCTTACCTAATCTCTGGGAACACCTTCACGGTCCACGTGGTATGCATGCAACCTCACTGGGAGACTCTAACCTTGATGGGTTTTTGTCCCAGCAGGATTCTGCACCTAACTGCGTCTTCCCATCTTTATGCATGGTCGTCTCGCGACTAAGGCCACTCCCTGCCTCTGGGCGCTTTACTGATCACTGGTTGCGTTGTTCACATCGCCACTGCCGATGTCACCTCGACACATACCGATGACCGAGGTGTCTCTCATCCTGACCGATGACCGATGGTGCTTCATCACTTCTCGCACACTGCTTCCAGGCGCTCATGTAGGAACTGATCTGCTGGTGGTGGTCACACGGTAACTGACCACTGATCGCCGTTCTTGAATGATCTCCACCCTGGTTCATCTGCTATCTCATGCCACGCGCCACTCTGTGACTGCCCCACGTAGTCATCTGCTGCTGACGTCATCGACTACCGATGACCGACCGGATCAGATGGTAAAGTTATTATATTGGGAGGAGATTTTAGGCAGATATTGTTTGTTGTAAAAAAGGATCAAGATATGACATTGTGAAGGCAACAGTAAACTACTCCGAGTTAGGAAACATTGCAAAGTCTTGAAACTTTTAGAGAATATGAGATTAAGCATTGAAAAATCAATGCAAACTGCAACAATGATAAAAGAGTTTACTGATTGGATCTTTCATATTGGAGATGGAGATATGGACTTAAATGAGGTTGGAGAAGCAACTATTAAAATACCAAAAGAGTTTTTAATTGAACACGTCGAAAAACCTTTATTGCAATTGGTTGAATTTGTTTATCCAAGCTACATGAAGAATCTAACCTCTAATGGATTTTTTGATGATGGTGTAATATTGTGTCCTACCACAAAATGTGTGGACTAGGTGAATCAATTTATCTTATCATTAATCCTTGGAGAAGAAGTTACTTATTTAAGTTCAGACAAACCTTGTGAATCTAATGAACAAGAAAATGCTCAAGCTGAGTGGTTTACAACAAAATTTTTGAATGATATCAAATGCTTAGGAATTCCTAATCATTGTCTTAAATTAAAAGTTGGAGTTCCGGTAATGCTTCTAAGGAATATTGATCAAGCCAATGGACTTTGCAATGGAACAAGATTACTAGTAATTGACTTGGGGAAGAATGTTATTGGTGCCAAAGTTATTACTGGAAAAAATATTGGTGATAAAATATTTACTCCTATAATGAACTTGACTCCTTCTTAAACCGGCTTGCCTTTTAAGTTTTAGATAAGACAATTCACAATATCATTATGCTTTGCTATGACAACAAATAAAAGCCAAGGTCAAGCGCTTAATAAAGTTGGCTTATATCTTTCACGTCTAGTATTTACACATGGGCAAATATATGTTGGTGTTTCCAGAGTGAAATTGAAGAAAGTGTGGAAAATCTAGATTTTGAATGATAATGGAAATACAAGTAATTCAACTACTAATGTGGTTTACAAAGAAATGTTTGAAACATATTGTTACAGCCATACATATCCGGTATGAACATTCTTTAATCAAAAAATTTTCTTATTTCTCCTCTGTTTGTTCTAATATATGAAGATCAATTTAACAATTTCTATATGTCCATTTTGTATTGTTTTTCAGTATGTTCTCTTGTTTTACTGAATAGATCTTATGTCACAAAGCTTTAAATTTAACAGTACATCTTACTTCATAATTGTTGTTCTGGAAATTATTTTACGTTTTCCACAAAATTGTTGCAAAATTGTTGTAAGAATTGAGTGTTAAATAGTGTTGGGAAAAAGTAATGAATCTGCTGCATTATTTCTGTAACAGTTCTTCTTATAATTCATGATATGTTGCATTATGTGACAATTACTATGTCAAAAGTGTTTATTTAATAATAAGAAGTCAACATACAATGTTTTCCAAAATTATACATACATGTATGATTATATATTTTAAGTTGTGGCTTGCTCTCTTTAAAACAATGTGTTTATCACTTTCTATGTGGTTAACATGCATAATAAGACAACTACACCAATATATGATTTTTAAATTTACATTCTTCATTACTATCTCATATGGATATTGTATCTGAAAGATTCCCTATCCATTATTTCTACAAGTATCAAATGAATTAAACATACTCACATGAAAATAAGAATTCATTAAGAGAACTCATTTGGTTATCAATAGTGTTGAAATAAAAGGTATATTTAGTTCATATTTCTTATTATTTTCGTATTTAATAGATCTTATTTAATTATTTTTGTAATATTACAAGTCTTTCAAAACTTTGATATTGAAAAAACAGACCCTACAATCATCCTATATAGATCATTAATTTTGGTTTTTTGGTAGATTTTATCTATACTTAGATTATGTATCCATAATTGATGTAATTTTGATTTATAGTTATGATACAACATATTGAATGCGAAATTGAATGTAATATATTAACATTATTTCTCTTTACTTCTTTAATATTATTATAATTACAAATTAAGTATATAATTTTTGGAATTTGATCATGCGGTTAACTATTGTTATAAAAAATAAATACTTCATTTCATTTTATTTCATTTTATCATCTTTCTAAGTGTTTTCAATTATTAATTATTCTTAAATTTTTTCTATATTGTGTTTTTAATATAACTATTGTATATATTTTTCATTTATATGATTTGTAACGTCCCTCAATTCCTTTTCATTTTGATATACTAGAATAAGCGTAAAACATTAATTTATAAAATTAACATATGTATATATAATGAAAATACATCATCCCATACATTGTATCTTCAAAGAGAAACATCCCTCTTATAGGGGCTTTAATACATCTTCATCAAGTGTTTCAAAATAAATCCTAAGTACAACATAAAAAGAAAAACAGGCGATCTCTTTCTAGCGGCCACTCACTGAGGAGCTCTACTTCCTGCAACATCATCTGCTCCCGTGTAAATTATACACGATCATCACAGGTTTAAGAAAACAACCACAGAACAAAGACACAGGGTAAGCTAGATATTTTAAACCAAAAAAAAACTTTAAAGTGTGAAATTTTAAACCAATATAAAACAAATTTAAAACACCCACATAAAATCCCTCAAGAAATCACACATTTTACAATCTCCTCAAGTGTCTATCAAATTTCAATATTTCTCATTTCTCACGTCAGACTTCCACTGACTCATCACACATAGACACTTGACACTACTTCCGGAAGACTCGTGCATTGATTAGACTTAGAGATCTGCACCTGTCATACTACATTGCTGTAAAGTTCCCACAGCTATGCGCATAAACATAATCTCAATCTCAATCTCATCACTCTCCTAGTATGACAGGGTTAATCCATACAACAGGTCAAGTAGTTATCTTTCAAACCACTTACCCATACATATGAACCTCCATCGACTCTCAACGCCTGAATAACTTCATCTATATGATTCCATTATATCAGGAGAGTCAGGATATCTCATTATAGAAATCACCGATCAATGCACATTCTACACAATCTTACACGGTATTTTCTTTCCTGAAAATACTATGCCTTGATCCCACATTCACAACATTCAACACATCATATAACACTTAAATGAACGATTCCAATCACAGCAACAATCATTCCAAGGTTCAGATTTTCGAATATCACATGCATTTCACATTTCAATCTCAAACAGTTTCAAACAACACTAAAACAGGGGAGTTCGAAATCAACATTAAAACCGGCGATCACGTCCAAAAACAGGGGATTATGCAATAACATTTGAAACCGGCGACCACGTCGCCCAACATCAAAATCTTCTAGCTTAAGGTTTTCTTGAAAATAAAGCTAGCTTCCCTTACCTGGACTAGCGTAAACTTCACTAAGAGCTCCAACCCAACGAGATTCAAGGATGCCTTAACCTGCACCATGGAGCCTTAGTCACAAAACTAGCTATACCACTCATTTCTACGTTAACAGAGACGATTCCTGAAGCCAAGAGAGCTGCATGCAACGCCTATGCAGAGGCAACCCTCTCAAGTGCAGGATCGACTCGAAGAACAGAGCGAAACGACTTACTCTGTTTTAGCGTCCGGTTTGGAGAACTTGCAGAGAACCTCCCAGGTGCTCTATGGTAGTCGCCGATAGCCAACTGGTGCGCTAGGGCGTCTGAACGTATGGAGAAGGAGAGGGAAGAAACAGGGAGCTAAAGCCAACTCACTCAATTTCTCTCTACTCAAGCAGCGTTCCAACCTTGCCTATCCAGACTGAAGTTTGAACTTAAGCCACCCTTCCCAGGAATGCCGCTGCCACCACCCACTCTGCAGGGAAGCTTGCGTGTACATTTCCTCTAACAGTAATGCCACGTGGGTCTCTGCGTACACCAACTCTGGGTCACTTTCCATACCAACTCTCTGGAGCCACTGTTCTGAAGCACTCTCCCTGACTATGTGTCGTGCATTCAAGACGCTCATGCTGGGAGCCTGGGTCCTACCTTATCTGTGTGAAACAAGATCCACCGATGCCTGGTCGCGCGATGACCATCCACCATCCATCGATGCCTCTCATACCGGCGATGACTGATGTGCCTCTCATCCCGGCGATGACTGATGTGCCTCTCATCCCGGCGATGACTGATGACACATCGCCACGCCTTGCTGAAGGTTCTTCATCCCACTATGTTACGTCCAAGGTATCACCTCCACATGGCTTGGTGACGTTGGTAGCTTCACATTTCCAAGAATAGATCAGCACTACTCCTCGTGCGCCCATGCATGCAACACTAAGGACGATTTCTTATGCTCAAGCATAAAGCTTCGCATGCACAACATATCTAAGGCTTAACTCACACCTTGATACGCGTGGTTTTTGGAACCTGTAACATCCCGCCAAATACTTTGGAATAATTATAAAATGAAATAAAGGTGAACAAATATATTGAAAAGAACAAAATTATATATATATATATATATGAAGAAGTTTCTCCTCACAGGGAGTTTAATACATAACCGGTCAATTTTTCCAAAACATAAACAAAATACAGCCAAATAAATTGAAACCGGCGGTCTCCCTACATAAACCGGCGATCTCCTATCAGAAGACCCAAAACAGCCGATCTGCTATCAGAACAGAAATCAGGCGATCTCCTTCCGGCGATCACTCACTAAGGAGC
This sequence comes from Phaseolus lunatus, assembly GCA_013389735.1. NCBI lineage: Eukaryota > Viridiplantae > Streptophyta > Magnoliopsida > Fabales > Fabaceae > Phaseolus > Phaseolus lunatus. The sequence continues at coordinate 23,757,468 of CM023864.1, forward strand.
TCTATGTAAGGACCTGTAAAATTGATATGGAATGAAAGTGGTATATTTAAATAATTTCAGAAGATGTTATTATTTAAAATACAAAGAGCTGGTAAATGAAGTTTCGTAGTAGTCGGACCTCGGACGTCGCCCAAGATCTGGGGTCAGCTGGTAGAGGTCGGTCGGATGACGTGTGGATCAAGAAGAGTAAAGGAAGAAAAGTGTAGTTTAGTAGTACATGATCGCCGGTCGCCTGCTACACATGAGCGCCAGGGCGCGAGAGGCATGCGGGCATCGCCAGGGTGCGAGGCATGTGGACGGGGCCAGGGCGCGAGAGGCATGCGGGCATCGCCAGGGCGCGAGGCATGCGGGCGTTGCCAAGGCGCGAGAGGCATGCGGGCATCGCCAGGGCGCGAGGCATGAGGGCGTCGCCAGGGATAGACATCGGTCATCTCCCAAGAGAGTCATCGGTCGTCTTCCAGGGCGAGGGAGACATCGGTCGTCTTCCTGGGCGAGGGAGACATCGATCGTCTTCCAGGGCGAGGGAGACATCGGTCGTTCGCCAGGATGAGTCAGCGGTGGAAAGTTATCGCGCGACGTCGAGTTTCACACAGAGTAAAGTGGGACCCAGACTCCTAGCATGAAACGTCCTGCACGCGCGCCACGTAGACAAAAAGGGTGGTTCAGAGTGGTGACATCAGAAAGTTGGCATGCGCAAGAGACACTCGCGGTCGTACTGTTCAGAGCAGTGGTTGGCATGCACAAGCGACAACAGTGGTCGTACTGTTCAGAGCAGTGGTTGGCATGCACAAGCGACAACAGTGGTCGTACTGTTCAGGGCAGTGGTTCTCAGGCTTTCCTGCAGAAGGGGTGGCAGCAGCAGCATACGTGGACAGGTAAGCTGGGATTCAAAAGCCACTGCGGGAAGGCAAAGAGCATTACAGACGCAAGAGTGTTAGAGTGAGTGCAAACTTCCTCCCTCCCTTCTTCTCTCCTTTGCGCTGCAACTCAGGCAACCTCCAGCACCTGTGCGACGAGCGACGACAGCCCTTGGAGCACCTGGGAGTTTCTCTGCAAGTTCTACCAACCAGGCACTGAAAACAGAGCTAAGGCATCCTTCAAGCTCGGTGGGTTTGAGCTCTCGGTGTTTTGCGCAAGTCCAGGTAAGGGAAGCTAGCCTTCATTTTCAATACAAGCCATAGATTAGCTGTTTCTGGAGTAAGAGCGACGTGGTCGCCGGTTTCGTTTTCATCTTCGTGAATGCTCTGTTCTATGTGTTTGGGCGACGTGGTCGCCGGTTTTGTATACAGACTTCGAAATACCCTGTTTTTGAACCAGATCGCCGGTGTTGGCGTTGTTTGCGAACTCCCTGTTTTTGATGTTGTTTGAAGCTGCTTTGGATTTAAATGTGATATACATGTGATATTCGAAAATATGAACCTTTGAAATGACTGTTGCTATGATTGAAATCATTCTTTGAGTAGTATGGTGTGTGGAATGTCGTGAATGTGGGTCAAGACATAGTATTTTCAGGAAAGGAAATACCGTGTTGAGATTTGGTTGTGAAGTGTATTGATCTGTAAGTATCCTGTGAATGGGGCGATCCTGACTCTGCTGAGATAATGGAATCACATAGAGGAAGTTACTCAGTTGGTGAGAGTCGAAGGAGGTTCATATGAATGGGTGAGTCGTGTGAAACAGAACGAGCTCGGCCTGTCTTATGGATTTACCCTGTCATACTGTGAGAGTGATGAATTGAGACCGAGATTGTGTTGATGCGCATGGCTGTGGAATCATTATAGCCAATGAAGTATGACAGGTGCATGTCCCTGGATGCTAGGTTCAACGCACGAGTCTTCCGGAAGTGGAGTCAAGTGTCTTGTGTGATGAGTCAGTGAAGTCTGACGTGGGAAATGAGAAACTTTGAATTGATAGACACTTGCTGTATGTTGTGATTTTAATGACCTTCGAGGAATCGTGAAATATGTGTTTAGTTGGTGGTTTAAGTAGATATCTTGAATTTGTTTTACCTTGATTTTAAAGTTCATATCTAACTCTTTTTAAATGTCTAGCTTACCCTGTGTTTTCTTGGTGTTGTGTTCGGCCTTTTCTTAAAACCTGTAATGATCGTGTATAATTTACACGGGAGCAGATGATGTTGCAGGAAGTAGAGCTCCTTAGTGAATTGTCGCTGGAAGGAGATCGCCTGTTTTCAATTTCCGTTGGGCGATCACCCCTTTTGTTGCCTTCTAATAGGAGATCGCCCTTCTGTCAGGAGATCGCCTATCTTTCTATTGTAATGTATTTTGTTTTATGTTTTAATGAAAAAGTGATCGTATTTGTATTAAACTCCCTGTGAGGAGAAACTTTATTCACTTATATACAATTTCATTCACTTCAATCTATTTGTTATTTTTATTTTCATTATATAAATATGAATAGTATTTTGGCGGGATGTTACACTCTACTTCCTGGAAAATCATCTGCTCCCGTGTAAAATAAACGATCATCACAGTTTTAAGAGAAAACAGCCAGAGAATAATACAAAAGGGTAAGCTAGATATTTTTAACTTTAAATTTTAAACTGGACAACCAACGTAGATCAGCCTTTTTAAACATTCACAAGAGTCCATCACTTTCTCATTCATATCACACAGCCATCAAGAAATCACATGTTTCACAATTCCTCAAAAGTCTTTCAATTCACATAATGCATCAAGTGTCTATCAAATTCAATGTTCCTCAATTCTCACGTCAGACTTCTACTGACTCATCACACAAGACACTTGACACTACTTCCGGAAGACTCATGCGTTGAACTTAGCATCCAGAGACATGCACCTGTCATACTAACCCACTGTGAAATCACACACATTCACAGGGGCGCCGTGAAATCACACACATTCACAAGCGTATAAATGAATCTCAATATCATCACTATCCTAGCATGACAGGGTTAATTCATATAACAGGCCGAGCTCGTTCTTTTTCACACGACTCACCCATTTATATGAACCTCCTTCGACTCTCACCAACTGAATAACTTCCTCTATGTGATTCCATTATCTCAGCAGAGTCAGGATCGCCTCATTCACAGGATACTCACAGATCAATACACTTCATAACCAAATCTCAACACGGTATTTCCTTTCCTGAAAATACTATGTCTTGATCCCACATTCACGACATTCCACACATCATATAACACGTAAATGAATGATTCCAATCACAACAACAATCATTCCATGGTTCATATTTTCGAATATCACATTTAAATCTCAAACAGTTTCAAACAACACAAAAACAGGGGAGTTCGAAAAACAACGCCAAAACCGGCGATCACGTCCAAAACAGGGGATTCGAAATCTGGGTTTAAAACCGGCGATCACGTCGCCCAAACACATAGAACAGAGCATCACGAAAAAGAATATGAAACCGGCGACCACGTCGCCCTCACTTCAGAAACAGCAAATCTACGGCTTTTATTGAAAATAAAGCTAGCTTCCCTTACCTGGACTTGCGCAAAACACCAAGAGCTCCAAGACCCACCGAGCTTAAAGGATGCCTTAGCTCTGTTTTAGCGTCTGGTTTGTAGGACTTGCAGAGAAACTCCCAGGTGCTCCAAGGGCAGTCGTCGCTGGTTGCACTGGTGCTTGAGGTTGCCTAAATCGCAGCGCGAAGGATAGAAAAGAGAGGGATGAAGATGCACCCACTCTTTCACTCTCGAGTCTCTGTAACGTTCTTTGCCTTCCCGCAGTGGGCTTTTGAATCCAAGCCTACCTGTCCACGTATGCTGCTGCTGCCACCCCTTCTGCAGGAAAGCCTGAGTGTACTATTTCACTGAACAGTACGGCCACGGTTGTCTCTTGCGCCTGCCAACCACTGCCCTGAACAGTACGACCACTGTTGTCTCTTGTGCATGCCAACCACTGCCCTGAACAGTACGACCACTGTTGTCTCTTGTGCATGCCAACCACTGCCCTGAACAGTACGACTGCGAGTGTCTCTTGCGCATGCCAACATTCTGATGTCACTATTCTGAACCACCCTTTTGTCTACGTGGCGCGCGTGCAGGACGTTTCATGCTGGGAGTCTGGGTCCCACTTTATCTGCGTGAAGCTCGACATCGCGCGATAACCTTCCATCGATGACCGCTCGCGCGATGACTATCCACTGAGGTCTCATACTGGCAAACGACCGATGTCTCTCCCTGGAAGACGACCGATGTCTATCCCTGGGAGACGACCGATGTCTATCCCTGGCAACGCCCGCATGCCTCTCGCGACCCGGTGATGCCTCATGCCTCGCGCCCCGACGACGCCCGCATGCCTCTCGCGCCCCAGCGTTGCCGGCATGCCTCGCGCCCCGGCGACGCTCGCATGCCTCTCGCGCCCCAGCGTTGCCCGCATGCCTCGCGCCCCGGCGACGCCCGCATGCCTCTCGCGCCCCAGCGTTGCCCGCATGCCTTGCGCCCCGGCGTTGCCCGCATGCCTCGCACGCCCTGGTGACGTCCACATGCCTTGCGCGCCCTGGCGACGTCCACATGCCTCGCGCCCTGGCGATCATGTGTAGTAGACGACCGGCGATTAAGTACTAACTAGGCGATCTCATAGTCTTCTAAGCTACACTTTCCTTCCTTTTTATTTTAAATAAAAACATACTTAGAATTCATTTAAAATATATCCCTTTTTATTCTAATTGAATTTTACAGGTCCTTACAGAACCCACTATGGTTGATCCAGCATCTTGACCACATACTAAGTGCGCTTTCGGCGATCATGTACACCATAGGCGATTGGCGATCATGTGTACTCTAGGCGACAGGCGATTATGTACCAGAGAAGTCGGAGATCGCCTCCGTCTTCAACAACGACGATCTCGTAGACTTCTAAGCTACACTTTCCTTCTTTTATATTTTAAATAAAAACATACTTAGAATTCACTTAAAATATATCACTTTCATTCCAATAAATTTTTCTAGGTCCTTACATGATTCTTAATTCATTTAATTTGAACTTATAAATTATTGTATAACTAATATTACAATTTAATATATTATATTTTAGAAAAACAAATTTAATCAAATATATGTAATTTATTTATTATTTATTATTATAATATTATCATTTAAATATGCATGGGTCAAGGTATATTAACATATAAATAAAGATAGAAATAACTATTTCTTTCTCGTTTCAAAAACTAGAAGAAGTGTAGAAACTTGTTTCAGGCTTAAATTTTGAAGCAAAAGAGAGAGTTGTATAAGTTATTTATATGAATGAGGCGGACCATTAGTTCAGAATATAAATTGACAAATTTAACGATAAATGAAGCAAGTTTTAATTCAAAATAATAAGGAATTTGATAATCATTCATATAAGTAAAGTGGATTTCGATGCAAAAAGATAAAAACAACTAATAAAATAATCATCCATGTGAATGAAGCGGGTCTTGATTTAAACAAATACTAAGGATTTGATAACCAATGATATCAATAAAGTTAGTTTCGATCAAAAAAATAAAACAATAATCATTCGGGTTTCGCTCCACAATGTATAAACAAGAGATATTTAAGACTAGATTTTGGTATGAAAAGAAAATGCAAGCACATTGCTAATGCGTGAGATGAAGATGCATTGATGTATGAAGTCCACTAGATGTTGTTTTTCTCTTATTGTTCAAGACTATCCCTTCCTCATTTTTTTATTGATTTTCTTTATATACATACAAAGGCAAAAACTTTGAATCGATTGTTCTCTTTGCCATCATCAAATTCATGAGTTCAAAATTTTCTCTCCAACTCTCACTTAATTTCCACCATTTTACTCTTCTTAAAGAACAAAAGTGAGGGACATTGTGAATCTTATTATCTAATGCAATTACTGAAGTGTTGTATACTTCACATTTTCTTTTAAAGCATTGTTTTACTCACGTGTATGTTTGAGTCAATGTTTGGAAATATTGGGGTTTATACATATTTAATATCAATCCGAGCTATTACTCCACTCTTGTGACAATGAATTAATTTTGATGCAAAGTACAACCAAAAATTGGACCAACCTATTAAAAGTGTGGGAAAATGAATGAACATGTTTGAAGGAAACTAGGATGGCACAAAATCATGTAGGAATGTTGTCCTCAAAAGGGAGAATATCTGTCAGACAAAAATATGAAAATCAAACAAAACAACCCCGATTTCGATTTACAAGGGGAAACTAAAGGTTAAAGTGTAGTCAAGAAAAAACATGGATTTCCCTATTTCAGTGGTAACATGATATAGAACATAAAAGATTGTCCTAGTGTGACTTTCTTCCACCTAACTTATTGGCTAATTTAAAGGCGTTCCTCGTTATTTGACGCATTGCAAACATATTTAATACATTTTTATTTCTTCTCTTTCTGTTAATTCATTTTTTAGTAGTCATATCTTTAGCCAAGTCATTTTATTGTAGGATTAAGCTTTACGAAAATCAGAGTAGCAGTCTTGAATTAGTGTGGACTTTATTATTGGACATACAAAAGCCTCAAAAGATGATATTTTGATGATGATGTTTGAAGATGTTGATGCTAAAGATATATTTTATTTTATAGCTTTCATTGCATGTGTTTAAGAGTTTTACACACAATGTATTCACAAGAGTTTAAGTTTAGCACATGATCAATCTTAATATTAACTGTTCTTGCCGGTTGACTCTCCTGTCGGTTGACTCTACGACACTCCCATGCCTTCTTTCCTCACCTTTAGATTATGCTTTGCTGTCTCGAAACAACCTGCATCTGCAAGATAAAAAGGGGCGCCCTAGAGGCCGTTTGCACTCCGACGCTCAAGTCAAAACTAAGGCAAGCACACCAAGTGTATTTAGTATCTCTGTTTAGGTTTAGAAACTGCGTACCTTTGCAAAGTATTTCGCTACCCTTTATATAGTCTAGGGTTTTCTCTGTGCTACTACCCATATTTAGGGTTTACAGGAATACCCTTGCGCCGCTATCACCCAGACTTAGGGTAATCTAGCACGTAAGGTTTCCTTAACTGGAGTGCAAACTCTAACAGGGTGGCCACCTGGGTACCCCCTCGTGCACCTAGTCTCTGGGGCCACCTGGGTACCCCCTCGTGCACCTAGTCTCTGGGGCCACCTGTCCTACTAGTTCAAACTATCTGCAGGGTCCATCCCACGTGGCTTTGGCCCATGCTGTGGGGCCCAACTGACGTAGCTCACCATTACTAACTGTTTTCGGTGCCCGAGGACTGGTTGGTACATTAACCAAGAGAAATTGTGTTTAAATGCTTTTAAAACAAATCTAAATAAATGGTGTGAGTTTTAGTTATTTATAGATGAAGAGGATGGAGGTAACATGCTTCTTAAGCTACCATGACTATAGTGTGCTTTAGTGGTGTAAAGAGGTGTTGTGTAGGTCCTCTTAAGATGCTTTAGAGACCCTTGCTTGTATAACAAGTGAGGGTTTCTATAGTGTCTTTGATTTATTTACAAACTACTCTTAAGACTAGTTCAAAATACAAATCCTAAACATGACTATTCTACCATTTATATAGACAGTTCCTTTGTCTTTATTATTTTATATGGTGGCTTGGATGGTCCTCCATCAACCGATCTATCTCTTCAAAACTTTTCTATATTTTCTCCCCCTTTTTGACATCATAAAAAAAGTTTATAGAAAGAAATTATCAGTGTTGCAAGGGGTTTGAACATCTTAAAGAATTTGATTCTACTAATGTAGCGAGTTATTAAAGCTTCTGATTCTTTCTTTAATATCATATAGGTGTTGTCAATCAATCTTTTCTTTGTCTCTGATAATGTTAGCCATGTTGACACATTTCTAGACCATCTAGCAAATTCCAACACTTTATCCAGTAATTGAAGAGTCATTTAGTTTGCAATACTTGATCAATTATGTGTTGAGCTTTGTTGAACAGTTTTTATTCAATCATTGCAGCTTTTTCTGATGCTTGATTAGAAGTTGGCTTATATTGTTTAGGAGAAGCAATTTATGTTATCAAACTTAGATTGTCTACCTCCTAAAATTTTATACTTGATTTAGTATTGAAAACATCCTTATCAAAGGTTAAAGGAACCTGTTCTCGCCGGTTGACAAGGTTGAACGCCTCTTCTTGGATCTGCCTCAGCTGGGTATTGACTCGTGTCTCCCTGCTGCTCTGAATCGTGGCTCCGTTGTGACAAAAGGTGCCTTACCTGTTGATTATACTCTGACGCTCAAGTCAATAAGGGCTCACAAAAGTAAACAATTTTCAGTCTAGTGTGCAAAAACTCTCACTTGAGAGAAGCAAATCTCAACTGAAATAAGCACATTAATCTTTTATCTTTAACAAAAAAAACTACCTGCCACAGGCACCAATAGTCCTCAGGTGCTAAACCACAAGCCAACATTATGTTATAAATGCACGTCCCTATCTTTTTAGGGCTAACAACGACTATCAACAGGTATTAACATGTAACAAACATGAAATAGAAAATATTTATACGTAATAATAATTGTTCTTCCGATTGACTCTAACGACAATCTCGCACCCTCTTCTTCCTTCTTAGGTTGATGCTTCACTGGATCGAAACACTCTGTACCTATAAAGACAAAGGGGCGCCCTAGAGGCCGTTTTCACTCCGACGCTTAAGTCAATACTAGGGCAAAGACATGGTGTGTATGTGTGTAAAAGTTCTAGTCTCAAAAGTTGCGTACCTTATGAGGTTTTTTACTGCCCTTTATATAGCCTAGGATTTCCTCTGTTACAGTTACCCGAATTTAGGGTTTCTGGAGGAATGTCGTTGCGCCGCTATTACCCAGTCTTAGTGTAATCTAGCGCGTCAGGCCCCTCTTACTGAAGTGCAACCTCTAACAGAATGGCCACCCGGGTACCAACTCGTGCACCTAATCTCTGGAGCCATCTGTCCTGGGGGTTTCCTAACTATTCACGTGCCATGCATGTAGCTTCTCTTGGAAACCCTAACCATGACAGGAATTCATGACTTCCAAGACTCTGCGCCTAGTTGTGCCTTTCACACCACATGCATGGGTACTTTGTGACTTAGGCTTCCCCCTACCTCTGGGTGTTTTACTGATAACTAGTATTGTTCTCGGGATCCACCTTCCACGATCTAGTTCAACTGTTCGAAACACCAAAGGCCGATGTCACATCGTCCTACTCTGTTGCTGAGGACACATTGTACTACTCTGTGACGAGGACACATCGTCCTACTCTGATGATCGACATACTGATAACTAGTCAGCACACTGGCCCATGCTGTTCGTGTGACCCAGCCCACGTGGCTCCAACCCATGTTACTTGTGGAGCCCAGCTCATGTGGCTCACCATTACTAGCTGTTCTCGGTGTCCGAGGACTGGTCGGTACACAAGGCCCCCAGTCTCAAGCTGTTAACTTGTTTAGCGAAGAGACTAAGTCATCGCCCTGGGCAACCTACATGGCTCTGGGTGAAAGGACGTGAGTAGTGCATCGAAGGGACGTCTCACCATACTTTTTTAGGTTGGATCAACGGCTAAGACATTACTGTTTGTGCTCCCTTGCTCACGTTAAACCCTTTCAAAACCCCGCACTTCTACACTGTTCCATCACTTTTGCTTAAGCTTTACTTCGATCATCTTCTTTCCCTCAAACGCTCCTACTTCAACTTCAACCTTCACGACCCTTCACCTTCAACTCGTTCAAAGGTATGATTTTTATTCCTTGGCTCGCCCTTATTTCATGATTCCTCCATTCATAACATGCAATAACTGCTTTGGCTCTGTTTATAATTCCTACACCTTAGGTTTTCTATTTTGTACTGTTTATGTTCTTCGTCTTTGAGTCTTTGTTCTTCTGATTCATTGAGCCACACCATCACTTCTTCTAAACCCTCGTTTTCCTTCCTTTCGCCTCTCCTTTTTTAGCTTTCTTCGAGATGGCAAGAACCAAAACCACTTCCAACCCTCCTCCCTCGGTTGACTACAGAGCCCTATACCCTTGGGCCTCTATGGACCTCCTCACTGAAACCTCCAAACTCACCAACTGCGAGGACTTGAGGAGGCACAGAGACGATGAGGCTGAGATCAAGGGCCGCGTGTTTGGTAGGGAGTGCAATGCATACGTCTCGGTTCGACCTTGCATAGTGGGCGAACCCGTATGTGTTGACAATCGCTCCAACGATGGGGAGCCCTTCTTCTTCCCCTACGCCACCATCTTCAAGCGAATCAAGCTTCGCTTGCCCCTCTCTGGGTTTGAGCGAGAATTCCTCACAGAGCTCAACGTGGCCCCTGCCCAACTGCACCCCAACAGCTGGGCTTTTGTGAGGGCCTTCGCCATCCTGTGCAACCACCTTGGGCACCCCCCTTCTGTGGAAGTCTTCCTCCACTTCCTCGAAGCGAAGAACCCTGAGAAGAAGCTTTGGGTAAGCCAAAATGGGGTGGCGAGGAGAGTCCTCCTGACTCACTTCTAGCAATCCTATAAGGGCTTCAAAGTGAAGTTCTTTAGGGTGTGCTGCAGCGCCTACGACCCCACCCTGCTAGATGGATTTCCCCTGTACTGGGTGGAAAAGCTGACATTCAAGAAACCCAGGGGTCTCGAGGAGCTGGCCCCACTTGATCGCGAATTATGCCAGCTTCTTTCAAGCTTGGGAGTGGTGTTTAACACTACCCAGCTTATTAAGCATGAGTACAACGCCAAGTCCTCAAGAGTTACATTGGTACCTGTTTTTCTGCCTTTTAACTGTCTCTGCTTGTATTTGATGTTATTGTGTATTGTGTTGAACTGTCTTCTTATGCTTATTGTTTTGGTCGCAGACATGGGCTCAATACAGAGAAGAAAAAGAGACTAGCTGAGCTGCTTGCTCATCGCAAGGCAACACTCACTGATGCAGGTGGCTCAGCCCCCGCTGGTACTTCTCTGGGTGCTGCTGCTGCCCAAGGTTAAACTGACCTGACTCCTAATGATAAACACTCCTCAAGAAGACCAAGGTCGAGCTGACTAAAGAAGCTGCTGACGCCTATGCAGCAGGGTTTGATGATGCCCTTGCTTAGGTTGCCTGCGTGCATCCCGAGATGGACCTCTCTCCCTTCTTCATGTCGATGCAGGTTGTCGATGGGCAACTCGCACCTAGGGTTTAGGTCTCTTGATTTGTAATAGCTGAACCCATGAACTTCTTGTAATCACCTCTTTAATTTATAACACTTGACTTGTAAATAATTTACCGCTTTACAATCACATTGCCTTGTGTTTTTATGCTGATTTATTGCTTTTGCGGTCACTTTGCCTTCTTCTTGCAACTTGTATCTGTTTATCTTGATCGCCACTTGGTCATCTTGGCAAGCCTTGCTAACACCGTCTTTTGACATAGGCCTAATGTAACATCCCGCCAAATTCTTTTCATATTTATATAATAAAATAAAGGTAAACAAATATATTGAAGTGAACATAATTATATATATATGTAATGAAGTTTCTCCTCACAGGGAGTTTAATACATAATCAGTCAATTTCCAAAACTTAAACAAAATACAGCAAAAAGACAAACAGGCGATCTCCTATCAGAAAAAGGCGATCTCCTATCAGACAACAGAAAAAGGGTGATCGCCTAACAGAAGCAGAAACAGGTGATCTCCTTCCGGCGACCACTCACTAAGGAGCTCTACTTCCTGCAACATCATCTGCTCCCGTGTAAATTATACACGATCATCACAGGTTTAAGAAAAAGCCAAACACAACACCAAAAACACAGGGTAAGCTAGATATTTGAAAGAGAGTTTAGATATGAACTTTAAAATCAAGATGAAACAAATTCAAGATACCCACGTAAAACCATCAACTTTCTTTTTCTCTTCACATGACCATCAAGTAAACACATATTTCACAATTCCTCAAAAGTCGTTAAAATCACATAATTCATCAAGTGTCTATCAATTCAATGTTTCTCATTTCTCACGTCAGACTTTCCACTGACTCATCACACCAGACACTTGACCCTACTTCCGGAAGACTCGTGCGTTGAACTTAGCATCCAGAGACCTGCACCTGTCATACTTCATTGCTGTAATGTTTCCACAGCCATGCGCATCAACACAATCTCGATCTCAATTTCATCACTCTCACAGTATGACAGGGTTAATCCATATAACAGGTCAAGTCAGTTATCTTTCAAACGACTTACCCATACATATGGACCTCCCTCGACTCTCACCAACTGAATGACTTCATCTATGTGACTCCATCATATCAGCAGAGTCAGGATCGTCTCATTCACAGGATACTCACTGATCAATACACCTCATAACCAAATCTCAACACGGTATTTCCTTTCCTGAAAATACTATGTCTTGATCCCACATTCACAACATTCAACACATCATATAACACTTAAATGAATGATTCCAATCACAACAACAATCATCCCCTGGTTCAGATTTTTGAATATCACATTTAAATCTCAAACAGTTTCAAACAACACAAAAACAGGGGAGTTCGAGAAACAATGCCAAAACCGGCGATCTCGTCCAAAAACAGGGGATTATACAATAACAGTTGAAAACCGGCGACCACGTCGCCCCATCATCTCAGTCATCTAATATAAGGTTTTCGTTGGAAATAAGGCTAGCTTCCCTTACCTGGACTTGCGCAAAACACCAAGAGCTCCAAAATCCACCGAAGCTTAAAGATGCCTTAGCTCTGTTTTAGCGTCTGGTTTGTAGAACTTACAGAGAACCTCCCAGGTGCTCTAAGGGCAGTCGTCGCTCGTCGCACTGGTGCTTGAGGATGCCTGAATCGCAGCGCGAAGGAGAGAAAAGAGAATGATGAAGGTGAACTCACTCTGTCACTCTTGAACCACAGCAACGTTCTCCCTCTCAGAAGTGGGTTTTTGAATCTAAACCAACTTGTCCGTGCATGCTGCTACCACCACCCACTCTGCAGGAAAGCCTGAGTGTACGCTCCCCTGAACAGTACGACCACGAGTGTCTCTTGCGCATGCCAACCGCTTCCCTGAACAGTACGACCACGGTTGTCCCTGCGCATGCCAACACTCTGATGTCACTATTCTGAACCACCCTTTTTGTCTACGTGGCGCGCGTGCAGGACGTTTCATGCTGGGAGCCTGGGTCCCACCTTATCCGTGTGAAGCTCGACATCGCGCGACAACTTTCCACCGCTGACTCATCCTGGCGAACGACCGATGTCTCGCCCTGGAAGACGACCGATGTCTCTCTCTGGGAGACGACCGATGTCTATCCCTGGCGACGCCCGCATGTCTCTCGCGCCCTGGCGATGCCCGCATGTCTCTCGCGCCATGGCGATGCCCGCATGCCTCTCGCGCCCAGGCGATGTCCGCATGCCTCGTGCCCTGGCGATGTCCGCATGCCTCGCGCCCTGGCGATGTCCGCATGTGTAGTCTAGGCGACAGGCGATTATGTACTAACCAGGCGATCTCATAGTCTTCTAAGCTACACTTTCCTTCCTTTTTATTTTAAATAAAAACATACTTAGAATTCATTTAAAATATATTCCTTTTATTCCAATTTAATTTTACAGGTCCTTACACCTAACCTTTAGGGAGCACGCTTCATGTCCTTTGATTCACACATTCACCATAGAGGAATATGTGCTAACTGTATATGAACCTTTCCTGTCTAGACATAGGAAAGGTCTTCCTGCAAGAGAAGCACTTTACTGGCAGCACTGATAAACCATGTCGGTCTTCGTCCTTGCCCTGTGACCAAGGGAAAAGTCAACTTTACTGATCACTCCCTGTCTATGCAAGGTTTAGGTGAGGACCTCTGAATGACGAACCATACGAATCGTTCTTGGCGTTTTCACTCAAGGGGGAAGGCATCCTCTGCGAACCTTCCTTTCCCGGCCTTGAGACCTCTAACCCAACGGATGGCTCTTAACTGACCCCTCGTTGCCCACGGGCAAGGGAGGATTCAACTAGTGCGAATCGCTCTTGGCGTTTTCACTGAAGGGGGAGGTGTTATCTACGAACTTTCCTTCCCCGCTTTTGAGACTTCTAACCCAAGCGAACGATTCTTAGCTGACCTCTCTTCTCCCATAAGCAAGGGAGGATTTAACTGGTGAACCATACTGTTCAACCTTGGCGTTTTCACTCGAGAGGGAGGTGTTCTTTGCAAACCTTCCTTCCCACTCTCGAGACTTTTAACCCCAAGTGAATGGTTCTTAGTTGACCTCTCCTCGCGCATAGGCAAGGGAAGATTTAACTGGTGAACCATTCTGTTCAACTTTGGCGTTCTCACTCGAGGGGAAGGTGCTCTCTACGAACCTTCCTTTCCCGCTCTCGAGACTTCTAACCCCAAGTGAATGGTTCTTAACTGCATTGCACAAAATATTCAAAAATATACTTCAATTCAAATTTTTATTGGGTGACCTCATTAAAAACCCTTATAAGGGAAAAAAGAGTGTCCCCTAGAAACTGTGTACAATGTTATAATTCAACTGAAGTAGAATTTCAGGTGAGTCGCATTCAATGTACGAGGAATCAGCGCACCCTCTAAAGTCTCAAGCTTGTATGCCCCATTCCCAAGGGCCTCTGTCACTCTGAAGGGACCAGTCTACTTGGGGGACAACTTGTTCTCCAGCTGATATGGATGGGCTTTCCGCATCACCAGGTCAGCGACTCGGAACTGCCGAGGTCTAAGTTTGGAGTTGTGCTTGTGTTCCACCCTTCTCTTCAAGGCTTCAGCTTTGATTCCCGCTTCCTCCCTTACTTCATCTAGTAGGTCCAGGTTCACCTTTCTTTCTTCGTTGGATTCTTCAACTAAGAAGTTTTGAAAATGTGGCGAGTTCTCATGGATCTCTACAGGGATCATTGCGTCTGAACCATACACCAAGCTGAAGGGTGTTTCCTTGGTGGTGGATAGGGGAGTAGTGTGGTAAGCCCACACAATTCTGGGGACTTCTTCTGCCCAAGTCCCTTTGGCCTTCTCCAGCCTTCTCTTCAGTCCATTTAGTAGGACTCGGTTGGCTGGCTCGACCTGCCCGTTAGTCTGGGGGTGCTCGACTGACGCGAACACCTGCTTTATCCCAAGCTCCGTACACAACTTACCCAATTGTTGGCTTGCGAACTAGGTGCCATTGTCAGACACCAATCGTTTTGGTACTCCAAAGCGGCATACTATGTTCTTCCATACGAAGTGTTGGATCTTGTGAGCCGTGATTTGTGCTACTGGCTCAGCCTTTATCCACTTCATGAAATACTCTATGGCAACCACGAGGTACTTCATCTAGAGCACAACCAAGGGGAAGGGCCTCAAAATGTCGATTCCCTAGGTGTGGAATGGCCAAGGGCTATAAATCGACCTGAGCTCTTCTGGTGGTGCCTTGTGCCAATTAGCGTGTTGTTGACACTGCTTGCACTGCTGTGCGTACTTCGTGCAATATTCCCTCATGGTTGGCCAATAGTATCCTGCTTGAATGGCCTTTGATGCAAGAGCTCAACCACCAATATGAGTTCCGCATATTCCCTTGTGGAGTTCTACCATTATTCGCGTGCACTGCTCACCATCTACACACACTAAGATGGGGTGGGTAAACCTGTGTCTGTATAATTCTCCGTCAATGAGGGTGTACTTGGTCGAGTTCTTCTTTATTTTTCTGGCCTCTGTGGGTTCCAGCAGGAGCATCCCATCGGCCAAGTAGCGCTTGTAGGGTGTCATCCAGGTTTCTCCTCCCTCAACCAGGAAAACCTGCAATGACTCTTCCCCTGGTGCTGGATATGTGCTTATCCTAGGCGTTTTCAATGTCTCCTGAGTCAATGACCGATGACTCCTTTTCCTCCCATCTGACGTACTAATCTGATGGACCCCTACCAAATTGTCCATAGTGTAAGTGCGAGGTGTCTTCAAGGTCTCCTGGATGACTATCCTCTGTCTGCCCCCCTTGCCTGAACTGGCGAGCTTTGCTAGCAAGTCCGCTCGGGCATTCTGCTCTCTAGGGACGTGCACCAACTTGAACATTGTAAACGACTTCCTCAACGCCTGGACATATTCTAGATAAGAGGCCACCTGAGGGTCTTTGGCGTGGTACTCTTCTGTTACTTGGCCCGTAACTAGTAGGGAGTCACTCTTTGCCAGCAAACTTCGCGCACCCATCTCCTTGGCTAACAGTATCCCAGTGATCAGAGCCTCATACTCTGCCTGGTTGTTACTGGCCTTGAAAGCGAACCGAAGGGCCTGTTCAATCTATAGCCCCTTTGGTCCTTCCAGGATGACGCCAGCTCCATTGCCTTGTTGGTTAGATGACCCATCTACGAAGAGCACCCATCAGAAGTTGGCCTCTTCGCTGTGTTTTTGTCAAGGAGAGCTCGGCTACAAAATCAGCGTAAACCTGGCCTTTGATAGGGCCTCTGGGCTCATACTGTATGTCAAACTCTGAGAGCTCTACAGCCCAGCGCACCATTCTTCCCGCGACATCATTCTTCCCGTGACGTCTGGCTTTTGTAAGACCTTATGAATGGGAAGGTCTGTCATCACTACCACGGTGAAACTCTGGAAGTAAAGGCGAAGTCTTCTTGTTGAGAACACCACTGCTAGTGTCACCTTCTCTAGGGCCTGGTACCTCACCTCAGGCCCCTGCAATACTTTGCTAACAAAGTAGATTGGCTTCTGAATCTGGTCTTGTTCCTGCACAAGAACTGAACTAATCGCCCGATCAGTGACTGCAAAATACAGGCGCAGCAGAGTGCCCAGTTGTGGTTTGCATAACATTGGTGGATTGTCCAGGTAGTCCTTCAGCTTGAGGAACGCCTTTTAACATTCTTTGGTCCACAAGAACCTACTGTTCCTCCTCAGGCACTGGAAGTAGGGGTGACCCTTATCTCCCCCAGCTGATACAAATCTAGACAGAGCGGCCATCCGCCCTGTCAACTGCTGCACCTCCTTTCCTGAAGTCAGGCTTCTCATTGCGAGGATTGTAGCACACTTGTTAGGGTTTGCTTTTATCCCACGCTTAGTGAGTAAGAAGCCTAAGAACTTGCCTGCTTCAACCCCAAACACACACTTCTCAGGGTTCAGTTTCAGTCTATATTTAGCTATTGTTGTGAATAGCTTTTCTAGATCAGCGACGTGTTGATCTTTCACCTATGAGGTCACCACCATGTCATCCACATAGGCTTGCACGTTTCGCCCTATCATAGGTGCGAGCACCCTGTCCATCAGCTTCTGGTAGGTGGCACCTACGTTCTTCAACCCAAAGGGCATCACTGTGTAACAATAGCAAGACAGCTCTGTCATGAACGCCGTCTTGCACTCGTCCATAGGATGCATCTTGATCTGGTTGTACCCAGAAAAGGCATCCAGGAAACTGAGCAACTTGCAACCCGAGACACTGTCTACCAAAGCATTAATGCTTGGCAGGGGGTACAAGTCCTCCGGGCAGACCTTATTGAGGTCGGTGAAGTCTACGCACATTCTCCACTTCCCGTTGGCCTTCTTTACGAGCACCACATTTGCCAACCACTCTGGGTATTGGATCTCCCTGATGTGGCTGGCTCTTAGCAACTTTTGTGTTTCCTCCTTAATGACTTGTCGCCTTTCTTCATTGAACTTCCTCCTTCTCTGGCGAACAAGTCTAACCTGGGGGTCCATGGGAAGGCGATGACACAGGAAGTCGGGGTCTATGCCAGGCATGTCTGAGGCGGACCATGCGAAGGCATCCAGGCGCCGCACGACGACTTCGGCGATCTGGTCCTGTGTCCCTTGGCATAAAGACTTGCCAAGCTTGAACGTCTTTCCACCAATCTCCCTCTCCAAGATGTCCTCAGCTGGTTCGGGTCGTCTCTCCCGGGTGACCCCTTCCCCACTTAGGGGCTGGGCGGTAACTGTGCACACCCCACCTGGTAGTTGGGTGGTAACGATGCACACCCCCTCTTTGTCTTGAAGCTATTCTCATAACACTTATTGGCCTCTTTCTGATTTGATCTGATGGTGATCATCGCCCCTTCAATGGAAGGTAGCTTCATCTTCATATGCCTCGTCGACGCCATCGCTCCCAACCTGTTTAGGGCAGGTCTGCCCAAAAGTATGTTGTGAGGTGAGGGAGCGTTAACGACAAGGAACCTGATGTTTTTTGTGTGGGAGGCCACACCATCTATGAAGGTGGTCCACAGCTCTATGTGTCCACGCATTTCTACCCGGTCTCCCGCAAATCAGTACAAACAACTAGTGTAAGGACTCAACTGGTCAGGAGACAACTGCAGTTTGTTGAAGGTCAACCAGAACATCACGTCGGCCGAGCTTCCCTGATCTACTAGCACACGGTGCACCTTCCTTGCCACTTTTACTACCGATACTACCACCGGGTCATTGTCGTGGGGAACGACATCCTGGCGATCGTCCTTGGTGAAGGTAAGGTCGATGTCAGGAGTGTGGTCTTCCTCATACATCTCTACCGCCATCACTGATCGTGCGTATTTCTTTCGCTGAGAAGCGGTGCACCCCCCTCCTGAAAAACCTCCTGAGATGGTGTGGATTTCACCATGAATGGGCACCTCGTGCCCCTGATCACTCCTCGGGGCTGCTAATGCCTGATCCTCCTATGGCTCGCGCAAGTAGTCCTTCAAGAAACCACTCTTCACCAGCTCATCCAATTGGTGACCTAGGACCAAATAGTTATGGATAGGGTGACCAAACGCTTGGTGGATTTTGCACCATGTGTTCTTGCAAGGCCCCAATCTCTTGTCAGTCTTTAGGGGCATCTTCAGTGTCTCTGCTATGTTTGGGATAACGATTAGCTCCTTCAATTCTACGAAGAAGCTATGTCTGGAGGACGCATTCTCCTTCGCGCACGCCCTGGTCTGGGACTTCCTAGCCACGTAGGGTTGCTGTTTCCCTTGGGCCTTCTTCTCTGTCGTCGCCTCATGCACCCTCATGAGCTGAGGTCGACTTGGCCCTCGTGATCGGGTGGGGGCAATGCTCTCGCACTTCTCAGTGAGTTCCCCTTCTATGACGATATGGGCTACCGCTCCACGCCTGATCTCACAAAAGGTTTTGGGGCGATTCCTGATATGTGACTCACTGTAGGGTCCTGGCAAAATCCCCTTCCTGAAGGCGTGCACTATCATATGCTCGTCCTTGTTGTGCAGCCTCACCACCATCGCTCCGAACCTGTTAAGGTAATCCTTCAAGGACTCTCCCTGGTACTGTCTTACGTCGAAAAGGTCGTAAGACACTGACGGGGGAGCTCGATTGACGATGTACTGCTCCCTGAACAGCGCAGAGAACTGTGCAAACGACTTCACGTATCCGTCAGGGAGGCTGACAAACCACTCTAACACTGTGCCTGTTAGCGTGGTCATGAACAACTTGCAATGTACAGCATCAGAGCCTCCTGATAGCATCATCTGAGTATGGAACACCGTGAGATGCGCCTCCGGGTCCTCCACCCCTGTAAAGGTGGTCTTAGGACCTATGAAGGTGACTGGTACCACGGTGTCCATGATAGCTTGTGAGAATGGCATAGGGAATGCCCTGGGTGGCATAGGTGGGGCTCGATCATTCACCACACGTTCCCTTGCCTGCTGTAAATTCTGCAAATTCATGCGTGATCCGGTCGGTCATCGGTAGTCGATGACATCAGCAGCAGTTGACCACGTGGACCATTCACAAAGTAACACGTGGTAGAGGATAGCAGGCGAAGCAGAGAGGCGATCACTCAGAATGGTAATCGCCTGTCGCCTGTGATGTTGAGTAATCGCCTATCGCCTTGAGGTGAGTAATCGCCTATCGGCTTGAGGATGAGTAATCGCCTATCGCCTTGAGGTGAGTAATCGCCTATCGGCTGAGGATGAGTAATCGGTCATCGCCGGTATGGATGAGTAATCGCCCAGATTGCACATGATCGCCATGTGTTAAGGTTAGGAGATCAGGTGGTCAGCAAGTCGCCGAAAGAGCACATCGCCGGGTGTTTGAGAAGACTTGGCAAGCTCTTGTTGTATGGTCTAAGTACAGAGGATAAGTGGCATATCTACCACCATGTGTAGTGCGAGCTGCAATGCCCAGAGTAGCCTGTGTACTAAGCTACTCCCTGTGTGGATAACTTAGTCGCAGGGGCACAGTGGAAGTAACATTTTAGCTGCAGACACTCCAGATGATGACACGTGTACGACCAGATGTTATCCACGTGTCAGGAGGAATAACCGTCAGGAGAGAGAAAGACTCAGGTATATATACAAACTCTTAACGAAATTAGAGGAGGTTTTTACAGATTCTCATAGCTCACACATCTGAGAGTTTCAGTCACACACGGGTCTCACAGAGAGATTCAGATATAGTTTTGGTGTTCCTGTTGCCTGACTTGAGCGTCGGAGCTACAACGGCCGCTAGAGGCGCCGTTTGTGTGTTTTGCAGGTAGCATTTGGAGTTCCGGCGATGGTTCTTGGAGCGTTCCTGCAGAACAGAGGGCTAGACGAAGGAGTGACGAGGCAGTCCTCCACGTTCGAGTCAAGCGGCAGGATCATTTGGCGCCCACCGTAGGGCCCATGTAAATCTGGTTCCCATCCACGTCGCAGTTTCTTGAGGTTTCTTGGAGCTCCTTGATCATTTCGTCGAGGTTTCTTGAAGTTACGTCGAAGTGCAGAGGAGATGAGTAGAAGAACCAGACAAACCTCACCTGCGTCATTTGTTGAGGAAGGAGCTGTTACCATGGCGCAGGTAGTGGAGATGATGCGCGCGCTGCAAGATAGCGTCGCGGAATCGAGAGTTGAGCAAGAGAGGATGCGTGCAGAGCTGACTGCATCGCAGGGAAGAAACGAAGAGTTGAGCCGTATGAATGAAGAGCTGCGTAGGGAATTGCAGGCGCAGAGGGAGCGCGCAGCTGAAGAGAGGACAACGACGCCACCGTCGCCTCCGCGAGCATTCCCTATGCCTTTCTCCCCCGAAATCATGAACACGGTGGTGCCTCCCAATCTGGTGGGACTGAAAGTGTCATTCACGGGGGCAGAAGATCCAGAAGCACACCTGACAGCCTTCCACACTCAGATGATGCTGACTGGAGGTTCAGATGCTGTGTACTGCAAGATGTTCATGAGCACGCTGAGCGGAGTGGCTATGGAGTGGTTCGTGAGCCTGCCAGAGGGCCACGTCACTTCCTTCCATCAGTTCGCGAAGCTGTTCACGGAGCAGTACATCATTAACCGACCTGCGCCAGTAGTGTCCTACGACCTGTTTGACGTGCGCCAGTATCAGGGGCAGCCGTTGAGGGACTACCTCAATCGCTTTGGGGCGCAGGTGGTGAGATTGCCCAGCAAGGACGAGGACATGCTGGTGCATGTGTTCAAGAGTTTTCAGTGAATCGCTCATCAGGAGCCACCCTGCCACCTTCACCGAGATACGGCGACGTGCGGTGGCACACATAGTAGCAGAGACCGAGGTCTCTGAGAAGAGAGGAAGTGCTGCACCGTCGAAGCCACGTGGAGGTCAGGGGAATCAACAGCAACAGGCACGGGTGCATGAGGTCAAGGAAGGGAGGAAGGAGCAGAGAAGGTCTCGCCCTTATGCACCAAGGAAGGACCAGACCAGGGGGCATGCAAGCAACGCACCCCCCAGGTATGATTTCATGATAAGTTTGGTGGAGCTGATCGCCATCCCTGCTGTGGCAGCAAGACTCCATGTGCCAGAGAAAACCGACAGGGTACTTGGAGGGAGGAAGGATGAGTGGTGTGAATTCCATCAAGCTTATGGACATTCACTCCGTAACTGCCTGGCGCTGGGGCGTCAGCTTGCTGAGTTGGTGGAGACAGGGTTCCTGACCGATTACTTGCAGAAGACACAAGGTGATCGCGCTTCGGGGTCCCAGGAAGGCGACCAGCAGCATGAACTCCCTGTGTTTGGGGAGGTGAGGTGATGGAAGAGGCTACACTGGGGGGGCTCCCAGAGCTAAAGCGGAAGGCATGATCGCCCCATGTGTGTGCATCGCCAGGGCGGTCATCGCCGGTTAAAGGAGACCCCATCCAGAGTGGTTGAGACGTTGGAGAATGGAGCTTGTCGGCTGGCGACTCTGGACGTAACGACTATTCCCAGAACCCAGGACGCCACATGCTTCTTTCTTGCTTTCGTTAAGTTGTAAAGTAGATGCGCTATCGCGCTGTACACATACTTAGTGTATTAAACAGTTGAGCAGATCAGGGGCACTCTTTTTAACGATGCCACCCAATAAAAGATTTTCAGTGCATAAAGTGTGCGAGTGTTCCCAGTTTAAAGTTCCCCTTGCCCCAGGTGCAAGACCAGGTGATCGGTGGTGAGTTACCAAGTGGCCACCACCCGCAGATCAGCCCCCAGATAAGCGCTGGGACGTAAAGCGCGATCAGCCATCAGTGCATGCAGACCACGATCAGCCGTCGGTGCATGTAGAGAGTGAGTACTCGGTCGGTGCAGGGTCATCGGTGTCTTGCTAACACGTGTTAAGCTGGGACCCAAGTTCCCAGCGAGAGCGTTAAGCATGCACCTCGTATGATTCCAGAAGAAGAGGTCCTCGCCGGTCGGGACGTCGGTGAACGCGCGATGAGGCAATGCAGGTAGGGCGCGCCCAGTGTGTGCGCTTAGACAGCCACGCCTGGCGCCCCCCTGGGAGCGTGCACCCACGAGAAAGTCCTCACCTCTGCTTTATACAGCAAGGTTGAGGTGAGAAAAAGTCCTCTTCCTTTGCTTTTTACAGCAAGGTTGAGGCAACAGAGAAAGTCCTCACCTCTGCTTTATACAGCAAGGTTGAGGCGAGAGAAAGTCCTTTTCCTTTGCTTTTTACAGCAAGGTTGAGGCAACAGAGAAAGTCCTCTTCCTCTGCTTTATACAGCAAGGTTGAGGCAAGAGAAAGTCCTCTTCCTCTGCTTTATACAGCGAGGTTGAGGCAAGAGGAAGTCCTCCTTGCCTTTGAGCAAGTGTAGGCAACAGAGGAAGACCTCCTTGCCTTTGAGCAAGTGCAGGCACCAGAGGAAGACGTCCTTGCCTTTGAGCAAGTGCAGGCACCAGAGGAAGTCCTCCTTGCCCTTGAGCAAGTGCAGGCGAGAACAGAGGAAGTCCTCCTTGCCCTTGAGCAAGTGCAGGCGAGAACAGAGGAAGTCCTCCTTGCCTTTGAGCAAGTGTAGGCAACAGAGGAAGACCTCCTTGCCTTTGAGCAAGTGCAGGCACCAGAGGAAGTCCTCCTTGCCCTTGAGCAAGTGCAGGCGAGAACAGAGGAAGTCCTCCTTGCCATTGAGCAAGTGCAGGCACCAGAGGAAGTCCTCCTTGCCCTTGAGCAAGTGCAGGCGAGAACAGAGGAAGTCCTCCTTGCCTTTGAGCAAGTGCAGGCACCAGAGGAAGACCTCCTTGCCTTTGAGCAAGTGCAGGCACCAGAGGAAGTCCTCCTTGCCCTTGAGCAAGTGCAGGCGAGAACAGAGGGAGTCCTCCTTGCCCTTGAGCAAGTGCAGGCGAGAACAGAGGAAGTCCTCCTTGCCTTTGAGCAAGTGTAGGCAACAGAGGAAGTTCTCCTTGCCCTTGAGCAAGTGCAGGCGAGAACAGAGGAAGTCCTCCTTGCCTTTGAGCAAGTGTAGGCAACAGAGGAAGACCTCCTTGCCTTTGAGCGAGTGCAGGCGAGAAAGAAGAAAGTCCTCCCTCGACTTTGTACAGCAAGGTGCAGGCGAGTGAAAGTCCTCACCTCGACTTTGTACAGCGAGGCTGAGGCAAGAGAGAAAGTCCTCTCCCTTTGCTTCTTACAGTAAGGTTGAGGCGAGAGAACCAAGTCCTCACCTCGACTTTGTACAGCGAGGCTAAGGCATGAGGAAAAGTCCTCTTCCCTTTGCTTTTTACAGCAAGGTTGAGGCAAGAGAACCAAGTCCCTTCCCTCTGCTTTTTACAGTGACGCTGAGGTGAGAGAAGCAAGACCTCACCCACGACTTCTTACAGCAAGGTTGGGACAAGAGGGGTCATCGAGAAGCACTTTTCTTCCCCAAAACACAGGCGTCATAGTTGGTGTTCAGACCCTCCACGCACTCAGCGCTGGTGTGGCAGAGAAGTGCAGCGAAGCCAGAAGCGCGATGACTGATCGGTGGTGCGCTAACATGCTAGTCGGTGGTCGGTGGTAGAAGCAAGTTCTGCTGCGTAAAGCCGAAGCGTTTAGGCCCGTTAAGTCAGTCATCCAGCACAAAGTTATGTTGAAGGCAATGCTAAGGCAACAGTTAGCCGCGATCAAGTCAGAGGCCAAGTTTGAGGGGTTGCAGGTAGATCGCGCTAAAGCCTAAGCTAGTTAACAGTTAGTCACATGCAGAGAGTTAAAGAGAAGAAACGCAGCGAACTCCAGCGCATTTGAGAAGAAGAAAACAGAGAAGGTGAATCTCTACATGATCCAGAGAGATGCTTTGAATGTTTGAAGGCGAAGAAGAAGGGATGAAACAGTGTTAAGTATCAGAGTGTGCGCTCTTGTAGACCATTAGAAGACGATTTCTTAGTCTCTTCGCTGAGAACAAGTTCACAGCTCGAGACTGGGGGGCTTGTGATCCGGTCGGTCATCGGTAGTCGATGACATCAGCAGCAGTTGACCACGTGGACCATTCACAGAGTAACACGTGGTAGAGGATAGCAGGCGAAGCAGAGAGGCGATCACTCAGAATGGTAATCGCCTGTCGCCTGTGATGTTGAGTAATCGCCTATCGCCTTGAGGTGAGTAATTGCCTATCGGCTTGAGGATGAGTAATCGCCTATCGCCTTGAGGTGAGTAATCGCCTATCGACTGAGGATGAGTAATCGGTCATCGCCGGTATGGATGAGTAATCGCCCAGATTGCACATGATCGCCATGTGTTAAGGTTAGGAGATCAGGTGGTCAGCAAGTCGCCGAAAGAGCACATCGCCGGGTGTTTGAGAAGACTTGGCAAGCACTTGTTGTATGGTCTAAGTACAGAGGATAAGTGGCATATCTACCACCATGTGTAGTGCGAGCTGCAATGCCCAGAGTAGCCTGTGTACTAAGCTACTCCCTGTGTGGATAACTTAGTCGCAGGGGCACAGTGGAAGTAACGTTTCAGCTACAGACACTCCAGATGATGACACGTGTACGACCAGATGTTATCCACGTGTCAGGAGGAATAACCGTTAGGAGAGAGAAAGACTCAGGTATATATACAAACTCTTAACGAAATTAGAGGAGGTTTTTACAGATTCTCATAGCTCACACATCTGAGAGTTTCAGTCACACACGAGTCTCACAGAGAGATTCAGATATAGTTTTGGTGTTCCTGTTGCCTGACTTGAGCGTCGGAGCTACAACGGCCGCTAGAGGCGCCGTCTGTGTGTTTTGCAGGCAGTGTTTGGAGTTCTGGCGGTGGTTCTTGGAGCGTTCCTGCAAAACAGAGGGCTAGACGAAGGAGTGACGAGGCAGTCCTCCACGTTCGAGTCAAGCGGCAGGATCAATGCGCAGTGCCTCATTGGTCCTGCGCAGCTCTTCGTTCCTAGCTTGTGACGCGGCCAGGTCAATCTGGATGCCTTCTTGATCCGCCTTGGACGCCGTCACCGTCTCCTGGAGGGTGTACATCGTCTCCATAATCTGCTGCATGGTGATGTTTTCTCCTTCGTTTGGTGCGGCAGTGACGGGTCCTTGTCTACTGTTCCTCATATTGCTGGATCTCTTCTCTATGCTTGTGAATGAGACCTTGTTTTATTTGGGCACCACGGTGGGCGCCAAATGTTCTTGCCAGTTGACTCTCCTGTCAGTTGACTCTAACGACAATCTCGCACCCTCTTCTTCCTTTTTAGGTTGATGCTTCACTGGATCAAAACACTCCATACCTGCAAAGACAAAGGGGCGCTCTAGAGGTCGTTTGCACTCTGATGCTTAAGTCAATACTAGGACAAGGACACGGTGTGTATGTGTGTAACAGTTCTAGTCTCAAAAGTTGAATACCTTATGAGGTTTTTTACTGCCTTTTATATAGTCTAGGGTTTCTTCTATTACCGTTACCCGCATTTAGGGTTTCTGGAGAAATGCCGTTACTCCGCTCTTACCCAGTCTTAGTGTAATCTAGCGCGTCAGGCCCCTCTTACTGAAGTGCAACCTCTAACAGAACCGCCACCCAGGTACCAACTCGTACACCTAATCTCTGGAGCCATCTGTCCTAGGGGTCCCTAACTTTTCACGTGCCATGCATGCAACTTCTCTTGGAAACCCTAACCATGACGGGTATTCATGACTTCCAAGACTGTGCGCCTAGTTGTGCCCTTCACACCACACGCATGGGTACTTCGTGACTTAGGATTCCCCCTACCTCTGGGTGTTTTACTAATAACTGGTATTGTTCTCGGGACCCACCTTCCACGATCCAATTCAACTGTTCGAAACACCAAAGGCCGATGTCACATCGTCCTACTCTGTTGTCGAAGACACATCGTCCTACTCTGTAACGAGGACACATCGTCCTACTCTGATGGTCGACATACTGATAACTAGTCAGCACACTGGCCCATGCCGTTCATGTGGCCCAGACCACGTGGCTCTGGCCCATGCTACTTGTGGGGCCCAACTCACGTGGCTCACCATTACTAGCTGTTCTCGGCGTCCAAGGATTGGTCGATACAATAACAAACACACATATATTTATAAGCACATGGAACAGGTTCTTAGCATATATGATGCAAGCCAAGACCACAAGAAGATGACCAAGGATGACAAATATGAAGGATCATCTCAACAAACAAAGGAGGACCTCACAAGAGGAAGAAGGGGCCATCCACCTGAGCACCTAAAGTTCTTCTTGCTAGTCTTCTTAAAAGGTTAGAAGCTTGTGTAAATAATTTGGGGCTCTCTTGAAGGTTCCAAAATAGTAGAATAAAAAAATAAGATAAAAAGGGCCCAAGCCCCAAGAAGTCCAAGCCCAACAAAGCCCAAGCCCAATCTAAGGCCCAAGCCCAACTCATGATCTCAACACCAACCATGCCTCAGGGGATTGCTAAAAGAAGGACAAAGACTTTGGGTGATAAATATCTTTTTTTTGTAATTTCTTTAGAGTAGTTTTTAGTAGAACATAAAAGGAATGTGTAGATATAAGAATAGGGGGTGTCAATGTACAAAGCTAGGTCACACCTTCCATGTGACATAAAAAGAAGGTGTATATGTAGATTTAGGGGGTGCCAAAGTAAGAAACCAAGTCACACCTTCCTTGTGACATGTGTTTAGGCGCCAAATTCAAATGCTTCTCATTTGAATTTTCCCACCTTATTTTCTGATGTAGCCTAGCTTGAGTGCTTTCTTCCATGAGCTGAAAACAAATTTGAAGGTGGCGGAAGCAATGGTTGGATGCGTGCAAGGCACTCCTAGGAGCTGTGGAAACCTTGAAGGTGAAGTGTTAGGTGTGGAGAGTGAGTGGTGAGGCCATCTCACTTTGAAAAGATGAAGAATGAAGACTAAGGTGTCTATCCTAGAGGTAGGAGACAAGAGTGATAATTGGCACAAAGTTGGCAGCAATTTCACTCAAATTAATCTTGAGAATTACATGAGCCAAGCCCTCTTATTTATAGTGTTTAGAGGGCTGAAAATTCAAATGAAAGTGGAGGGAAATTCAAAATGAAATTCTCCTCAAGGTGGAGCCTAAAAATGAGAGCACATGGGAGGGGTGTGATTAGTATTTCACGCTCACCCTCTCTAGGCTTTCCAAACCGGCCTTGGTTAATTTAGTGGTTTTAAAAACCCTAAATTAACCTAGATTGGTGTTTTAGGTGCCAAAATTAATTCTAAGAAAATTACAATTATTTTCCTATTCTAATTTTGACAAGAAAATTAAATTCTACTTCTACACTAAAATTATGGCATCTTTATCATGTAGAGGAAAGTCTCTCTGCCATCAGTAGCAGTGTCCCAATCCTCTTGTATTCTTCTTGCCATAGCCCTTGTAGTTGGCCCATATCTTCTATTTGGTGGGCTTAAGCTAGGTCTTGGACTTGAACATGAGTTTGGGCTTGGACTTGGGCTTGGGCTTGGGCCTCTTCATTCATCCCCTCCCTCTTGAGAAGGATTTGTCCTCAAATCCAATGCTTCATCTTCTTCATTACTTCCTGCAAAAGGGATTAGGTCCATAACATTGAAAGTATTATGAACTCCATATTCTTCAGGTAAATCCAGAATGTATGCATTGTCATTGATTCTCTTGAGAACTTGGAATGGTCCATCTCCTCGGGGGCTAAGCTTAGATTTTCTTCTAGTGGGAAATCTATCCTTTCTAAGATGTAGCCAAACCCAGTCTCCTTCCTCAAAAATTATCTCTCGCTTCCCCTTATTGCCATGCTTTACATATTTCTCTGTTTGCCGTTTTATTTGTTTTTTAATCCTCTCATGCATTTTCTTAACAAAGTCAGCTTTTGCTACTCCTTCTTTATGCAAAAATTCTTGTGGATTAGGAAGAGGCAACAAATCTAAAGGTGTAAGAGGATTAAACCCATATACAACTTCAAATGGAGAAATATTGGTAGTTTTATGGACTACCCGGTTATATGCAAACTCAATATGGGGAAGGTACTCATCCCGAGATTTGTGGTTGCCTTTCATAATTGCCCTAAGCATAGTTGAAAGAGATCTATTTACTACTTCAGTTTGCCCATCCGTTTGAGGATGACAAGAAGTTGAAAATTTCAGTTTAGTTCCAAGCCTTTCCCAGAGAGTCCTCCAGAAATGACTTATAAATTTTGGATCTCTATCAGACACTATGCTTTTGGGTAGACCATGAAGTCTCACCACTTCTCTAAAGAAGAGTCTAGAGATATTGTTTGCATCATCTATTTTGTGGCATGGTATAAAATGTGCCATCTTACTGAACCTATCCACAACCACAAAAATAGAATCAAAACATCTTGCAGTCCTAGGGAGTCCTAAAATAAAATCCATGCTAATGTCTTCCCATGGAGCACTTGCAACAGGCAAAGGAGTATAGAGTCCATGAGGCATTATTTTAGATTTGGCTTTTAAACATGAAATGCATCTAAAACAATGTCTTTGAACATCTTTTCTCATGTGTGGCCAAAATAATTTTCCTTTTAAAAAAAGCTCTAGAGTTTTATCAACTCCAAAATGGCCCATGAGACCTCCTGATGGAGAGAGGCCAAGCACACCCCACCATGAAAGCCAAGGGCCAAGACTAGACCGTCTAGAACCACATGGAGAGCGTCTAGCACAAGACAAGGGGGAGCTACATGAGGAGCGTCTAGGAGGGAGCCTAGACCGTCTAGGACCTCTCACAAGGTCCATGGCCAAGCACATTCACGCCCAAATGAGTCAAGCCACGGATGGGAGGGAGAAGACCTTGTACAAGCTACTTGGAGGCCCATTAGGGGTAGCTTAGTAGATTAGTGTAGTGTAGAAAGCAAAACTTGCTCACTTAGGGGTGTGCTATCAAAAAGGTGCCCTTAGCAATAGAAGGAGGGGTGTGCTAGCAAATAGGTGCCTTTAGCAAAAGAAGGAGGGGTGTACTATCAAATGTTGCATTTTTGACCTATCTTCTAGAATATTAGGATGATGGTGTGGTTTGACTAAAGTCAATACCCTAGGCATCCCCCACTTTTTGTATTTCCATCCCTACCCTTTAAGCTTGCTCACCAAGGCTCCTAAATCTATAAATAAGGAGGCCTACCTCATGTATTTTCAAGATTAATATGAGTAAAGTTATGCTGCCAAATTTGTGCCAAGCTTTGCTCTCTCCTAGTTTCTAGGAATTGATCTTCATCTCCTTCACCTCACCAAGGGTTGGCCGAACCTCCCTACTCCCATACACATCATGCACCTTCAAGATCACCATCACTCCTAGGAGGGTCTTGCTCATTTCAACCATTGCTTCCGCACCATCTTCAACATCCAAGGAGAGCTCAACATGTGAAGGCCATCACCTCCTTTGTGTGTTTCTTTTACAGGAAGCTTTCTATGTGTTCCTTGGGGTATACAGAGTTTTCCTTCTTTAAAAAGATAACCCTCGGACACATAAAATCCTCCTTGTGCTCTATGTTCACATTTAACAAAAGTGGATGCAAAGTCTCGATCTTCTTTATACAGTTCAGGTATGTTTTCAAATCCAAGAATCTGGGCACCAAGTTTTGAAAAGAGGGCGTGTCTCCTGGAGAGAGCATCAGCCACAATATTAGTACTGCCCTTCTTGTATTTGATAACATAAGGGAATTATTCAAGAAATTCCATCCATTTTGCATGAAGTTTATTCAACTTATGCTGACCCTTCAAGTATTTTAAAGACTCATGATCACTATGAATTACAAATTCTTTGGATACTAGATAGTGCTCCCAAGTCTCCAGGGCCCTCACAAGTGCATAGAGCTCTTTATCATAGGTTGGGTAGTTGAGGGTGGCACCATGGATTTTTTCACTGAAATAAGCAATATGGTGTCCACCTTGCAACAATACCGCACCTATGCCTACTCCTGATGCATCACATTCTAGCTCAAAAGTGTTTGCAAAATTTGGTAGAGCTAAAACGGGTGCATTAGTGAGCAGAGCTTTAAGCCTCTTGAAGGCTTGATCTTGCTTCTCATTCCAACAAAGTGGAATGTCCTTCTTCACTAATTCATTGAGTGGTGAAGCTAGACTCGAGAAGTTAGGCACAAATCTTCTATAAAAGCTTGCTAATCCATGAAAACTCTTAACATCTCCTACATTTTGTGGGGTTGACCATTCTTGGATGGCTTTGATTTTCTCGGGGTCAACATGTACCCCATTTTTGCTAACTATAAAACCTAAAAACACTACACTATCAACACAAAAGGTACACTAATCAATATTAGCAAAAAGACTATTATCCCTAAGCACTAAGAGAACTTTCCTAAGGTGACTTAGGTGGGCTTCTAGGTTTTGGCTATATACTAGGATATCATCAAAATAAAATACTACATATTTACCTATACAATCTCTCAAGACATGATTCATTAGCCTCATGAATGTGCTAGGTGCATTAGTGAGACCAAAAGGCATCACTAACCACTCATATAGCCCAAATTTGGTTTTAAAAGCAGTTTTCCACTCATCACCCTCTTTAATTCGTATTTGGTGATATCCGCTCTTAAGATCAATTTTGGAAAATATAGTGGACCCATGCAATTCATCAAGCATGTCATCTAGTCTTGGAATTGGATGCTTGTACTTGATGGTGATGTTATTGATGGCCCTACAATCACAACACATTCTCTACTTGCCATCTTTTTTAGGCACCAACAAGACAGGTATAGCACAAGGACTGAGGCTCTTTTGAACCCAACCCTTCTCCAATAAATCCTGAACTTGTGATTCTATCTCCTTGGTTTCCTCAGGATTAGTTCTATAAGCTGGTCTATTAGGAAGACTAGCTCCTGGAACTAATTCTATTTGATGTTCTATTCCTCTAAAAGGGGGAAGTCCCAATGGTCCTTCCTTGAGAAATAAATCATCAAACTCTTTTAAAAGTTCTTTTACCTGAGGAGGTAGAATACTAGTTTCAGAAGATGTGGCAGTGCATGTAAGTGTTCCTTTACACAGCAGGAGGCCTGTAGGTTGTTCAGAAAGAAGTATTTTTTTAACTTTGTTTTCAACTTTTTCTTCCTTCTGAATGACCTTGTGGGAAGGAACACTCTTCTCCCACGCCTCTTTTTCCCTAAGGGCTTTTTCTTGGTTTTCTATTTTTTTTTCTTCCTCTCTTTTGAGTTTCATTTGTACTTGATCCTTTATCACCTGTGAGTGTGATAAGGGATAGAGTACAAACTTTTTATCCCTGTGAGTGAAAGTAATCTCATTGGTAAGACCATTGTGCATAGTTTTCTTATCAAATTGCCATGGTCTACCCAATAAAATATGACAAGCTTCCATGGGAACTACATCACATAAAACTTTGTCTTTATAGTTTTCCACAGAGAACTCGACTTTCACTTGCTTATCTACAGTTAATTCCCCATCTTCATTTATCCACTGAAGTTTATAAGGTTTAGGATGAGTTATTACCTGTAGATTCAGCTTCTCAACCATCCTAGAGCTACAGCAGTTGCAGCAGGAACCACTGTCCACAATGAGAGAACATACATTTTCAAAAACTTTACATTTTGTGTGGAAGATGTTCTCTCTTTGTGACTCTTGGTCCACACTAGGTTGGTTGTTGAGGGTTCTACGGATCATCATTAACTCCCCCTCACATGGATACACTCCCTCACTATTTACTTTCTCTTCTCCCCCGCTAACTTCTTCACTTTGGCTACTATATTCATCCTTCCCTCTTAAGAGTATGGTTCTCTTGTTTGGGCACTGGGCAGCTATATGACCTCTACCAAAGCACTTAAAACATTTAGTGTCTTTGCTACGGGGTTGTGAGCTAGAGGTATCTATTTCTGTTTTCTTGGGAGTTTCTTTTGGTTTTTCTTTTATGGGTTCCTCCCTTTCATACTCTCTCTTGGGATAGGAGTTAGAATATGAACCTTCCCTACGACTTGATATTTTTCTCAAATTTTGTTGTTCAACTTTGATGCAAAGTTGAATTAAATCATTCAAGTCTCTGTAGGGTAAAAGTTCAACTCTATCTCTAATCTCAAGATTGAGTCCACTCAAAAATCTTGCTATTGTGGTGGATTCTTCCTCCCTAATGGAGGCTCTCATCATATAAAGCTCCATTTTCTGCCTATATTCTTCCACACTCATAGATTTCTGTTGGAGTCTCTGGAGCTTGTCCATTAACTCCCTATTATAGTAAGAAGGGATATGACGACGTCTTAAGGCTCCCCTAAGGTCATTCCAGTATTCTATGGGAGGGTCCTTATGAAGGCGCCTATCTCTCTCTAAAGCAGTCCACCAATACATAGCATTTCCCTGAAAGCTAAGGGTAGCTAGGGGTACCTTTCGTTCCTCACTTACTCTATGGCAAGCAAATAATTGTTCTACCTTCATTTTCCAATCTAGGTAAGCTTCTACATTTTCTTTCCCATGGAAATAAGGTAAGTCTACCCTAACCTCCTTACTACTTTCTTTTCTAACTCTCCTAGGGGGTGGTTGATAATACTCATTAATCCTAAGTCTTTGTTCACCAAGAGAATCACTACCCCTAGAGCTAGATGCATGTGAACTTCTTTTTGTTTTATGGGTGCATTCATCTTTTTCTTTAACCATCCTCAACTCGTTCTCCAACAAAGCAACATAAGCATCCCTCTCTTTGAGTTGGGTCTCATGTTGGAGTTGTCTATATGAAAGTGATTGAAAGTCTTGTGCTAATTGTTTTAAAAGAGATTTGATTGACTTTCTATCATCTTCACTAAAGTTAGGAGAATGAGTAGACATGATTAAAGCTATGTGTTAAAAGCAATTTACCACAAGAAAGATAGGTGGAGTAATGTAGGTAGATTCCTAGGAAAGGGAGGTGGATCACTTGGATCACTTAAGTACCAAGCCTTTCCTAGCCAGATTCTATCCTTCAAGACTTTCACAAACCTTTCTCTAAGTACTTCACTTAGAGCACAATCAAGAATGAAAACACAAGCTTTAATACAAGAAAACGAAATTACTTAAAAACAATTAATCACAATGAACAATTAACTCTAATTCAAAAGCATTTAAAATAGGCGAATTCCTAAGGTGAGGCTTCTTTGGCACTTAGAACCTTTGAAGACACACTTACCGTCTAATTGGCGTGATTAATTCCACTAATTATTGAATGTTTAACAACTTACAACTCAAAAGAAATACAATGGAAATTTTTGAATTACAAAAGTTTAGAATCCTATTCTATGCTTCCTTTTCTTTTTGGTACTCCTCCTTTTTGCTTTGCAGTCCTCTCTTTGATGTATGTTTGCATATTTTTGTTGCTGCACTCTTGCTTTACCTATTTTAGGATAGTCACTAAAGTAATCAATTCAGCACCTACTAAATAAAAATGGCACTCACCATAAAGGTTAGCTCCAAACTTAACAAGCACCTTTTGAAAACTTTCACCACTTAAGAGGTCAACAAAAAATTAAAGCAACAAAAGCTCAATTTAAATTTGGATAATAGAAAAGGGATTTAAATGTGACAAAACTAGAAGGAATATTGAAGAAAAATTGACAATCAAGAAAAATAAGGTAATCAACAAAGCTAGTGTAACGCCTCTCAAAATATTGTTCATTTTTATATAATAAAATAAAGGTGAAACAATAATATTAAAATTTAACATAGATATATACATAATATAATTCATCCATTAATACAAATGTGCCTCAAAATAATATCCCTTTTCGAGGAAGTTTTAATACATCTCCATACAGGAGTTTTCAAAATAAAACAAAACAACAGCATTCAAAAACCGACGATCTCCTCCTCCAGAAATGCTCACTGAGGAGCTCTACTACCTGCAACCTCATTTGCTCCCGTGCAAATATACACGATCATCACAGGTTTAAGAAAAACAACCACGATACAAAACAAAAGGGTAAGCTAGATATTTTTAAAACTTTAAATATGAAACTTTATATCAATAGAAAGCATAAATCTTCACACCATTCATAATCTATATCAATTTCAACCATCAATATCCCCATATTCCACAAACTCGTCAAGTGTCTATTCAATACATTCAATACTCATGGTTCACATGTCAGACTTTCCACTGACTCATAACACATAGAAACATGACTCTACTTCCGGAAGACTCGTGCGTTGAACTTAGCATCCAGAGACCTGCACCTGTCATACTACACCACTGTGAATCCACACAGGGTCGCTGTGAATCCACACAGCCATGCACATAAACCATCTCAATATCATCACTCTCTCAGTATGACAGGGTTAATCCATATAACAGGTCAAGTCAGTTATCTTTCAAACGACTTAACCATACATATGGACCTCCTTCGACTCTCACCAACTGAATGACTTCATCTATGTGATTCCATCATATCAGCAGAGTCAGGATCGCCTCATTCGCAGGATACTCACAGATCAATACACCCTCATAAAATCTCCACACGGTATTTTCTTTCCTGAAAATACTATGCTTTGATCACTCTTTCACATTCATCTAGTACATCATACCACACGTAACAGCACAATTCCATCATATAATATTTTGAATCCTTTTTTTAAACAATCCCAATCACAGAAACAATCATACCAAAGTTCAGATTTTCGAATATCATATGCATTTCACCTTTCAATCTCAAACAATTTCAAAACGACACTAAAACAGGGGATTTCGAAATTTGCATTAAAACCGGCGACCACGTCGCCCTCACTTCAGAACATACTCACCTAACGTTTTTATAAACGAAAATGCTAGCTTCCCTTACCTGAACTTGCGCAAAATCACTAAGAGCTCCAAAACCCACCGAAGCTTAAAGATATCCTAACTCTGTTCTAGCGACCTGACGGGAGAACTTGCAGAGACTTCCTAGAAGGACAATGGCAGTCGCCGATCGTAGCACTGGTACGTGAGGATAGCTGCGTCTTCGAGTGGAGGAGAAAGGAGAAAGGGGAACTAAATGAGCTGATTCCCTCAGCTCTTAAGGTCGAACGGCTCTTTAGCCTTCACTGCCATTACCCACTCTCTGAGCAACGTTGCGTGTGGGTTTCCTCTAACAGTATGGCCACGTGGGTCTCTGCGCACACCAACTCTGGGTCACTTTCCACATCAACTCTCTGGAGCCACTGTTCTGAAGCACTCTCACTGACTACGTGTCGCGCATGCAAGACGCTCATGCTGGGAGCCTGGGCCCCACCTCATCTGTGTGGAACACGACCTCGCGCGATGACCATCCACCGATGTCTCATCCTAGCGGACGAACGATGTCTCTCCCTGGAAGACGACCGATGTCTCTCCCTGGAAGACGACCGATGTCTCTCCCTGGAAGACGACCGATGTCTCCCCCTGGAAGTCGACCGATGCGTCCCTCATCCTGGCGATGACCGTCTGTCTCTCGCCCTGGCGATGACCGTCTGTCTCTCGCCCTGGCGATGCCCGCGTGTCTCTCGCCCTGGCGATCCCCGCGTGTCTTTCGCCCTGGCGATCTCTCATCGTCCTTGATGTGGCAAGGACACATCGCCTTGCTTCTGTCGACTAATGCCACATCGTCACACCCTGTTGAGGGCTCATCCTACCACTACTCCATGCCTGTGTTATCACCCCCACATGGCTCGGTGACGTCGGTAGCTTCTCCTGCC
The DNA here is from genome assembly GCA_013389735.1 of Phaseolus lunatus. Taxonomy (NCBI): domain Eukaryota; kingdom Viridiplantae; phylum Streptophyta; class Magnoliopsida; order Fabales; family Fabaceae; genus Phaseolus; species Phaseolus lunatus. The sequence goes on from CM023864.1 coordinate 23,793,565, forward strand.
CAAGGGCAGCTCAGTACTCAATCCTTACGTGCCTAAGCATGCATGGCGCTCCTAAGGTTCAAATCACACCTCCCTACATGTGATTTCTGGAACCCACTATGGTCCACCGACCAACCTCTACCACGCCGCCCTCAGACCTTGGGCGACATCCGAGGTCTGACCACCATGAAATTTCCATTACAAACTCTTTTCGTTTTAAGTAATAACATATTCAGTATTCATTAAAATTATACTTCTTCTATTCCAAATAATTATCTAGATCCTTACAATCTCCCCAACAAGAAAAATTTTCGTCCCTGAAAATTGAATTACAAGGAAAAGAGGTAGGGATAGGCTTCTCTCATGGTTTCTTCTAATTCCCAAGTTGAATCACCCGATCTGTCATCCCACACCACCTTTACCATGTTGATGGTCTTGCCTCTGAGCTGCTTACTCTGCTGATCGTTAATCCTGACTGGTTTCGCTTCAAACGACAAGTCATCCCTGATCTGCACATCGTCCACTTCCAACACGTGACTAGGGTCTGCAAGATACTTCCTTAGCTATGACACGTGAAAGACATTATGCAGATTTGCTAATTGGGGAGGTAGAGCAATCTCATAAGCTACAGGACCTATCTTCCTTAAGATCTGATATGGTCCAACAAACTTAGGAGACAGCTTCCTTGATCTGATAGCTCGTCCTACACCCTTGGTTGGCGTCACTCTCATAAACACATGATCCGCAGCAGCAAACTCCAAAGGTCTTCTCCTCTGATCTGCATAGGATTTCTGCCGGCTTTGAGAAGCTTTCATTCTGCCTTGTATCTGTTTCACCTTCTTGGTTGTCTGTTGAATCAACTCTGGCCCAACCAAGACTGCTTCGCCCTCCTGGTACCAACATAAGGGAGTTCTGCATTTCCTCCCATACAGGGCTTCATATGGTGCCATCCCAATACTGGCGTGGTAACTGTTATTATAAGTAAACTCCACCAGCAGCAACACCTCATCCCAACTTCCCAATTGATCCAAGACACACGTCCTCAGCAGATCTTCCAAGGACTGGATCGTTCTCTCTGACTGTCCATCTGTTTGAGGATGATATGCCGAGCTCATTCTCAACTTAGTTCCCAAGCAATCTTGTAAGGTCTGCAAAAACCGTGAATTGAACCTGGGATCTCTATCCGAAACAATGCTGGAAGGCACTCCATGCAACCTCACAATTTCTCTGATGTACAGCTGTGCCAACTTGGCCATAGGCATCCTCATATTCACTGGAAGAAAGTGAGCACTCTTCGTCAGCTGATCAATGATGACCCAGATCGCATCATGACCCCTTACCGATCTGGGTAAATGGGTAACAAAATCCATGGTGATGCTGTCCCATTTCCATTCAGGGATATCCAATTGCTGCAACAAACCGCAAGGCCTTTGATGTTCTACCTTCGCCTTCTGACATGTCAAGCAGGTGGCAACATACTGAGCTATCTCCTTCTTCATGCCCGACCACCAAAATGACTCTTTTAAATCCTGGTACATCTTATTCATACCTGGGTGCAGACTAAGGTAACTCTTGTGGCCTTCTTCTAGGATCATCTTCTTCAACTCTTCATTTGCAGGTATGCAAATTCTGCCATTAAATCTCAAGATTCCATCATCGCCCATCGCAAAGCCTTTAGCCTGATCGGTGCCTAGTAATTCTACAATACGCTTCAGGCTAGGATCCTCTAATTGCTTATCCTTTATCATTCTAATGAAATCATTAGTTATAGTTAACTTACTACAACTAATATGATTTACATGAAATTCCACTCCAAAGTTTAAATCTCTAAACTGCTCAATCAATTTCTGCTCTTCAATCATCATGGTTGATACTTGTATTGATTTCCTACTCAAGGCATCTGCCACTACATTGGCCTTCCCTGGATGATATATCAGTTGGAAGTCATAATCTCTTAGGAACTCCATCCATCTTCTTTGTCTCATATTTAACTCCTTCTGATCAAACAGATATTTCAGGCTTTTATGGTCACTAAACACCTGAAACCGAGCTCCATACAAATAATGCCTCCAAATCTTCAAGGCAAACACCACAGCCGCCAACTCTAAGTCATGGGTAGGATAGTTCCTCTCATGAACTTTGAGTTGCCTTGAAGCATATGCAACCACTCTTTTCTCTTGCATCAACACACATCCCAAACCTTGATGTGAAGCATCACAGTAAACATCAAAAGGATTTCCCACATCCAGGATCACTAACACTGGGGCGCTAGTCAACCTCTTCTTCAGCCCCATGAAACTCTGCTCACACTTTTCAGTCCAAGCAAAAGGTTGATCTTTGCGAGTTAACTGAGTCAAAGGAGCTACTACCTTGGAAAAATCTTCAATGAACCTCTGATAGTAGCCTGCTAAACCCACAAAACTCCTTATCTCAGTAACTGTCTTAGGACGTTCCCACTGAAGCACTGCCTCCACTTTGGCTGGATCCACCGAGATCCCCTGGGCAGATGTAAGATCCCGCCAAAATACTTTTCATATTTATATAATGAAATAAAGGTAAAACCATAATATCGAAGTGAACATAAATATATATATGTAATGGAATTTCTCCTCACAGGGAGTTTAATACATAACCAGTCAGTTTTCCAAAACTTAAACAAAATACAGCAAAATAGAAAAAAAAACAGGCGATCTCCTAATAGAAAAAGGCGATCTCCTATCAGAAAAAGGCGATCTCCTATCAGACAACAGAAAAAGGGTGATCGCCTAACAGAAACAGAAACAGGCGATCTCCTTCCGGCGACCACTCACTGAGGAGCTCTACTTCCTGCAACATCATCTGCTCCCGTGTAAATTATACACGATCATCACAGGTTTAAGAAAACATCCACAAAACAAAAACGCAGGGTAAGCTAGATATTTTAAAGAGAATTTGGATATGAAACTTTAAAATCAAGATAAAACAATTTCAACACACTCATGTAAAATCCATCAATTTTCCCATTCATTTCACACACTTCACAATTTCATCAAGTGTTATTTGTTTCACATAAACCATCAAGTGTCTATTAATTTCAAAGTTTCTCATTTCTCACGTCAGACTTCCACTGACTCAACACACATAGACACATACCACACCACTGTAAAGTCCACACAGGACAGCTAGTAAAGTCCACACAGGACAGCTAATGAAGTCCACACAGGACAGCAAGTAAAGTCCACACAGGACAGCAAGTAAAGTCCACACAGGATAGCAAGTAAAGTCCACACAGGACAGCAAGTAAAGTCCACACAGGACAGCAAGTCAAGTCCACACAGGACAGCTAATGAAGTCCACACAGGACAGCTAAAGATCATCAATTCACCCAATGCACCATACAACACTTAAATGAACGATTCCAACCACAGCAACAATCGTATCAAGGTTCAGATTTTTCCAATAACGCATGCATTTCACATATCAATCTCAAACAAGTTCAAAGCGACACTAAAACAGGGGATTTCGAAGACACCATTAAAACCGGCGATTACGTCGCCCCACACATAAAAACAGAGCATCGTGAAAAAGAATATGAAACCGGCGACCACATTGCCCTCACTTCAGAACCTACTCGCCTAAAGTTTTATAAACGAAAATGCTAGCTTCCCTTACCTGGACTTGCGCAAAACACCAAGAACTCCAAAACCCACCGAAGCTTAAAGGTGTCTTAGCTCTGTTTTAGCGTCTGGTCTGGAGAACTTGCAGAGAACCTCCCAGGTGTCCAAGGGTAGTCGTCGCTCGTCGTACTGGTGCTTGAGGATACCTGAATCTCAGCGCGAAGGAGAGAAAAGAGGAGGATGGAGGTAAACTCACTCTGTCACTCTTGAACCACAGCAACGTTCTCTCCTCTCAGAAGTGAGTTTTTGAATCTAAACCAACTTGTCCACAAATGCCGCTGCCACCACCCACTCTGCAGGAAGCTTGCGTGCATGCTTCCCTGAACAGTACGACCACGTGTGACTCTGCGCATGCCAACTCTCTGATGTCACTATTCTGAACCACCCTTTTTGTCTACGTGTCGCGCGTGCAGTACGTCTCATGCTGGGAGCCTGGGTCCCACCTTATCTGTGTGAAACTCGACATCGCGCGATAACCTTCCACCGATGACCTCTCGCGCGGTGACTATCCACCGATGTCTCATCCTGGCGGACGACCGATTCCTCATCCTGGCAGACAACCGATGTCTCACCCTGGAGGACCACCGATGTGTCTCCCATCCTGGTTGATGACCGATGTTGCTCTCATCCTGTTGGCGATCTCTTATCGCCCTTGTGTGTTACGAGAACACATCGCCTTACTCTGGTCACCGAGGTCACATCGTCACACCTTGCTGAAGGTGCTTCATCCCACTATGTTACGTCCAAGGTATCATCTCCACATGACTTGGTGACGTTGGTAGCTTCACATTTCCAAGAGTAGATCAGCACCACTCCTCGTGCGCCCATGCATGCAACACTAAGGACGATTTCTTATGCTCAAGCATAGAGCTTCGCATGCACAGCGTATCTAAGGCTTAACCCACACCTTGATACGCGTGGTTTTTGGAACCCACTATGGTTGATTCAGCATCTTGACCACATACTACGTGCACTCCCGTCGATCACGTACACCATAGGCGATTGGCGGTCATGTCTCCTCTAGGCGACAGGCGATTATGTGCCAGAGAAGTCGGAGATCGCCTCCGTCTTCAATAACGGCGATCTCGTAGAAGACTTCTAAGCTACACTTTTCTTGCTTTACTCTTCTTGATCCACATGTCTTCCTCGAGCACACCCACGTGATTACCTCACGATAAAGTCATCGCACCTGACTACTTGGTTAATACAATGGTCAGCCGACCGACCTCTACCAGCTGATCCCAGACCTTGGGCGACGTCCGAGGTCCGACTACTACGAAACTTCATTTACCAGCTCTTTGTATTTTAAATAATAACATCTTCTGAAATTATTTAAATATAGCACTTTCATTCCAATTAAAGTTTCTAGGTCCTTACAGCAGATATTACATGTCCTAAGAAGTTGACTTCCTTCAACCAGAACTCACACTTAGAGAACTTGGCATATAATTGCTTCTCCCTCAGAATCTCCAATATTGTCTTCAGATGTTCTTCATGTTCTTCCTCGGTCCTTGAATAAATGAGTATGTCGTCTATGAAGACTACCACAAACTTATCCAAGAAAGGAAGAAAAATTCTATTCATGAAATCCATGAATAGAGCTGGAGCATTTGTTACTCCAAATGGCATCACCACATACTCATAGTGCCCATAACGAGACCTAAATGTTGTCTTTTGAACATCTTCAGCTTTTACCAAAATTTGGTGGTACCCCGATCTCAGATCAATCTTTGAGAACACCGAGGCCCCATGTAATTGATCCATCAAATCATCAATTCTAGGTAGAGGATACTTGTTCTTGATGGTCAACTTGTTCAACTGCCTGTAATCTATACACAGCCGAGACCCTCCATCCTTTTTCTTAACTAGAAGCACTGGAGCCCCCCATGGAGATACACTGGGTCTGATGAATTGTTTCTCCAACAACTCTTCCACTTGCTTCTTTAATTTTACCAACTCGGCTGGAGCCATCCTGTAAGGTGCCATTGACACTGGTCCAGCTCCAGGTACCAAATCAATAGAGAATTCCACTTCTCTCTTAGGAGGTAATCCAGGTATTTCTTCTGGAAATACATCCATGAAATCTTTCACCACATGTATCCTGCTTACGTCCTCTTCATTCTTCACTTCCAACCGAGCTAGGATCACGAAGCACCTCGCCCCTTTTTCCAACTCCGACCACCCATGCTGAGCAGATATCACATCTGACTCTTGGAGGTCTGGAAACGCTATTTTCTGACTACTGCAGTCTATGAGAACGTGATTGGCAGATAGCCAATCCATTCCCAGGATAACATCCAGGTCTTGAAGAGGTAGGCAGATCAAGTTTACTTTGAATCTGCGTCCCTCTACTATCACTGGACATTCAGAGCAAACTGTAGAGGTCAACACCTGTTCTGACGGAGGTATAGAGACCAACAGTTCAAACGGTAACTCCTTCACTAGAAGGCCCAACTCGGCTACACACAGGCTTGACACAAAGGAGTGTGTCGCTCCAGAATCAAACAAGGTTTTTACACCTCTACCAGCTATAAAACAAACACCTTGCACTAGGTTACCTGACTGAGACGCCTTTGCTCCTGTCATGGCAAACACTCCCCCTGCTGCTTGAGGTCTACCGCCTCCATTCCTCAACTGCTGAGGACCAACGGGTTGAGTCATCCTATTTCTGCTAGGACAATCTCTAGAAATGTGCCCCATCTTTTGGCATGTGAAACATCTGGGTTTCCATGTTTGTTGCTGCTGAAACTGGGGCGGAACTGCTCCTGCCCGATGTGGTGGAGGTCTCGCATAAGGCTTGCTTTGTGGGTGCTGCACCTTGGCCTTCCCACTGGAAGAACCCTCTGGGTGTGATCTGATCACCCGAGAATTACCCCTTTCCAAGGTTTCCACCATCTTTGCCTTCTCTACTAAGGCATGAAACTCCCTGATGCACATGGGTGCTATGGTCTTCTTCAGCTCATGCTTTAAACCTTCTTCAAACTTCCTACACCTCCAAGCCTCAGAGGTAGCTTGGGTATAAAATCTGGCTAGGTATTCAAACCTAGCAGCATAAGCATTCACGGACATCTCCCCTTGCTCCAACCTGAGAAATTCCGCTTCCTTCCCAAACCTTGCACTATCTGGAAAATATTTATCTAGGAACCTCTCTCAGAAACTTTCCCAGTCTAAAACGTCAGCTCTGGCTTCCATCATCTGCTGAGCTCCCATCCACCAGAACTCGGCTTCTCCAGATAGCAGATAGGTGGCGAACACCAATTTCTTCTCTTCAGGGCAGGAGGTCGCCCTAAAGATTTTCTCCAACTCCCTGACCCACTGATCTGCTTGATCAGGGGTAGCATTCCCACTGAACTTGGGTGGGTTGTGCCTCATGAACTCGGTCAGTCCCATCTGTTCCTGAGGCTGACCGACGTGGGAAGCTGTTTCAACCGACTGAGCAGTTTCCCAATGGTGCATTGTGTAAGGACCTAGAAAATTTTATTGGAATGAAAGTGATATATTTTAAGTGAATTCTAAGTATGTTTTTATTTAAAATATAAAGGAAGGAAAGTGTAGCTTAGAAGTCTACAAGATCGCCGTTGTTGAAGACGGAGGCGATCTCCGACTTCTCTGGTACATAATCGCCTGTCGCCTAGATTACACATGATCGCCAATCGCCTATGGTGTACATGATTGCCGAAAGTGCACTTAGTATGTGGTCAAGATACTGGATTGACCATAGTGGGTTCCAAGAACCACGCGTATCAAGGTGTGGGTTAAGCCTTAGATATGCTGTGCATGCGAAGCTCTATGCTTGAGCATAAGAAATCATCCTTAGTGTTGCATGCATGGGCGCACGAGGAGTAGTGCTGATCTATTCTTGAAAATGTGAAGCTACCGACGTCACCAAGCCATGTGGAGGTGATACCTTGGACGTAACATAGTGGGATGAAGAACCTTCAACAAGGCGTGGCGATGTGTCATAAGTCATCGCCGGGATGAGAGACACGCGGGCATCGCCAGGGCGAGAGACACGCGGGCATCGCCAGGCTTGAGAGACGCGGGCATCGCCAGGGCGAGAGACACGCGGGGATCGCTAGGGCGAGAGACAGACGGTTATCGCCAGGATGAGGGACACATCGGTCGTCTTCCAGGGAGAGACATCGGTCATCCGCCAGGAGCAGTCATCGGTGGATAGTCATCGCGCGAGCAGTCATTGGTGGAAGGTTATCACGCGATGTCGTGTTTCACACAGATAAGGTGGGACCCAGGTTCCCAGCATGAGACGTCCTGCATGCGCGACACGTAGACATTAGGAGTGTTTCAGAATAGAAGCATCAGAGAGTTGGTATGCGCAGAGACCCACGTGGTCATACTGTTCAAGGAAGTGTGCACGCAAGCTTCCCTGCAGAGTAGGCGGGGGGCAGCGGCATTTCTGAGCAAGTTGGCTTAGATTCAAAACTCACTCCTGAGAGGTAGTAAACGTTGCTGTGGTTCGAGAGTGATTGAGTGAGTTAACTTTGGTTCCCTGTTTCTTCCCTCTCCTTCTCCATACGTTCAGACGTCCTAGCGCACCAGTTGGCTATTGGCAACTACCATAGAGCACCTGGGAGGTTCTCTGCAAGTTCTCCAAACCGGACGCTAAAACAGAGTTAAGGCATCCTTGAATCTCGTTGGGTTGGAGCTCTTAGTGAAGTTTACGCTAGTCTAGGTAAGGGAAGCTAGCATTTTCGTTTATAAAAACGTTAGGCGAGTAGGTTCTGAAGTGAGGGCGACGTGGTCGCCGGTTTTCATATTCCTTTTCACGATGCTCCGTTTTTATGTGTGGGGCGACGTGATCGCCGGTTTTAATGCTGATTTCGAACTCCCCTGTTTTATGTCGTTTGAAACTGTTTGAGATTGAAATGTGAAATGCATGTGATATTCGAAAATCTGAACCTTGGAATGATTGTTGCTGTGATTGGAATTGTTCATTTAAGTGTTATATGATGTGTTGAATGTTGTGAATGTGGGATCAAGGCATAGTATTTTCAGGAAAGAAAATACCGTGTAAGATCGTGTAGGATGTGCATTGATCGGTGATTTCTATAATGAGATATCCTGACTCTCCTGATATAATGGAATCATATAGATGAAGTTATTCAGGCGTTGAGAGTCGATGGAGGTTCATACGTATGGGTAAGTTGTTTGAAAGATAACTACTTGACCTGTTGTATGGATTAACCCTGTCATACTAAGAGAGTGATGAGATTGAGATTGAGATTATGTTTATGCGCATAGCTGTGGGAACTTTACAGCAATGTAGTATGACAGGTGCAGATCTCTGAGTCTAGTCAATGCACGAGTCTTCCGGAAGTAGTGTCAAGTGTCTATGTGTGATGAGTCAGTGGAAGTCTGACGTGAGAAAGATGAATATTGAAAATGTGATAGACACTTGATGGTTGTGTGATATGAATGAGAAAGTGGTGGATTTATGTGGGTGTTTAAAAGCTGATTATGTTGATTTTAAAGTTTCATATTTAACGTTTTAAAAATATCTAGCTTACCCTTTTGTTTTGTATCGTGGTTGTTTTCTTAAACCTGTGATGATCGTGTATATTTGCACGGGAGCAGATGAGGTTGTAGGTAGTAGAGCTCCTCAGTGAGCATTTCTGGAGGAGGAGATTACCGGTTTTTGAATGCTGTTGTTTTGTTTTATTTGGAAAACTCCTGTATGGAGATGTATTAAAACTTCCTCGAGAAGGGATATTATTTTGAGGCACATTTGTATTAATGGATGAATTATATTACGTATATATATCTATGTTAAGTTTTGATATTATTGTTTCACCTTTATTTTATCATATAAAAATGACCAATATTTTGAGGGGCGTTACACATTGCAGCTTGATGATTCTGAGCCATTGCTGCATTCTGTTGTTAGATGGCAATTGCCATCATCTCAATAGCCTTGGCAATCTGGCTCATTTCCGAAGAAGGTTAGGGAGGGGTAGGAGGTCTACGAGCCATCTTTCTTCGTTTCAGATTTTGAAACTATTGGTTTCTATATTCCCTACAACTATAAGAATGAGATCGATAAGAAATCATTTCATTCAGGAGGTAACATCTAGACCTTACAAAGGTCAGCATCTCAAAGTCATTTAGAATTTGAGTTCATCAACAGAATCATAATGCTCAAAATAGAAAGCATAACATCGAACAGTCATGGGTACAAAACTATCAATCAAATATCACCACACTTAATAATTGGGATAAAACACACCAGAAGTGGATATATGCTCAACATCAAACTTTTAGAATTAAGATTGAGAACATCTCGATTCAGTTATGAGTGTGCACCCTCACTACTTTATCAAGATCCTTTCACTCTTAATACTAAAATTTTTCATTTAGAGCCTATATCTACTAAAGCACAAACAAAATTTCAATCAGAAAACATTTGAAAACCTTTCACTATAGCTTTGATTAAGACTCCAATAGCAGAAGAAACACAATGAACCCACTCTCCTCAGGTCATCCTAAGGACGAACTGCTCTGATACCATTAATGTAACGCCCCTCAAAATATTGTTCATTTTTATATAATAAAATAAAGGTGAAACAATATATCACAATTTAACATAGATATATACATAATATAATTCATCCATTAATACAAATGTGCCTCAAAATAATATCCCTTTTCGAGGAAGTTTTAATACATCTCCATACAGGAGTTTTCAAAATAAAACAAAACAACAGCATTCAAAAACCGGCGATCTCCTCCTCCAGAAATGCTCACTGAGGAGCTCTACTACCTGCAACCTCATCTGCTCCCGTGCAAATATACACGATCATCACAGGTTTAAGAAAAACAACCACGATACAAAACAAAAGGGTAAGCTAGATATTTTTAAAACTTTAAATATGAAACTTTATATCAATAGAAAGCATAAATCTTCACACCATTCATAATCTATATCAATTTCAACCATCAATATCCCCATATTCCACAAACTCGTCAAGTGTCTATTCAATACATTCAATACTCATGGTTCATGTAAGGACCTGTAAAATTGAATTGGAATAAAAAGGGTTATATTTTAAAAGAATTCTATGTATGTTTTATTTAAAATAAAAAGGGAGGAAAAGTTAAGTTTAGAAGGCTATGAGATCGCCGGTCGCCTGCTACACATGAGCGCCAGGTGGACGTCGCCAGGGCGCGAGGCATGCAGGCATCGCGCGGGCGCGAGAGGCATGCGAGCATCGCCAGGACGCGATGCATGTGGACGTGGCCAGGGCGCGAGAGTTATGAGGGCGTCGCCAGGGAAGACATCGGTCGTCTCCCAGAGGAAGACATCGGTCGTCTTCCAGGGCGAAGGAGGCATCGGTCGTTCGCCAGGATGAGTCAGCAGTGGAAAGTTATCGCGCGACGTCGAGTTTCACACAGAGTAAAGTGGGACCCAGACTCCCAGCATGAAACGTCCTGCACACGCGCCACGTAGACAAAAAGGGTGGTTTAGAGTGGTGACATCAGAATGTTGGCATGCGCAGGAGACACTCGCGGTCGTACTATTCAGAGCAGTGGTTGGCATGCACAAGCGACAACAGTGGTAGTACTGTTCAGAGCAGTGGTTGGCATGCACCAGAGACAACAGTGGTCGTACTGTTCAGGGCAGTGGTTCTCAGACTTTCCTGCAGAAGGGGTGGCAGCAGCAGCATGCATGGACAGGTAAGTTGGGATTCAAAAGCCACTGCGGGAAGGCAAAGAACGTTACAGACTCAAGAGTGTTAGAGTGAGTGCAAACTTCCTCCCTCCCTTCTTCCCTTCCTTGCGTTGAGACTCAGGCAACCTCCAGCATCAGTGCGACAAGCGACGTTGCCCTTAGAGCACCTAAGAGGTTCTCTGCAAGTTCTACAGACCAGGCGCTGAAAACAGAGCTAAGGCATCCTTCAGGCTCGGTGGGTTTTGAGCTCGCGGTATTTTACGCAAGTCCAGGTAAGGGAAGCTAGACTTCATTTTCAATACAAGCCATAGTTTAGCTATTTCTGAAGTGAGGGCGACGTGGTCGCCGGTTTTCGTTTTCATCTTTGTAAAATGCTCTGTGCTATGTGTTTGGGCGACGTGGTCGCCGGTTTTAAATGCAGACTTCGAAATACCCTGTTTTTGAACTAGATCGCCGGTTTTGGCGTTGTTTACGAACTCCCTGTTTTTGATGTTGCTTTGAAACGGTATGAGATTTAAATGAGATATTCGGAAATAAGAACCTTGGAGTGAGCTTTTGCTGTGATTGAAATTGTTCCTTTAAGTGCTATGTGATGTGTTGAATGTGGTGAATGTGGGATCGAGGCATAGTATTTTCAGGAAAGAAAATACCGTGTAAGATCGTATAGGATGTGCATTGATCGGTGATTCCTAAGGGGATATCCTGACTCTGCTGAGAAAATGGAATCACATAGAGGAAGTTACTCAGTTGGTGAGAGTCGAAGGAGGTTCATATGAATGGGCGTCTCGTGTGAGAAAGAACGAGCTCCGCCTGTTCTATGGATTAACCCTGTCATACCGGGAGAACTATTGACATTGAGATTATATATGCGCATGCTGTGTGGATTCACAGCGACCCTGTGTGGATTTCACAGTGGTATGGTATGACGGGTGCAGATCTCTGAGTCTAATCAATGCATGAGTCTTCCGGAAGTAGTGTCAAGTGTCTTGTGTGCTGAGTCAGTGGTGGTCTGACATGTGAAATGAGGAACTTGAAATTGATAGACACTTGATACAGTTGTGAAATAGAATGACTCTGGAAAGTATTGCGAAATGTGTGATTTCTGGGCGATCAGGTGCAGAGTATGAGAAACTTGATAACTTTACGTGAATATCTTGAAATTGTTTACCTTGATTTTATTTTAATTATCCTTATTTAAACTCTCTTTAAAATATCTAGCTTACCCTGCATGTTTTGGTTCTGTGGCTGTTCTCTTAAAACTGTGATGATCGTGTATAACTTACACGGGAGCAGATGATCTTCCAGGAAGTAGAGCTCCTTAGTGAGTGGTCGCCGGGAGGAGATCGCCGGATTTCTGTTCTGGTAGCAGATCGGCTGTTTTTGGGTCCTCCGACGGGAGATCGGCCTCGTCCGATAGGAGATCGGTCTCTTCCGATAGGAGATCGCCTGCTTTGTTTTTTTTTTACTATATTTTGTTTATGTTTCTGGAAAATTTGACCGAATTTGTATTAAACTCCCTGCGAGGAGAAACTACATTTCATATATATAATATTTTGTTCACTTCAATCTATTTATTACCTCTATTTTCATTATATACATTTGTATAGTATTTTGGCGGGATGTTACAGTTCACATGTCAGACTTTCCACTGACTCATAACACATAGACACATGACTCTACTTCCGGAAGACTCGTGCGTTGAACTTAGCATCCAGAGACCTACACCTGTCATACTACACCACTGTGAATCCACACAGGGTCGCTGTGAATCCACACAGGGGCAGAAGCAGCACCGCCCCAGTTTCAGCAGCAACAACCCTGGAAACTTAAATGTTTCCACTGTGGTGGACCACACACAGCCAATGTGTGCCCCAAGAGAGATTCAGAGAGAAGATGTTTTGCCTGTCAAAAGACGGGACACGTTGCTAGAGATTGTCCTACCCAGAATAGGATGACTCAACCCAGTGGATCCCAACAGTTGAGGAATGGAGGCAGTCGACCTCAGGCAGCAGGGAGAGTGTTTGCCATGCCTGGAGCGGAGGCATCTCAGTCAGGTAACTTAGTACAGAGTGTTGCTCTATAGCTGGTAGATGCGTTAGAATTTTGTTTGATTCTGGAGTGACACACTCTTTTGTGTCAAGCCTGTGTGTAGCCGAGTTGGGCCTTCTAGTGAAAGGAGTGACCGTTTGAACTGTTGGTCTCTACACCTGCGTCAGGACAGGTGTTGACCTCTACAGTTTGCCCCGAATGTCCAGTGATAGTAGAGGGGCGCAGATTCAAAGTGAACTTGATCTGCCTACCTCTTCAGGATCTGGATGTTATCCTGGGAATGGATTGGCTAGCTGCCAATCACGTTCTCGTAGTCTGCGGTAATCAGAAGTTAGCGTTTCCAGATCTCCAAGAGCCAGATGGCGAGGTGCTTCGTGATGCTAGCTCGGTTGGAAGTGAAAAATGAAGAGGACGTAAGCAAGATACCTTGGTGAAAGATTTCATGGATGTATTTCCAGAAGAGATACCTGGATTACCTCCTAAGAGAGAGGTGGAACTCTCTATTGTTTTGGTACCTGGAGCTGGACCGGTGGCAATGGCTCCAGCTGAGTTGATGGAATTAAAGAAGGAAGTGTAAGTTAGATTTAGTGTACCAAGGTTTAGTTTCAGCTACATATAAGTTATGGAGAGTATATAAGCAGAATGTTGAGGGTTTAAAGACTTAAGCATGTGTATCCATAGGAAGTACCGGGGTTAAGTTCCAAAAATGAAAGAATGAATTTTCTTTTATTTGAAGCTTGGGAGATGTTTATGTCGATGAAACAGCATGAGATGACTATAGCTTAACCACAAGCTTAAAAGGAAAGAGGAGATATTGTATTTATGTCTAAAGTTCAATTAGACAGAGAAATTTGCTGAAAAATACCAAGTAGAGAAGTTACTGGGAGAAGAGAGAAAGCTTCACGCAGAATGGATGCTATTTTGTGGATCGTGATTTGGAAGATGAGTATGGAAATGGTGGATGAGGAGTGATGAGAAAGGGAAATGGAAAGATATTCTTGTATCCAAATATGACTCGGAACTTGGGGGAAGCCGAGCTCATTCGAAATATCAATCGTGGTGGTGGAGAGAGGTACGTAAGGTGTGCGAGGAGGGTGAAGATGATGGTTAGTTCCAAAAAGTCATTGTTTGGAAAGTTGGAGGCGGAGGGGATGTGAGATTTCAGGAGGATGCGTGGGCCACTAACTTTAACTTTAAAGCAACGTGGCTGGTCTATGTGCTTCAAGTGGATAAGTGTTCTACTTGTTCGACATAAGGATTTGAGGTCCCACCTTGAGAACTTTTATCTTATACGTATGTCATCCAAGTAGAATCAGGTGTGGAAGGGAATGTGGGTGGCAATAGTATGTGGTATCTTGGAGAAGAGGAATAGAGTTGTCCTTAAGCAAGAAATTCTGGATGCAGAGGAAATTTTCCAATCGGCTCCACTACTTACATGGTTGTGGTTGAGATATAGAGTGCGTTCGTTCTTGTATGCCTTTTCAGATAGGCACCTGAACCCAAATCAATGCATCCAATGTATACATTGAACAAGGAGGAAATGATGGGAACAAGGAGCCGAGTTGGCAAAAGAAGTCATAATGATGATTTAGAAAGTAACAGCAACAAGAACTTTGTTTTTATAAGGTGCAGAATTATGTAGCATAGTGGTGAACCAAAGGTGTTCCTTTAGGGAGCGTGAGAATTAGATCAGCAGTTGGGAAGTCGATGGATGGTTTTGATCAAGATGCGGAAGTTGATTCCTAGAAGGAGATTTTGGATCCTAGTTTGAATTGGCTGGGGGACATGAGCAGTAGTCAGCTGTCCTCTTTCCTTCCGATGAAAGGATCTTGCTCACTTTTTCTCTACAGGGGGCTAGTCCTGGTTCTGTTAAGGGCTTAGTTCTGGACTTGCTCGACCAAGTCTTCAGGGTTGGAAGTAGAGTGTGAGTACTGGAGTTGGCGCTCAATGGAGCAGCATACTCCATATGCAGGGATGGAGAATGGAATTTAATGAAGTATTGGAGTAGTAAGAGTTGGTTCAACAGACAACCAAGAAGGTGAAACTGATGCAAGGCAGAATGAAAGCTTCTCAAAGTCGACAGATGTCCTATGCAGATCAGAGGAGAAGACCTTTGGAGTTTGCTGTTGGAGATCATGCATTTATGAAAGTGACACCGACCAAGGGTGTAGGACGAGCTATCAGATCTTAAGGAGGATCGGTCTAGTGGCTTATGAGATCGCCCTACCTCCCCATTTAGCAAATCTGCACAATGTCTTTCACGTGTCACAACCCTAGTCACGTGTTAGAAGTAGACGATGTGCAGATCAGGGATGACTTGTTGTTGGGAGCGAAACCAGTCAGGATTGACGTTCAGCAGAGTAGGCAGCTCAGAGGCAAGACCATCAATATGGTGAAAGTGGTGTGGGATGAGAGATCGGGTGATACAACTTGGGAATTAGAAGGAACCATAAGAGAAGCCTATCCCTACCTCTTTTCCTTGTGATTCAATTTTCGAGGACGAAAATTTTTCTTGTTGGGGAGAATGTAAGGACCTGTAAAATTGAATTGGAATGAAAGTGGTATATTTAAATAATTCCAGAAGATGTATTATTTAAAATACAAAGAGCTGGTAAATGAAGTTTCGTAGTAGTCGGACCTCGGACATCGCCCAAGATCTGGGGTCAGCTGGTAGAGGTCGGTCGGATGACGTGTGGATCAAGAAGAGTAAAGGAAGAAAAGTGTAGTTTAGTAGTACATGATCGCCGGTCGCCTGCTACACATGAGCGCCAGGGCGCGAGAGGCGTGCGGGCATCGCCAGGGCGCGAGGCATGTGGACGTGGCCAGGGCGCGAGAGGCATGCGGGCATCGCCAGGGCGCGAGGCATGTGACGTGGCCAGGGCGCGAGAGGCATGCGGGCATCGCCAGGGCGCGAGGCATGCGGGCGTTGCCAGGGCGCGAGAGGCATGCAGGCATCGCCAGGGCGCGAGGCATGAGGGCGTCGCCAGGGATAGACATCGGTCGTCTTCCAGGGCGAGGGAGACATCGGTCGTCTTCTAGGGCGAGGGAGACATCGGTCGTTCGCCAGGATGAGTCAGCGATGGAAAGTTATCGCGCGACGTCGAGTTTCACACAGAGTAAAGTGGGACCCAGACTCCCAGCATGAAACGTCCTGCACGCGCGCCACGTAGACAAAAAGGGTGGTTCAGAATAGTGACATCAGAAAGTTGGCATGCGCAAGAGACACTCGCGGTCGTACTGTTCAGAGCAGTGGTTGGCATGCACAAGTGACAACAGTGGTCGTACTGTTCAGAGCAGTGGTTCTCAGGCTTTCCTGCAGAAGGGGTGGCAGCAGCAGCATACGTGGACAGGTAAGATGGGATTCAAAAGCCACTGCGGGAAGGCAAAGAGCATTACAGACGCAAGAGTGTTAGAGTGAGTGCAAACTTCCTCCCTCCCTTCTTCTCTCCTTTGCGCTGCAACTCAGGCAACCTCCAGCACCTGTGCGACGAGCGACGACAGCCCTTGGAGCACCTGGGAGTTTCTCTGCAAGTTCTACCAACCAGGCACTAAAAACAGAGCTAAGGCATCCTTCAAGCTCGGTGGGTTTGAGCTCTCGGTGTTTTGCGCAAGTCTAGCTAAGGGAAGCTAGCCTTCATTTTCAATACAAGCCATAGATTAGCTATTTCTGGAGTAAGGGCGACGTCGTCGCCGGTTTTGTTTTCATCTTCGTGAATGCTCTGTTCTATGTGTTTGGGTGACGTGGTCGCCGGTTTTGTATACAGACTTCGAAATACCCTGTTTTTGAACCAGATCGCCGGTTTTGGCGTTGTTTGCGAACTCCCTGTTTTTGATGTTGTTTGAAGCTGCTTTGGATTTAAATGTGATATACATCTGATATTCGAAAATATGAACCTTTGAAATGACTGTTGCTATGATTGAAATCATTCTTTGAGTGGTATGGTGTGTGGAATGTCGTGAATGTGGGTCAAGACATAGTATTTTCAGGAAAGGAAATACCGTGTTGAGATTTGGTTGTGAAGTGTATTGATCTGTAAGTATCCTGTGAATGGGGCGATCCTGCCTCTGCTGAGATAATGGAATCACATAGAGGAAGTTACTCAGTTGGTGAGAGTCGAAGGAGGTTCATATGAATGGGTGAGTCGTGTGAAACAGAACGAGCTCGGCCTGTCTTATGGATTTACCCTGTCATACTGTGAGAGTGATGAATTGAGACCGAGATTGTGTTGATGCGCATGGCTGTGGAATCATTATAGCCAATGAAGTATGACAGGTGCATGTCCCTGGATGCTAGGTTCAACGCACGAGTCTTCCGGAAGTGGAGTCAAGTGTCTTGTGTGATGAGTCAGTGAAGTCTGACGTGAGAAATGAGAAACTTTGAATTGATAGACACTTGATATATGTTGTGATTTTAATGACCTTCGAGGAATCGTGAAATATGTGTTTAGTTGATGGTTTACGTAGACATCTTGAATTTGTTTTACCTTGATTTTAAAGTTCATATCTAACTCTTTTTAAATGTCTAGCTTACCCTGTGTTTTCTTGGTGTTGTGTTCGGCCTTTTCTTAAACCTATAATGATCGTGTATAATTTACACAGGAGCAGATGATGTTGCAGGAAGTAGAGCTCCTTAGTGAATTGTCGCTGGAAGGAGATCGCCTGTTTTCAATTTCCGTTGGGCGATCACCCCTTTTGCTGCTTTCTGATAGGAGATCGCCTATATGATAGGAGATCGCCCTTGTAATAGGAGATCGCTCTTCTAATAGGAGATCGCCCTTCTGTCAGGAGATCGCCTATCTTTCTATTGTATTGTAATTTGTTTATGTTTTAATGGAAAAGTGATCGTATTTGTATTAAACTCCCTGGGAGGAGAAACTTTATTTACATATATATAATTTTATTCACTTCAATCTATTTGTTACTTTAATTTTCATTATATAAATATGAATAGTATTTTGGCGGGATGTTACAAAGAACACCAAAACCAGGTATGCAATCTTTACCTCAGAATACACAACACTAAACGGAGGGCACTCAGTTTTCGAATCGAAGAGGACTGAGGGCACACACACACGGTCTCACACAGAGAGATCTGAGAGAGACTTTTTGGTGTTCCCGTTGCCTGACTTGAGCGTCGGAGCTACAACACCGCTAGAGGCGCCGTCTGTGTGTTTTGCAGGCACCGCTTGGAGTCCCGTCGAAGGTTCCTGGAGCCTCCTTGCAGAACGCGCAGCAGTTAGAAAGCCAAACGAAGGAGTGACGAGGCATTCTCCCCACGCTCGAGTCCGCGGCGAGATAATTTGGCGCCCACCGTGGGGCACGAAGTAAAACGAAGCCCCCATACACAAGATCGAGAGTGGAAATCGCACAGATGAGTAGAAGAACCAGACAAACGACACCTCCACCACCTGCTGGTGAAGGAACTGTGACCATGGTACAGGTCATGGAGATGATGCGCGCGTTGCAGGATAACGTCGCGGCATCGAGAGTTGAGCAAGAGAAGATGCATGCAGAGCTGACTGCATCGCATAGCAGGAATGAGGAGTTGAACCGCGTCAACGAGGAGTTGCGTAGGGAGTTGCAGGCGCAGAATGAGCGCGTATTCGAAGATAGAACGTCGATGCCGCCGTCGCCCCCTAGAGCATTTCCTATGCCTTTCTTGTAAGGACCTGTAAAATTCAATTGGAATAAAAAGGGATATATTTTAAATGAATTCTAAGTATGTTTTTATTTAAAATAAAAAGGAAGGAAAGTGTAGCTTAGAAGACTATGAGATCGCCTAGTTAGTACTTAATCGCCGGTCGTCTACTACACATGATCGCCAGGGCGCGAGGCATGTGGACGTCGCCAGGGCGCGCGAGGCATGTGGACGTCGCCAGGGCGCGCGAGGCATGTGGACGTCCACCAGGGCGCGCGAGGCATGCGGGCAACGCCGGGGCGCAAGAGGCATGCGAGCGTCGCCGGGGCGCGAGGCATGCGGGCAACGCTGGGGCGCGAGAGGCATGGCGGGCGTCGTCGGGGCGCGAGGCATGAGGCATCGCCGGGTCGCGAGAGGCATGCGGGCGTTGCCAGGGGTAGACATCGGTCGTCTCCAGGGAGAGACATCGGTCGTTGTAACATCCCGCCAAATTACTTTGAAAATAAATATAAAACGAAAATAAAGGTGACAAATAGATTGAAGTGAGCAAATTCTTTATATAAAATAAATAAGTTTCTCCTCGCAGGGAGTTTAATACAAACGATCACTTCTTCATTAAAAACGTAAACAAAATACAATACAAAAGACCGATAGGCGATCTCCTGGCAAAAAGGGCGATCTCCTATAAGAAGGGCGATCTCCTATAAGAAGGGCGATCTCCTTTCCCAAAGGCGATCTCCTATTATAAAGCAGCAAGAGGGGCGATCACCCAACAGAAAAGAAAACAGGCGATCTCCTTCCAGCGACAATTTTCTAAAGAGCTCTACTTCCTGCAACATCATCTGCTCCCATGTAAATTATACACGATCATTACAGGTTTAAGAAAAGGCCACAATACAACAGAAAAACACAGGGTAAGCTAGACATTTAAAAAGAGTTAGATAGGAAACTTAAAATCATAAAGATGAAACAAATCAAAATCACCCACGTAACAACTATCAGTTCCTCGTTCCCTTCATATGACCACCAAGAAATCATACAGTTCACAATATTTTCCAGAGTCATTCATTTTCACGTAAAGCATCAAGTGTCTAACAAATTTCAATGTTCCTCATTCACACGTCAGACTTCTACTGACTCATCACACAAGACACTTGACACTACTTCCGGATTTACTTGTGCGTTGACTCAGGCCCAGAGATTTGCACCTGTCATACCATACCACTGTGAAATCCACACAGGGTCGCTGTGAATCCACACAGCTATGCGCATAAAGTCTCAATGTCATTAACTCTCCCGGTATGACAAGGTTAATTCATATAACAGGCCGAGCTCGTTCCCTTTTGAACAACTCACCCATACATATGAACCTCCTTCGACTCTCCACAACTGAATAACTTCATCTACGTGATTCCATTATATCAGCAGAGTCAGGATATCTCCTTCTAGACAAGCCCCAGGTCAATACACATTACATACGATCTTACACGGTATTTCCTTTCCTGAAAATACTATGCCTCGGTCTCACATTCACAGCATTCAAGACATCATCCCACTCAAATAAATGATTTAATCACAGCAACAATCATTCCAAAGGTTCAGATTTTTGAATATCACATTTAAGTCTCAGACAGTTTCAAAGCAACACCAAAAACAGAGAGTTTCGCAAACAACGCCAAAACCGGCGATCTGTTTCAAAACGGGGTATTTCAAAGTCTGTATATAAAACCGGCGACCACGTCGCCCAACCACATAGAAACAGAGCATTCACGAAGATGAAAACGAAAACCGGCGACCACGTCGCCCTTACTTCAGAAACAGCTAATCTATGGCTTGTATTTAAGATGAAGTCTAGCTTCCCTTACCTGGACTTGCGCAAACACCTAGAGTTCCGAAACCCAACAAAACTTGAAGAACGCCTTGGCTCTGTTTTTGCGTCTGGTTGAAGGACTTGCAAAGAACTGCCCAGGTGCTCTAATGGTGGCTGTCGCTCGTCGTACTCTCGTGTGAAGGTGCTAGGATCGTGTAAGGACCTGGAAAATTAAATTGGAATAAAAGTGGTATATTTAGATAATTTCGGAAGGTGTCATTATCTAAAATACAAAGTTGGTAAATGAAGTTTCGTAGTGGCAGACATCGGACGTCGCCCTTGACCTGGGACATGATCGCCTGTCGAGTAGGTTGTACATGATCACCGAAAATGCACGTAGTAGGTGGTCACCATCCTGGATCAACCAGAGTGGGTTTCAACAGCCACGCGTATCAAGGTGTGGGTTAAACCTTAGATGCGCTGTGCATGTGAACTCTATGCTTGAGCGAAAGAGATCACCCTTAGTGTAGCATGCATGGAAGAACGAGGAGAAGTGCTGACCTACTCTTGGAAATATGAAGCCACCGACGTCACCGAGTCATGTGGAGAAGATACCTTAGACGTAACATAGTGGAATGAAGGACCTCAAGGAAGGCGTGGCGATGTGTCATCGAGCATCGCCAAGGGGCAAGGCATGCAGGATCGCCTGGGCGCGAGGGGCATGCGGGCATCATCAGGGGGAGAGGTCATCGGTTGCTAGCCCTCGCGCGAGAGGTCATCGGTTGTTAACCTTCGCGCGAGAGGTCATCGGTTGTTAGCCTTCGCGCGAGAGGTCATCGGTTGTTAGCCTTCGCGCGAGAGGTCATCGGTTGTTAACCTTCGCGCGAGAGGTCATCCGTTGTTAGCCTTCGCGCGAGAGGTCATCGGTTGTTAGCCTTCGCGCGAGAGGTCATCGGTTGTTAGCCTTCGCGCGAGAGGTCATCGGTTGTTAGCCTTCGCGCGAGAGGTCATCGTGGATAGTCTTCGCGCCTGTGGTCATCGGCGAAAGGTCATCGCGCGACGTTGAGTTACACCCAGAGAACGTGGGCCCCAGACTCCCAGCAAGAGATGTTCTGCACGCGCGCCACGTAGACAAAAGAGTGGTTCAGAATAGTGACCTCAGAGCGTAGCCTGCGCAGAGGCACGCTTAGTAGTACTGTTCAGGGAAGCGTGCACGCAAACTTCCCTGCAGAGTAGGTGGTGGCAGCTGCTTTTGGAGGGATAAGTTGGTTTAAGTCACAGAAATCCACTGCTGAGAGAAAAGGAAGACATTGTGTAGTCGAAGAGAGAAAGAGTGAGTTCCCTCCTCCGCGTTGCGATTTCAGCATCTCCACGCAAGAGTACGACGAGAAGCAACACCATTGGAGCACCTGGGAAAGTTCTCTGCAACTCCTTCAAAAACCAGACTCAAGAACAGAGCCAAGGCATTCTTCAAGCTCTGTTGGATTTCGGAACTCTAGGTGTTTGCGCAAGTCCAGGTAAGGGAAGCTAGACTCCATTTTCAATAAAAGCCATAGTTTAGCTATTTCTGAAATGAGTGCGACGTGGTCGCCGGTTTCGTTTTCATCTGTGTAAAATGCTCTGTTCTATGTGTTTGGGCGACGTGGTCGCCGGTTTTATATAAAGCCTTCGAAATACCTTGTTTTTGAACCAGGTCGCCGGTTTTGGCGCTGTTTTGCGAAATCTCTGTTTTTGATGTTGTTTGAAACTACTTGAGATTTACATGAGATATTCGAAGATCTGAAGCTTTGAAATGTTTGTTGATGTGATTTGAATCATTTACTTGAATGGTATGATGTGTTTGGATGTGGGATCGAGGCATAGTATTTTCAGGAAAGGAAATACCGTGTTGAGATTGGTTAGGAAGTGCATTGATCAGTGAGTAACCTGTTAATGAGACGATCCTGACTCTGCTGAGATAATGGAATCACGTAGATGAAGTTATTCAGTTGGTGAGAGTCGAAGGAGGTTCATACGTATGGGCGAGTTGTTCAAATGGGAACGAGCTCGAGCTGTTGTATGGATTAACCTTGTCATACCAGGAGAATGGTAACATTGAGATTGTATATGCGCATGCTGTGTGGATTCACAGTGGTATGGTATGACAAGTGCATGTCTCTGGATACTAAGTTCAACGCACGAGTCAATCCGGAAGTCGTGTCAAGTGTCTTGTGTTGTGAGTCAGTGGAAAGTCTGACATGTGAAATGAGAAACTTGATTATTGATAGACACTTGATGCTGTATTGTGAAATAGAATGATTCTGAGGAATGTGTGAAGTTTATGATTTTTGGGCGATCAGGTGAAGGGATGAGCAGCTCTACGTTTTACATGGATAATCTTGAAACTTGTTTTACTTTAATTTTAATGTTCCTATTTAAACTCTCTTTAAAATGTCTAGCTTACCCTGTGGTGTTTTTGGTGTTGTGCTTGGTTCTCTTTAAAAACTGTGATGATCGTGTAATTGTTACACGGGAGCAGATGATCTTCCAGGAAGGAGAGCTCCTTAGTGAGTGGTCGCCGAGGGAGAGATCGCCGGTTTCTACCTCTCGGTGGTGATCGCCGGTTTTCGTGTCCTGATAGAAGATCGCCCGTTTTGAGGTCTTCTGTTAGAGATCGCCGTTTTAAAGTTGGAGATCGCCGTTTTCTTTTGAGACCGCCTGTCTTACTGCATTTCTTTTATTTTCGTAAAATCTTGCAAACATTTGATTTGGTTATGTATTAAACTCCCTAAGAGGAGTAACTTCATTTCTGATATATATATATAAATACATATTATTTTGCACTCTTCAATATTATTTGGTTACACTTAATTTCAATTATACATGGATGTATGTATTATTTTGGCGGGATGTTACATTAATGGTATCAGAGCAGTTCGTCCTTAGGATGACCTGAGGGCTGTGGATCCATTGTGTTTCTTCTGCTCATAAAAGTTATTTGAGTTTTTAAATAACAACTATAGTGAAAGGTTTTCAAACGTTTTGTATTGAAAAGTTTGTGTGTGCTTCTGTGCTTTAGTGAATGTATGCTCAAATTGAAAATCTTGGTATCAAGAATGAGAAGATCCTGATAAAGGAATGAGGGTGCACACTCATAACTGGATCAAGATAATTCTTAATCTTAATTCCAAAGGTTTGATATTTAGCCTACATTGAATTCTGGTGTGATTTTTGAGTGTTCTTAATTTTGACTGAAGTGGTAGTTTGGATTGATGTTTGCACACCAGTAACTGATCTGGTGTTTTGTTTGAAGTTGTAAATGTTATAACCCTGTTGATGAACTCAAATTCTTAATGACTTTGAGATGCTGACCTTTGTAAGGTCTAGCTGTTACCCCTTGAATGAATTGATTCTTATCGATTTCATTCTTATAGTTGTAGGGAATATAGAAGCCTATAGATTCAGAATCTGAAACGAAGAAAGATGGCACGTAGACCCTCTACCCAACCCCAACCTTCTTCGGAGATGGGTCAGATCGCCAGGGCCATGGAAATGATGGCGACTGCCATCCAGCAACAGAATGCAGCGATGGCTCAGAACCATCAAGCCACGATGCAGCACTGGGAAACTGCCCGATCTGCTGAGACAAACTCCCACGTCGGTCAACCCCAAGAACAGATGGGACTGGCCGAGTTCATGAGGCACAACCCACCTAAGTTCAGTGGGAATGCTACCCCTGATCAGGCAGATCAGTGGGTCAGAGAGCTGGAAAAAATCTTTAGGGCGACCTCCTGCCCTGAAGAGAAGAAGCTGTTGTTTGCCACGTATCTGTTATCAGGAGAAGCTGAGTTCTGGTGGATGGGAGCTCAGCAGATGATGGAGGCACGAGAGGATGTACTGGATTGGGAGAGCTTCAGGGTGAAGTTCTTGGAGAAATACTTCCCTGACAGTGCCAAGTTTGCAAGGGAAGCTGAGTTCCTGAAGTTGGAGCAGGGGGAGATGTCAGTGAACGCCTATGCTGCTCGTTTTGAGTACCTCGCCCGGTTTTATACCCAGGCGACCTCCGAGGCCTGGAGGTGTAGAAAATTCGAAGAGGGGCTGAAGCATGGACTGAGAGGACCATAGCCCCGATGTGCATCAGGGAATTTCACGCCTTAGTAGAGAAGGCAAAGATGGTAGAGACCCTGGAAGGGGGTGATCCTTGAGTGATCAGGTCACACCAAGGAGGCTCTTCCAGTGGGAAGGCGAAGGTGCAGCACCCACACAGCAAGCCATATGTGAGATCTCCACCACATCGGGTGGGAACAGCTTCGTCCCAATTTCAGCAACAACAAACATGGAGACCCAGGTGTTTCACATGCCAAGAGATAGGGCACCTTTCTAGAGATTGTCCCAACAGAAAAAGGATGACTCAACCCGTTAATTCACAGCAGTTGAGGAACGAAGGCAGCAGACCTCAGACAGGAGGGAGAGTGTTTGCCATGTCTGGAGCGGAAGCCTCTCAATCAGGTAATCTAGTACAAGATACTTGTTTATAGCTGATAGATACGTTATAGTTTTGTTTGATTCTGGAGAGACACACTCTTTTGTGTCAAATCGGTGTGCAACCGAGCTTGGGCCATATAGTGGAGGAGCTGTCGTTTGAACGATTGGCCTCTGCACCTGCTTCAAAAACAGTTTTGACCTCCCTAGGTTGCTCTGAATGCCCAGTGGTAGTAGATGGAATGAAAGGAACAAGTGTGAGTTAGATTTGGGTGGTACCAAGGTTTAGTCCCAGTTACGTATAAGTCATGGAGAGTAAATAAGCAAGAGGCTGGGGGTTTAAAGCTTAAGCATGTGTAACCATGGGAAGTACCAGAGTTAAATTCCAAGGAAGGAATTTTCTTTTGAAGCGTAGAAGATGCTCATGTCAATGAAACAGCATGAGATGGTTCTAGCTTAGGCTTCACACAGAATGGATGCTGTTGGCTGACCGGGATTTGAAAGAGGATTATGGAAATGGTGGGTTGAGATAAAAGGCTTCCGAAAATGTAAGCCTCCGAAGTTTTTGGCAAATAAGATGTAGATCGACCTGGAATGTAGAAGGGAAGGAGGATATGGCTGTGGATTAAAATGAGGGTAGGCCGTGTTATGATGATGTTGAGTCTTTCTAGAGATGTAGTAAATTTCAGAATGATGGGTGTGGAAGGGATTGTGAGTGGAAATAGCCTGTGGTATCTGGGACAGAAGGAGAATAGAGTTATCCTTGGGCAAGAGATTCTGGAGGCAGAGGTGCGTTCGTTCTCGTATGCCTTCTGGATAGGCACCTGAAACCGACGTCAATGCATCCAACGTATACATTGAAGAAGAAGGTCGTAATGGGAACAGGAAGTCGAGTTGGCAAAAGGGGTCATAATAATAATTTGGAAGGTAACAGCAACAGAAACCTTGTCTTTGTAAGGTACAGAATTATGCAGCGGAGTAATGAATAAAAAGTGTCCCTTTTGGGAGCGTGGGAATTTGATCAGCAGTTGAGAAGTCGGTGAATGATTTGATCAAGATGCAGGAGTTGATTCCTAGAAGGACACTTCGGACCCTAGTTTGAGTTCGCTAGGGGGTGGCATGAGTTGTGGACAGCTGTCCCCTTTCCTCCCAATGAAGGGATCTTGCCCGCTTTCTCTAAAGGGGCTAGTCCTGGTTACGTTAAGGACCTAGTTCTAGACTTGTTCAACAAAGTCTTCAAGGTTGGAAGTAGAGTGTGAATGCTGGAGTTGGCACTCTATGGGGCAGCATATCCCATGTACAGGGATGTAAAATGGATTTTGATGAAGTATTGAGGTAGGAAGAGTTGGTTCAATAGATCACCGAGAGGGTGAATCTGATACAGGACAGAATAAAAGTTTCTTAAGGTCAGCAAATGTCCTAGGCAGAGCAGAGGAGAAGACCTTTGGAGGTTGCTGCTGGGGTCATGTCTTTATGAAGGGGGACACCAGCCAAGGGTGTAGGGTAGGCGATCAGATCAAAGAAGCTGTCCCCTAAGTTTGTTGGGCCATATCGGATCTTAAGGAGGATAAGTCTAGTGGCTTATGAGATCGCCCCACCTCCCCAATTAGCAAGTCTACATAATGTATTCCACGTATCATAGCTAAGGAAGTCCCTTGCAGACCCTACTCACGTGTTGGGAGTGGACAACGTGAAGATCGGGTGATTCACCATGGGAATTTGAGAGAAACCATGAGAGAAGCATATCCTTACCTCCTTCCTTGTAACCCAATTTTCGAGGACGAAAATTTTTCTTGATGGGGATAATGTAAGGACCTGGAAAATTAAATTGGAATAAAAGTGGTATATTTAGATAATTCGGAAGGTGTCATTATCTAATACAAAGTTGGTAAATGAAGTTTCGTAGTGGCAGACATCGGACGTCGCCCTTGACCTGGGACATGATCGCCTGTCGAGTAGGTTGTACATGATCACCGAAAATGCACGTAGTAGGTGGTCACCATCCTGGATCAACCAGAGTGGGTTCAACAGCCACGCGTATCAAGGTGTGGGTTAAACCTTAGATGCGCTGTGCATGCGAACTCTATGCTTGAGCGAAAGAGATCACCCTTAGTGTAGCATGCATGGAAGAACGAGGAGAAGTTGACCTACTCTTGGAAATATGAAGCCACCGACGTCACCGAGTCATGTGGAGAAGATACCTTAGACGTAACATAGTGGAATGAAGGACCTCAAGGAAGGGGTGGCGATGTGTCATCGAGCATCGCCAGGGCGCAAGGCATGCAGGATCGCCTGGGCGCGAAGGGCATGCGGGCATCATCAGGGGGAGAGGTCATCGGTTGCTAGCCCTCGCGCGAGAGAGGTCATCGGTTGTTAACCTTCGCGCGAGAGGTCATCGGTTGTTAGCCTTCGCGCGAGAGGTCATCGGTTGTTAGCCTTCGCGCGAGAGGTCATCGGTTGTTACCTTCGCGCGAGAGGTCATCCGTTGTTAGCCTTCGCGCGAGAGGTCATCGGTTGTTAGCCTTCGCGCGAGAGGTCATCGGTTGTTAGCCTTCGCGCGAGAGGTCATCGGTTGTTAGCCTTCGCGCGAGAGGTCATCGGTGGATAGTCTTCGCGCCTGGTCATCGGCGAAAGGTCATCGCGCGACGTTGAGTTACACCCAGAGAACGTGGGCCCCAGACTCCCAGCAAGAGATGTTCTGCACGCGCGCCACGTAGACAAAAGAGTGGTTCAGAATAGTGACCTCAGAGCGTTAGCCTGCGCAGAGGCACGCTTAGTAGTACTGTTCAGGGAAGCGTGCACGCAAACTTCCCTGCAGAGTAGGTGGTGGCAGCTGCTTTTGGAGGGATAAGTTGGTTTAAGTCACAGAAATCCACTGCTGAGAGAAAAGGAAGACATTGTTGTAGTCGAAGAGAGAAAGAGTGAGTTCCCTCCTCCGCGTTGCGATTTCAGCATCTCCACGCAAGAGTACGACGAGAAGCAACACCATTGGAGCACCTGGGAAAGTTCTCTGCAACTCCTTCAAAACCAGACTCAAGAACAGAGCCAAGGCATTCTTCAAGCTCTGTTGGATTTCGGAACTCTAGGTGTTTGCGCAAGTCCAGGTAAGGGAAGCTAGACTCCATTTTCAATAAAAGCCATAGTTTAGCTATTTCTGAAATGAGTGCGACGTGGTCGCCGGTTTCGTTTTCATCTGTGTAAAATGCTCTGTTCTATGTGTTTTGGGCGACGTGGTCGCCGGTTTTATATAAAGCCTTCGAAATACCTTGTTTTTGAACCAGGTCGCCGGTTTTGGCGCTGTTTTGCGAAATCTCTGTTTTGATGTTGTTTTGAAACTACTTGAGATTTACATGAGATATTCGAAGATCTGAAGCTTTGAAATGTTTGTTGATGTGATTTGAATCATTTACTTGAATGGTATGATGTGTTTGGATGTGGGATCGAGGCATAGTATTTTCAGGAAAGGAAATACCGTGTTGAGATTGGTTAGGAAGTGCATTGATCAGTGAGTAACCTGTTAATGAGACGATCCTGACTCTGCTGAGATAATGGAATCACGTAGATGAAGTTATTCAGTTGGTGAGAGTCGAAGGAGGTTCATACGTATGGGCGAGTTGTTCAAATGGGAACGAGCTCGAGCTGTTGTATGGATTAACCTTGTCATACCAGGAGAATGGTAACATTGAGATTGTATATGCGCATGCTGTGTGGATTCACAGTGGTATGGTATGACAAGTGCATGTCTCTGGATACTAAGTTCAACGCACGAGTCAATCCGGAAGTCGTGTCAAGTGTCTTGTGTTGTGAGTCAGTGGAAAGTCTGACATGTGAAATGAGAAACTTGAATATTGATAGACACTTGATGCTGTTTGTGAAATAGAATGATTCTGAGGAATGTTGTGAAGTTTATGATTTTTGGGCGATCAGGTGAAGGGATGAGCAGCTCTACGTTTTACATGGATAATCTTGAAACTTGTTTTACTTTAATTTTAATGTTCCTATTTAAACTCTCTTTAAAATGTCTAGCTTACCCTGTGGTGTTTCTTTGGTGTGTGCTTGGTTCTCTTTAAAAACTGTGATGATCGTGTAATTGTTACACGGGAGCAGATGATCTTCCAGGAAGGAGAGCTCCTTAGTGAGTGGTCGCCGAGGGAGAGATCGCCGGTTTCTACCTCTCGGTGGTGATCGCCGGTTTTCGTGTCCTGATAGAAGATCGCCGTTTTGAGGTCTTCTGTTAGAGATCGCCGTTTTAAAGTTGGAGATCGCCGTTTTCTTTTGAGACCGCCTGTCTTACTGCATTTCTTTTATTTCGTAAAATCTTGCAAACATTTGATTTGGTTATGTATTAAACTCCCTAAGAGGAGTAACTTCATTTCTGATATATATATATAAATACATATTATTTTGCACTCTTCAATATATTTGGTTACACTTAATTTCATTATACATGGATGTATGTATTATTTGGCGGGATGTTACATTAATGGTATCAGAGCAGTTCGTCCTTAGGATGACCTGAGGGCTGGCTGTGGATCCATTGTGTTTCTTCTTCTCATAAAAGTTATTTGAGTTTTTAAATAACAACTATAGTGAAAGGTTTTCAAACGTTTTGTATTGAAAAGTTTGTGTGTGCTTCTGTGCTTTAGTGAATGTATGCTCAAATTGAAAATCTTGGTATCAAGAATGAGAAGATCCTGATAAAGGAATGAGGGTGCACACTCATAACTGGATCAAGATAATTCTTAATCTTAATTCCAAAGGTTTGATATTTAGCCTACATTGAATTCTGGTGTGATTTTTGAGAGTCTTATAATTTTGACTGAAGTGGTAGTTTGGATTGATGTTTGCACACCAGTAACTGATCTGGTGTTTTTTGGTGTTGAAGTTGTAAATGTTATAACCCTGTTGATGAACTCAAATTCTTAATGACTTTGAGATGCTGACCTTTGTAAGGTCTAGCTGTTACCCCTGAATGAATTGATTCTTATCGATTTCATTCTTATAGTTGTAGGGAATATAGAAGCCTATAGATTCAGATCTGAAACGAAGAAAGAAAGAAGAAAGATGGCACGTAGACCCTCTACCCCACCCCAACCTTCTTCGGAGATGGGTCAGATCGCCAGGGCCATGGAAATGATGGCGACTGCCATCCAGCAACAGAATGCAGCGATGGCTCAGAACCATCAAGCCACGATGCAGCACTGGGAAACTGCCCGATCTGCTGAGAGACAAACTCCCACGTCGGTCAACCCCAAGAACAGATGGGACTGGCCGAGTTCATGAGGCACAACCCCACTAAGTTCAGTGGGAATGCTACCCCTGATCAGGCAGATCAGTGGGTCAGAGAGCTGGAAAAAATCTTTAGGGCGACCTCCTGCCCTGGAGAAGAAGAAGCTGTTGTTTGCCACGTATCTGTTATCAGGAGAAGCTGAGTTCTGGTGGATGGGAGCTCAGCAGATGATGGAGGCACGAGAGGATGTACTGGATTGGGAGAGCTTCAGGGTGAAGTTCTTGGAGAAATACTTCCCTGACAGTGCCAAGTTTGCAAGGGAAGCTGAGTTCCTGAAGTTGGAGCAGGGGGAGATGTCAGTGAACGCCTATGCTGCTCGTTTTGAGTACCTCGCCCGGTTTTATACCCAGGCGACCTCCGAGGCCTGGAGGTGTAGAAAATTCGAAGAGGGGCTGAAGCATGGACTGAAGAGGACCATAGCCCCGATGTGCATCAGGGAATTTCACGCCTTAGTAGAGAAGGCAAAGATGGTAGAGACCCTGGAAGGGGGTGATCCTTGAGTGATCAGGTCACACCAAGGAGGCTCTTCCAGTGGGAAGGCGAAGGTGCAGCACCCACACAGCAAGCCATATGTGAGATCTCCACCACATCGGGTGGGAACAGCTTCGTCCCAATTTCAGCAACAACAAACAAGGAGACCCAGGTGTTTCACATGCCAAAAGAGATAGGGCACCTTTCTAGAGATTGTCCCAACAGAAAAAGGATGACTCAACCCGTTAATTCACAGCAGTTGAGGAACGAAGGCAGCAGACCTCAGACAGGAGGGAGAGTGTTTGCCATGTCTGGAGCGGAAGCCTCTCAATCAGGTAATCTAGTACAAGATACTTGTTTATAGCTGATAGATACGTTATAGTTTGTTTGATTCTGGAGAGACACACTCTTTTGTGTCAAATCGGTGTGCAACCGAGCTTGGGCCATATAGTGGAGGAGCTGTCGTTGAACGATTGGCCTCTGCACCTGCTTCAAAAACAGATTTTGACCTCCCTAGGTTGCTCTGAATGCCCAGTGGTAGTAGATGGAATGAAAGGAACAAGTGTGAGTTAGATTTGGTGGTACCAAGGTTTAGTCCCAGTTACGTATAAGTCATGGAGAGTAAATAAGCAAGAGGCTGGGGGGTTAAAGCTTAAGCATGTGTAACCATGGGAAGTACCAGAGTTAAATTCCAAGGAAGGAATTTTCTTTTGAAGCGTAGAAGATGCTCATGTCAATGAAACAGCATGAGATGGTTCTAGCTTAGGCTTCACACAGAATGGATGCTGTTTGGCTGACCGGGATTTGAAAGAGGATTATGGAAATGGTGGGTTGAGATAAAAGGCTTCCGAAAATGTAAGCCTCCGAAGTTTTTGGCAAATAAGATGTAGATCGACCTGTGAATGTAGAAGGGAAGGAGGATATGGCTGTGGATAAAAATGAGGGTAGGCCGTGTTATGATGATGTTGAGTCTTTCTAGAGATGTAGTAAATTTCAGAATGATGGGTGTGGAGGGATTGTGAGTGGAAATAGCTGTGTGGTATCTGGGACAGAAGGAGAATAGAGTATCCTTGGGCAAGAGATTCTGGAGGCAGAGGTGCGTTCGTTCTCGTATGCCTTCTGGATAGGCACCTGAAACCGACGTCAATGCATCCAACGTATACATTGAAGAAGAAGGTCGTAATGGGAACAGGAAGTCGAGTTGGCAAAAGGGGTCATAATAATAATTTGGAAGGTAACAGCAACAGAAACCTTGTCTTTGTAAGGTACAGAATTATGCAGCGGAGTAATGAATAAAAGTGTCCCTTTTGGGGAGCGTGGGAATTTGATCAGCAGTTGAGAAGTCGGTGAATGATTTGATCAAGATGCAGGAGTTGATTCCTAGAAGGACACTTCGGACCCTAGTTTGAGTTCGCTAGGGGGGTGGCATGAGTTGTGGACAGCTGTCCCCTTTCCTCCCAATGAAGGGATCTTGCCCGCTTTCTCTAAAGGGGCTAGTCCTGGTTACGTTAAGGACCTAGTTCTAGACTTGTTCAACAAAGTCTTCAAGGTTGGAAGTAGAGTGTGAATGCTGGAGTTGGCACTCTATGGGGCAGCATATCCCATGTACAGGGATGTAAAATGGATTTTGATGAAGTATTGAGGTAGGAAGAGTTGGTTCAATAGATCACCGAGAGGGTGAATCTGATACAGGACAGAATAAAAGTTCTTAAGGTCAGCAAATGTCCTAGGCAGAGCAGAGGAGAAGACCTTTGGAGGTTGCTGCTGGGGTCATGTCTTTATGAAGGGGGACACCAGCCAAGGGTTGTAGGGTAGGCGATCAGATCAAAGAAGCTGTCCCCTAAGTTTGTTGGGCCATATCGGATCTTAAGGAGGATAAGTCTAGTGGCTTATGAGATCGCCCCACCTCCCCAATTAGCAAGTCTACATAATGTATTCCACGTATCATAGCTAAGGAAGTCCCTTGCAGACCCTACTCACGTGTTGGGAGTGGACAACGTGAAGATCGGGTGATTCACCATGGGAATTTGAGAGGAAACCATGAGAGAAGCATATCCTTACCTCCTTCCTTGTAACCCAATTTTCGAGGACGAAAATTTTTCTTGATGGGGATAATGTAAGGACCTGGAAAATTAAATTGGAATAAAAGTGGTATATTTAGATAATTTCGGAAGGTGTCATTATCTAAAATACAAAGTTGGTAAATGAAGTTTCGTAGTGGCAGACATCGGACGTCGCCCTTGACCTGGGACATGATCGCCTGTCGAGTAGGTTGTACATGATCACCGAAAATGCACGTAGTAGGTGGTCACCATCCTGGATCAACCAGAGTGGGTTTCAACAGCCACGCGTATCAAGGTGTGGGTTAAACCTTAGATGCGCTGTGCATGCGAACTCTATGCTTGAGCGAAAGAGATCACCCTTAGTGTAGCATGCATGGAAGAACGAGGAGAAGTGCTGACCTACTCTTGGAAATATGAAGCCACCGACGTCACCGAGTCATGTGGAGAAGATACCTTAGACGTAACATAGTGGAATGAAGGACCTCAAGGAAGGGGTGGCGATGTGTCATCGAGCATCGCCAGGGCGCAAGGCATGCAGGATCGCCTGGGCGCGAAGGGCATGCGGGCATCATCAGGGGGAGAGGTCATCGGTTGCTAGCCCTCGCGCGAGAGGTCATCGGTTGTTAACCTTCGCGCGAGAGGTCATCGGTTGTTAGCCTTCGCGCGAGAGGTCATCGGTTGTTAGCCTTCGCGCGAGAGGTCATCGGTTGTTAACCTTCGCGCGAGAGGTCATCGTTGTTAGCCTTCGCGCGAGAGGTCATCGGTTGTTAGCCTTCGCGCGAGAGGTCATCGGTTGTTAGCCTTCGCGCGAGAGGTCATCGGTTGTTAGCCTTCGCGCGAGAGGTCATCGGTGGATAGTCTTCGCGCCTGTGGTCATCGGCGAAAGGTCATCGCGCGACGTTGAGTTACACCCAGAGAACGTGGGCCCCAGACTCCCAGCAAGAGATGTTCTGCACGCGCGCCACGTAGACAAAAGAGTGGTTCAGAATAGTGACCTCAGAGCGTAGCCTGCGCAGAGGCACGCTTAGTAGTACTGTTCAGGGAAGCGTGCACGCAAACTTCCCTGCAGAGTAGGTGGTGGCAGCTGCTTTTGGAGGGATAAGTTGGTTTAAGTCACAGAAATCCACTGCTGAGAGAAAAGGAAGACATTGTTGTAGTCGAAGAGAGAAAGAGTGAGTTCCCTCCTCCGCGTTGCGATTTCAGCATCTCCACGCAAGAGTACGACGAGAAGCAAACACCATTGGAGCACCTGGGAAAGTTCTCTGCAACTCCTTCAAAACCAGACTCAAGAACAGAGCCAAGGCATTCTTCAAGCTCTGTGGATTTCGGAACTCTAGGTGTTTGCGCAAGTCCAGGTAAGGGAAGCTAGACTCCATTTTCAATAAAAGCCATAGTTTAGCTATTTCTGAAATGAGTGCGACGTGGTCGCCGGTTTCGTTTTCATCTGTGTAAAATGCTCTGTTCTATGTGTTTGGGCGACGTGGTCGCCGGTTTTATATAAAGCCTTCGAAATACCTTGTTTTTGAACCAGGTCGCCGGTTTTTGGCGCTGTTTGCGAAATCTCTGTTTTTGATGTTGTTTTGAAACTACTTGAGATTTACATGAGATATTCGAAGATCTGAAGCTTTGAAATGTTTGTTGATGTGATTTGAATCATTTACTTGAATGGTATGATGTGTTTGGATGTGGGATCGAGGCATAGTATTTTCAGGAAAGGAAATACCGTGTTGAGATTGGTTAGGAAGTGCATTGATCAGTGAGTAACCTTGTTAATGAGACGATCCTGACTCTGCTGAGATAATGGAATCACGTAGATGAAGTTATTCAGTTGGTGAGAGTCGAAGGAGGTTCATACGTATGGGCGAGTTGTTCAAATGGGAACGAGCTCGAGCTGTTGTATGGATTAACCTTGTCATACCAGGAGAATGGTAAATTGAGATTGTATATGCGCATGCTGTGTGGATTCACAGTGGTATGGTATGACAAGTGCATGTCTCTGGATACTAAGTTCAACGCACGAGTCAATCCGGAAGTCGTGTCAAGTGTCTTGTGTTGTGAGTCAGTGGAAAGTCTGACATGTGAAATGAGAAACTTGATTATTGATAGACACTTGATGCTGTATTGTGAAATAGAATGATTCTGAGGAATGTTGTGAAGTTTATGATTTTGGGCGATCAGGTGAAGGGATGAGCAGCTCTACGTTTTACATGGATAATCTTGAAACTTGTTTTACTTTAATTTTAATGTTCCTATTTAAACTCTTTAAAATGTCTAGCTTACCCTGTGGTGTTTCTTTGGTGTTGTGCTTGGTTCTCTTTAAAAACTGTGATGATGTGTAATTGTTACACGGGAGCAGATGATCTTCCAGGAAGGAGAGCTCCTTAGTGAGTGGTCGCCGAGGGAGAGATCGCCGGTTTCTACCTCTCGGTGGTGATCGCCGGTTTTTCGTGTCCTGATAGAAGATCGCCCGTTTTGAGGTCTTCTGTTAGAGATCGCCGTTTTAAAGTTGGAGATCGCCGTTTTCTTTTGAGACCGCCTGTCTTACTGCATTTCTTTTATTTTCGTAAAATCTTGCAAACATTTGATTTGGTTATGTATTAAACT